>BSBM01001134.1:7315000-7802500 GCA_027924585.1 Larix kaempferi
AGGGGCTTAATATTATGGTTCCTCTACATGTGAAAGTATCAATGATCCATGTAAAACAAAACTTTGTCCCCAGGTGCAAAGGTGAGGGGGGTACAGTGAGCATCATGGCACACATTATAGCATTGTTGGGCATATTTGAGGGTTTCAAATACTTGGGCATGTTTGTAGGCCAAGTTTTGTAAGAAAGATAAGGAAAAAGGATGCTATTATTGCTATTGGGGGGTACCATTGGGTTTTAATTTTAAAGGGATCTCATAGGGGGCGAGGGTTTGATACCCAAAACAAGCTTCAAAGGGGGATACGATGGTGTAAACATGGACAATGTGATTGTAACTATGTTGGATAATGTGGAAGGTGGTATCCCATTGTTTTGTTTTGGGTAATGAATATAGAGGACATGAACAAGACTACGATTAACAACTTTAGTTTGGTTGTCAATATGAGGGTGAAAGATAGAGTATTTATTAAAGCTGACAACCCAACAAAGACCATAAGGTATTCCAAAATATACTAAGAAAGTGTGCATCATGGTCATAAATGATGCTAGTGGGTATCCCAAAGTGAGTCTAGACACGAGTAAAAAAGAGATAAGTGGTGTAAGTAGCAGTAGTGGTCTTGGTGCAAGGAATAAAAAGGGCCATTTTGGAGAAGCGACGGACGACGAACCAAATTGCATCATGTTTGTGAAAATTCATAGGTAAGCCTCTGAGAAATTCCATGGATACGGATTCCCTAGATCGGGAGGTAGAGACAATGACTAGTGAAGGCCAAATTTGTGATTAGTTGGCTTATGTTGACTACAAAGAGAGAAAGAGCAGATGAATTGTTCCACTTGGCGGGGCAAAGATGGCCATAAGAAATGGTTCTACAAGTTCTAAATGGTGTTGAGTGTGGCAAAGAGGCCTTCATAAGAGTAATAATAAGCTTCTTAAATAAAAATAAGACGATCTTCGGTCAAAAACTCACAATTGATTGAGCTTCTAGAACCATCCTTCCTTAATATGGTAATCCAAGAAAGGAGTTTGATTCACTGTAGTGGGTTTTTGCAAAGCAACCCATATATATCCAAAGAATGGTCTAAAGCATAAGAGGCCTCAAACCCTCATATGTTTCACAATGAATAAACAAAATATGAAGCACTTGATTAGGAGGATGACTCAACAAATATACCAAGCAATTAGAGGCCCCTTTTTTGTATTTGATGACACAGTGAAATTATTGTATGTAGGTTTCCCATTTCAAGTGACGTTTCTCCTATAGCTTAGTTTGGTATTTACTGAAAATCAAAGGGTGAGGATATGTTTGAATAATTGTTTCCATACCCAAGATGTAGTGGTGACATTGCTTGATCGCTTGGACTAGGTTGTATAATTCTTTGTCATAGGTGTTGTAGTTTCTTTTAGTGTCCTCCAATGTCTCTCAGTGGTATGCAATCAGATGTCCTCCCTATTTAAGAACTATGCCAATAACATTCTGAGAGGTGTCTGTTTCGATCTCAAATGGTTGGTGGAGATCAAGCAATTTAAGAATTGGAGTAGAACATAGATGTAATGTCCCTTGTTAGGAATTTTATTAAAATGGCAATTTTCCACTTTTTTTCCCTAGTTCGACCTTTGACTAGTTTTGATCTCTAGGTCCCAAATTTGCCCCAAATGATCCCAAATATTCTGAGAAGGTATATGAATGAGATTAGAACATAAATATGTGTTTTAGGGATGCCTTTGGACCTTTAAAATTCTTCTGCAAGTACTCTTTCAATTCTGGCCAATGTAGGGAACTTTACTAGTAATTTGCCTTTGACTAGTATTGGTCTCTAGGTCTCGAATTGACTCCAAATGCCTTCAAATATTCAAGGAAGGTGTATGAATAATATTAGGACTTGAATATGATGTTCAGGGATGATATATGGCCACCAAAATATCTCTGAAAACTCTCTTAATATTCTAGACCAAGTATGCAATTTTACTAGTAATTTGGGGTTCAAATCCCCTTGGGGTAAGTACTGAAAATGGCTTCCCAAATGCCTCCAAAGCCACTCAAATTTATGAAAAGAGGTAGGGAATGTATTAAGGATGTTATTAAGGTCTCATTTGCACCATTATTTGATTATTATATCTGTTCCAACCCTCTCCCATTCAACTGCAAAAATCACCAATTCAACCCTTGGGGAAATGGCACTATTTCTTCTCCCAATGCAATTAAACTGAGTAGAAATACTTCAAATGCTCAAGTACAGTACATGAAACTTATAAAATACATCCATGGAAGTCCATTAATCACAAATGCATCAGATAATCATCCATTCATTCGAAATCATCATCAATACATTGGTTCACAACAAGGTAGTGGGGAAATGGCATTGTTCTTCCATTAAAAATGAGATTTATACATTTCTAATTGGAATTTCGACCTGAAACTTTCTGGAGATGAAGAACAGAGTATTTAATTCATATTACAAAAGAAATGGGGCATTAGAAGTTCCCCCAAAAAGTACAATAGCTCACCAAAAATGCCCTCCCTCAAGGATCAAGAATATGCCATCAAAATTGGAAATGGTTGAAGGAGTGAGCTGCAATAGAAGAAACCATGAGCTTCCCTGTAGCTTACACCTACAAATAAAGAATCCATTAAAGATCCAAATGAAAGGTCTGAATGGCCTTTCCAATTACCAACTTGGATGGGAATCTTTCACCCTCGAAATTGGCTAAGGCAAGAAACTAGTCATCCACTAGCTCTCCCTCTTCACAAATGCAATTGCAAATTCTACAAATTATCAAAAGCTGGTTTCATTCTTTGTTATTGACATTTATAAACTTCTAATGTCCTCCATGGGTCGAATTCCTTCCAAGAGACTCATGCCAACTCAAGTTGGGAAGAGATTCCAAAGAACGCCACTTGTACAACAATTCCTAGTCTCCCACTTCCACCAAATCACATGTGGAAGCATATTAGCTGCACTAACACCCTTGAGCGCCCTCTTGGAGTCTATTTTTAGCCCTGACATGTCATATATGTCATATGTCAGCCTTCAGGTCTGATTTGTGTCATAGGTGTCATAGCATCTTCATCATTGTTGTCATAGAGCTAGGGAATCTAGCCCAAGTGTCTCACTAGCTCCAAATTGCCTCTTCCTCTTCCATGGGAGTTACTCTTCCTCTACATTTCGACCTTGGATGAGTCATGCAATGAATAATACCTTTTGGACTCCCCCAAGTATGTTACCATTCACCTTAAATTCGAATTGGTGAGATAATGATGCCAAGTGTAGTGGAAAAATCTAGCCATATGTGGGTCCCACTTCCTCCATGTGTCTTCATGATCAAATGGCACTTTGATTTTCACTTGTATATATTTATTTAGCTCCTTTATTAAATATTTATGCCATTCTAATGTTCAAACATCATTTATTATCCCCATTATTCCAAATCCCAAAGCTTCCACCCCAAACCTAGGAAATTAGTAATTTTCCTCCTTGGCAATTATTTGACCTTCAGCATCAATTTGAAAAACTCTAATGAATAGGGCCATTGTGACCCAATGCCAAATTTGGGACATGAAAATAGAGCATCTTTGTGATGTTGGAACTATTCTTGGGCCAAAGGAGTCCAAACAAAGGCCAACTAGTTGGATAAGTGATCAAATGGTTTAGATAAGTGTGAGAAGTTAGCAATAAACCACTATTAAAAATTTATACCTCCCATAAAGCTCTTGAATTGCAGTGCATACTAAGGGGTTGGCCATTGTGCTAGGGCTCAAATTTTAGCAGAATATGGGTGGACCCCTTCTACATCGAAGATAAAAATAAGGTAGTAAACAAAGGGTTGGAAAAAAAGGACTTGCGCTCATTCACTTGAAGCTTTTGTGTACACAAAAGAGTGAGCACTATATGGAAAGGTTTAAAACGATCCTCTCAAGTCTTGATGAAAATCAAAATGTTTTCCAAATAGATAAGAACAATATGACCCAGATGCTCTTGAAAAATATCATTGATTAGTCTCATAAAAGTTGCAGGAGCATTGGTGAGTCTGAAAGGAATCACCATCCACTCATACAATTCAAACCTGGTTTTGAAGGAATTTTTCCAAGTGTCAGCAGCATTCATCCAAGATTTATGACATCCAGTTGTAAGATTTAGCTTGGTGAAGTACTAAGTACCTTTCAACTAATCCAACAATTCATCAATGCAAAGAAGAGGATAGAGGGTTTTTACAATAGCCTTGTTGAGAGCACGATAGTTAGTAACTAGGTGCCAATCATTGTTCTCTTCCTTGGGAATGATGAAGGTGGGAGAGGCATAAGGGGAACAATTGGGATGGATGTGGCCGAAACTCAAAATTTGTTGGATTTGTTTCTCTATTTCTACAGTCTCCTAGGGAGCTAAGTGATATGAAGGAGCATTAGGTAAGTCATCATGAGGAATTAGATCAATGGAGTGTTCAATTGTATGAGGTGGGGGTAAGACAGTGAGAGTAGCAAACACATCTGCAAATTTATGTAGTAGAGAAGTCATATCTAGGTGGAATTATTGAGTAGCACTATCATATTTTAGAGGATGGACTGTGCATAAGAAAATGGTCTTGTTAAGGCTCACCTAATGCGCTATGGCTTGAACAACAAGTAAGGGAGGAGCTTCCAAAGAAGATAGAGTTAAGACATAAGTATGCCCATTCTATTTGAGATGGTACTAATGGGTGTTGGCATGATAGACTTCTTTCCATTGCTCCTGATATGGGATTCCCAAGAGCAGGTCAATAGAATCCAATTGCGAGACATCACAAAGAACAGTGTCACGAAACTAACCAATGGAAAATGTAACAACATTGTGTTGTGTGACCATTAAGTGGGGGCCATCCTTGTGGACCCATCCCAGTTGGTACAAGGCAGGGTGTGGATATTTGCGAAGGCCTAAATGTTGGACGAGGTCTTGAGAAACCAATTTTTTCCGACTTCCATTGTCAAGGATTATAGTAGCTATAGACTACTTAATTTGGCAATTGTGTGTGAAAAGAGGAGCTCCAGTGGTAGGAGTTTGATCTTTGGTCATAAATAGCAAAGAAGGATTGGAAACAATAGGGTTCTCTCCAAGTAAATTGCTTCAAGAGGATCCACAGTAGTAGAAGAGGACTCAAGTGAATCAACAAAGATATTTTTAGTTATATTTTGGTTGCGAAGCAATTGACAATTTGCAGAGTTATGGAAGGAAGACATGTAGAAAGAGCACCATTTTTCAGTCTTAGGTGAGGTGGGAGGATAAGGAGGGGAGTAAGTGGGTGAAGGACCAGGACTAGGCTAAGGAGAACGGATGTAGCGAGTGACTTTGTGCTCCATAACCAAGGCTTAAGAAAGGCCTTGTCTAAGGAGGTATTGTCAAAGAGATTCACTTCTCTATGCAAACTAGACAACAAACCAGAATTAAATTTAACAATGAGTACCTATTTGGATTCCTAGATGTGGAGCTTAGTGAATACTTCAATATAGTTCTGAATCATTTAACCATAGAACTGTCGGAGCTACAATGACTGTGCCAAAATATTTTGCTGATAGTCTAGAGGATAAAAATGATTGTGCAAGGCCTTATAGAGAGCATCCAAAGAGAAAACATGAGGGGTTGTAGAAGAGGAGGTGGCCTACAAATCCATCACCAAAGAATTTGGCAATCACCTAAGTGTCCCACCACGCTTGTTCCATGCCTTCCATTTGTAGGCTAGAAATATGGAGCTTATCTTCTTTAGAGATCCCACAACAAGTGCTTAAAAAAGTGGACAGACTATAGATCCAAGAATCAACTGCTTTGGTACCATTAAATTGGCGAGAAAACTTTGGGAGGTGGAAACGAGCATCCAACTACATTGGAGCTAGTGACTATCATTGTAAGCTAACGATCTCATGAAGATGCAAGGCTATATCCTGAATGGGAAATGGTTGGGTGGAGTAGTCCTCCTCCGATGAGGCCTCCCTACATGGCGGCATGATCTTCATACACAAAGAGGTGAGCTACAACTAAATAGGTCGTTCCTAGGAAAGGGACTACTGAAGGATCACTGCAAGGAGGAGAGAGGCACCCTAGAGCTCCTCTGAAAACATAGGTTGGATTGGAAGAGGAACCTATACACCCAATCTCACATCTGATACACTGGAATGAGATATGAGGAGAAGTTGCACACCTAGCACCCCCACTTGCACACTGTAGCTAGATTGGGGAGGGATGAACCCCCAAGGTGTGCCTCTGAAAATGTGAGTTGGAGAGTAGGAGGAGCTTGGGCTCCTAAGCACACTGCTGCAACTGAAATGTGAGAGGAGGAGAGGCTGGAAACCCTAGCGCCTCCCTGGAATTTGAAGTTGGAGAGGAAGAGGTTTATTCAACTCTAGCACACCTCTTGGAAAGGCTGGAACATGAGAGGAGGAGGGTGTGGACCCTAGTGCCCCTTTGTAAAATGTATCCAAGCTAGAACCCTAGTGCACCTCTTAGAAAGGTTGGAACATGAGAGGAGGAGGGTGTGGACCCTATCACCCCTCTGCAAAACGTACCCAAGCTAGAACCCTAGCACATGAGGTAAGGAGACCATACCACTAGGATCACTAGCACATGGGAGGAAAAAAAAATGAGCATTTGCTAGAAACCCATAAAAAAAAATTGAAGTTGGATGAGAAGTAGAAGCACCTTAGATCGAGGCTATATACCTTTTGCTAATATTAAAATAGGAATTGTCCTCAACGAAGCCAACGAGTGTCTATTGGGAAGACAAGTGGTCTCCAAGGGAAGTTTCTCCACACCCACATTAAAATAAAGTTATGTGATTATAATGTGCAACATCTCTCACATTGGCTAGCCTTAGTTCACTAGGCTTTGGATTCTCTCAAGGTGTAACGTTACGTGTATGCTTGTAATTTTTAAAGCTATTTAGTTTGAGTTCACTGAAATTAAGTTATCTAACTCATTCTTGAAGATTTGGATTCTTGTAAGTTATAACATTATATTTACATTTCCTTGAGTTAGTTAAAAGTAGAGAATGAAGAAAACTTATAATTTTTCAACATAAAATGATTGTAATACATACTTTCAAATATTTATTTAAATGTTGTAAAGCAAACTATGTCTTTTAAATTCATATTTGTATAACTAATATCACTTCTCATCATTATATTATAAATTATGTTGTATTTATAATTAATCCAAACTTTTTATTTTTAAATTTTTTGTTTTTACTATATCAACATTCTTATTTTTTTATTTTTTTTTATGTTACATGACAAAATCTCTTAGAATGAAGTAGAGCACCCTATAACTGGATGCAATAAAAAACAATTCCTATAAAAACATATGAAACTTAAATATCTTTTCCAATTTAAAAAAATAAACTTTTTTAATTTAAATAAAATAAAAGTAATGTGTACATTCATGACTACAATACAACCATATTATATGAATTTTCATGTTATACAAAATAATGACGAATAATATGTGATAGTAGATAATATGCTGGAATAATGATGAATAATATATGTGATAGTTCTTTTTAGTTTTGATGTAATGGTTTTACTTATCATTCTTTTTCTAAAATTGTGATGTGACAAAAGGGATATGTAAAATTATTCATATTTAAAAATATATAACACCAAAATCTTTGATTATTGAATAATTTTAGAAATGATTCAATGATGATTGACTTGTAAAGTCACATACATAATTAGTTTAAGAAGATTTACATTCTCAATGCTTTTTAATATGGTAGATAAACATAAGATTTAAAGTTTAAACATAAAGTAGGAAATAAAATTGTAACCAAATAGGTTAATAAGAAATAACTTAAAATGTGTTACATGCTTTTTAATATTGTAGATAAACATAAGATTTAAAGTTTAAACATAAAGCATGAAATAAAATTGTAACCAAATGGGTTAATAAGAAATAAGTTAAAATGTGTTACATGCTTTTTAATATTGTAGATAAACATAAGATTTAAAGTTTAAACATAAAGTATGAAATAAAATTGTAACCAAACAAGTTAATAAGAAATAAAATTGTAACCAAATGGGTTAATAAGAAATAAGTTAAAATGTGTTACATGCTTTTTAATATTGTAGATAAACATAAGATTTAAAGTTTAAACATAAAGTATGAAATAAAATTGTAACCAAATAGGTTAAATAAGAAATAAGAAGTAACTTAAAAGAGGAAGAAAGCAATGGAAATCGCTGCAGTCAAGAGGACTCAACACAAAACAAGTTTATAATCCTGGCTGTTACTGTTATGGCGCAAGACTAATTGTAATCTCTGTAACTATAGATTAATAGATAAGTTTCTACTTGTTACTGTCAGAGAGTGGTTGCTATGTAATTGCTCTCGTGATATTAATGTTGAATTTGCATTTCCACATTCCTATATCTGCAACTATGTATTTAAAACTGTAATAACAGCAATTTTTTCTCCCGTTTTTGTCATTAAGTATGTTGGGCAGAATGCCCAAGTATTTTGACCCAGTTAATAATCAATCAAGATCCTTCTGTTAAAGAAAGACTTGTAAAATCGAGCTTCAAAATCCTTTCTTATGCTCACTGTCAGAAGAAGAATCCGATAAACATTTCTTTTGGGAGTGTAGGGCAGCCATGAATAACTGGAATTTGCTATTTACAAGGTTCTAGATTATATTCCTCAGTGAGATCCATTAAAAACCTACACTATAGGGTGCCTGCACCTTTGTAATTGAAAAAAATCACTTTATTGCAAATAGACCCTATTCGCTCTCTGAAAAGCCAGATTGAAATAGTTCTTAACGGCCCCATTTTGATTCATGATTTGCCAGGCCAATTTTAATAGTTTTAGGTAAGCTGCAAAAGCTCTAGATCTTGCATTCCAATCAGACCTCCGGTTCTTTTATTTGCCCGTACTGTTGCAACATGTCTGGATTTACTTATGAAATAAGTTGACTTTAAAAACAATAGCATACACAGGAACAAAACTAAGAGAGCACATACTTAGCGTCATTATTTCAGGTTTTTCTCACCAATCTTCAAAACAAAAAAACGTTCTTCCAATTTAATGTGTGGGAACAGCTTAAAAAAAATTATCATTCCGAGATTTACTATTCATTCTCAAACAAAACTCAGAGAAAATATATTCATTCTGGGCACTTGATGCGAAACTCTGATCACAATCTGTGAAAAACACATCAGAAATCTGCAATATCAGTAGGTAATCTGCTCTCAATCATCGTGACTATCGTCAGCCATTTTACATGATATAAGAGCAATGGTTTTCTATTGTAATCGACATTTTCAGCCATCAAAAGAATATGGTTACTTCATTAAAATTTGCTTCAGCTCTTTTGGCCTCTAGATTTCTGTCATTAACTGCAGGGTAAGTATCTTATTAAGAAACTCATTTACATTTGGAAGCTTTTAGATCCCATCCCTTAAGAGGGTCGAACTTAAAAACTCTGTGATAATTTTCAGGGGGTCGAACTTTAAAACTCTGTGACAATATGCACACAACATAGTTCATCCTAAATCAATATGCCTAACAAAAACCCAATTCATCCCATCCCATTTCCTTAGCATAAAAGTTACAGACATATAATTTGATATCATCTATCACCGTGTATTTTCCTTACAACTTCAAGATCCAAACAATACAGACAGTTCTGATGCCTCTCTTATGCAACAGAAGCTGTACTAGTTAAAAAGAGTTTGCCACCTTAAGAAGAAGCAGTCTATAAAAATGCTTCCATTCATCCATCCATCAAAATCTGTTGATAACGGCATTCCACGCTGCAGAATGCTTTGTCCCCTCTGCAATAATCAGCGAGTAGAGAATGAGACTAGCTCTTTAGGCATGGATTCTACAAAATCTCAAGCCCAAGTTTTACATATTGACACAAACAAAACAAAAAGGGGAAATTGAAAATACATTCCATTAACTAAGCCAGTGCTCACATTATGAAGATTCTACAAGAACTGAATAGCCCTTTTGGATACAACGGGGCAAAAATGAAAAAGAACCATTGGCCTGAAACTATAATCAAATTTCCATGTGATGATTACAACGAACCTGTACATGTAGATGTCTTTCTCATGGCTTAACTGCCGTTTGCAGAGATAGCAAGCACTGAGAAAATGGGCAACAGGAAACACTGGAACGTTTGCATAGCTTCGAGGTGGCGTTGCAACATGCCATATTTGCCGTTCATGTTGTTTTTGAAGAGGGTATTCCACAGTTTCACGCTCCATACCGCAATGAGTATATATGTGTTTTGTGGCCGATTTTGGACCATGGGATATGACACAAGTATAGCTCTCTGAATGCTCCATTGCAGTCTGATCTGTGGGTTTGCAAATACAATGGAGAACCAATCAATATTGTCTCATTTTGCTTCATGAGAGAACTCAACTTGGGATGCAATGTATTTTTCTCATGCCAGTGACTGATCCCATCCCCATCTCCATCTCTATAATCTTGTTGAATCTTTAATCAGTAATACAAACTTTCTGCCCACTGTTCATACAAAAAGAGAAGCCCCTTCGAGAGGATTTCTAATCAGCAACAGTAAATAATAATATTATCCATTAAATATTCATTTTGTAAATAATTATTTGGTAAGACCTTATTTGCTCCAACGGGAAAAACCAAATGTTACTCCAATTTGTATTCTAATAAGAAATAGTAAATAATAATATCAACAATTAAATATTCATTTTGTAAATAGTTATTTGGACTGACCTTATTTGCTCCAACAGGAAAAACCAAATGCTATTCCTATTTGTAGTATAAAATCTAATAATAACAATAACAATATCTATTAACATAGTCACATAATATCTATTAACATAGTCACAAGTAAAGTGGCTGGTGAACACACACATAAAATATAATAATAATAATAACAATATCTACTAGCACAGCCACAAGTAAAGTAGCTGGTGAACACCGATAGGTGTATCCAACCACTTAGTTTTGTGGAGATGGTTAGTTGTTAAATAAAAACTAAACATTAAACTAATTAATATAAACATAAAACAAATACTCTTTAATAAACAAACCCATTTTCTTAACCACCACTTAACCTAGCTTATTTAAATCTTAATCAAGATGCATTTGAGCATATTAAGATATGGTGACCATGAAATGAATCCCCATTGTACACTTGTTACACTTGTAATTAAATTGTAATCAGGATGCATTTGAGCATAACAAGATACGACGACTTGTTGATCCACTCAAGGAGGTCCAAATTCCCACATAATATCTAAACACCTATCAGTGTAATAAAATATAACAATAATAATAATAACAATATCTACTAGCACATCCACAAGTAAAGTGGTTGGCCAACCACTTAGTTATTAAATTGTAATTCCAAGGTGAGTTAATAAGTTAACCAAATTCTTTTTTAAGGTTTCATTTGGAAATTCCCATCAATTAAATAAATTAAGAATTTTATTATATTTGGAACGGGAGGTCCCGAAAATGTTGTAAATATTTGATATATGAGTAGTTTATTTATTCTACATTTTCAACTTTACAGTAAGGTAGAATATTTAGACTACACCTTTAGTATATATGACAATAAAATTTTAATTTTTTTTCATTAAATATGAAATTTTATTTTAAAAATTCCATCAATTAAATACATGATAAATTGTATTGTATTATGTGATAATAGATAAGTGCTTTACTATGTCATAATAGAGAACTACTTTACAATTCAATGAGAGATATTTTCCAAAAATTGTGCATAATTCAATTTCTTTTAGTAAACTTAAATTTTTGATAAAT
This sequence comes from Larix kaempferi, assembly GCA_027924585.1. NCBI lineage: Eukaryota > Viridiplantae > Streptophyta > Pinopsida > Pinales > Pinaceae > Larix > Larix kaempferi. The sequence goes on from BSBM01001134.1 coordinate 7,326,774, forward strand.
ATTAAATTTTATATAAATTAAAAAAAATCAATGAAATATAAAAATTTAAAAAAAAATCAATCTCTTTCAATATTTAATAAACTTAAATTTTGGATAAATTTTTAATAATTAAATTTTATATAAATTTAAAAAATATAAATTAATTTACATTTTAACTTATTTATAAAAAAATTTAAACCATATAACATAAAAATATATATTAAATTACTTGTATTCATTCTTTTCCAATAAAGATGAAAGAAGCTATGGAAGGAGAGGAGGAGTAATTTTTTGGAAGAAATTTAGAAAAATCACAAATGTGATGAAGGAACTAGGAAATGTGAACTTTTTTGACTTATGAGTTGGTTTTGATGAAAGTTTGATTACTTATCTTTAGAGTGTTAGGTTTTTTCAATGTTACATATATTTATATTTCTAGGAATTTTATTATAAGTGTTTAAAGGTTTTTTTTATTACAAGTCTTTATGACTTAATTGCCATGTACTATTTGATTTTTGAGAACTTTATTATGAGTGTTTAAAGGTTTTTTTTACATGTTTTTATAATTTAATAACCAAGTACTATTTGATTCGCTAAGAACTTTATTATGACTATTTAAAGGTTTTTTTTGACAAGTCTTTATAATTTAATAGCTATGTACTATTTGATTGATATCAAATATCAATAATATGCTTTTTTCCACTTGAAAAAAAAAAATTGAGAAAACCAAAATAACCCCACCATTAGATTTTGATGTTTCATTCACATGAACCATGCACAATTTGTTTAGAGCTTTGATATACTATTTAAAATTTTGTACACATAATCTGTCATATTAAAATTCAAGTAGAAAGTCTACGTGATAGATACGACTCATTAAAATAATATATCTTTTTAGACAATTTGATAAGCGTGGTGAACTTCTCTAATCACAATGTGGGTATGAATATTTATATATTTAAGTTAAATTCAAGTGTTCACAAGCTAAAATCATGATTTTTAGCAAACCCTTTAGAAAAGTCCTTGTCCCACATGGGAATAAACCATCAAATGGAAATGTGGATTTCACCATTTATATGTAACTTTCCAATACTTCATCAAATATTTAGATTGAAAATCAAACTTTTACACTTCTAAACCGTGGTTTTTAATGTTGCACTAACCATAAAAATGTAACAATAAAATTGCAAGTGCCTAACTTTTATATTTAAAACTTATACTTCTTTTAATATTGAAATTAAAGTCAAACACTAAATGCCCAAAGTCTATGGTTTTCACCTGCTCCTTTAATGAAAATCCTTGTTCCATGTCTTTTATAATGACGTGAGAAGAATGGTCGTGCATTTTCTAAATCACATTAAAAATGTGTCAGCGTTTATATTTCAAACCCATGCTTAATAGAATATTGAATACCATGAAAATGTGGGTGTCACTTTAAAATACTTTCTAGCTTCTAATTATTTAAAATTGAAAATGGAAGATTAACAACTCAAATGGTGGTTTTTGCCTAACCTTGTGAACGCAAGTCTTTGTCTTATGTTTTTCATAATGGCGTAGCATAACACAAAACCCCTAAACCACAATGAATGAATGAAAATGTGGATATCAACTTTAAATTTTTTAACCCATGTTTTATTTAATATGTTGGTTAGAATTGAACGCTTAGAAGTGAAAACCATGGGTTTTACGAAATCTGGTCCCTGTCCAAGGCTATGAGGATTGAGTTTACGACTGAACCTTTACTTTAAATTTTAAAAATAATTATAAAATGGTAGAAACTTCATTACAAGGAGGAACTCTCACCCTTTTTGAAATATAATATATTGAAACAAAGAATAAGTTACAGATACAAAAAATTCCCTTATAGGAAGGGAAGAGCAAAAAGGATTCTGTGCAGTTCAAAATTGAACAAAATCAACTTTCTAGTCCTGAAAATGATGCTTCCTATATGTTCCAGGTTACTGTAATTTATCGAATATATCCTTAGAAACTACTTACATAACAGAAGACAAAAAAACATATAGCTATTCTAGAAAAAAGGAACACTTCTACATTCTCGAGGCTAAGCTCGAGAAATGCAAACATGGGTCTGCGAATCATCCTCCATCAGGGAGCTTTCTTCACGCTGTATTCCAGGGTTCGTTGAATCAATGTGCTTTTCAAGATCTTCCTTCATATCTGACGCAAGGCACCCCGACAAGGGTTCTTGCTTAACAATTACACACAACACACACGTTCACATGGACAAGATGTAAACATGATGCCAGAAGCAAGCTTATATTACTTCTACCAAAACGGTTACAATGCAAACTGCAAAGAATGAAATAACTAACTATTGTCGGCCTTATCCATTTACAATACAGAAGTAATTGTGTGATATCTCAGTGTGTTGACCATCACCCTCTCCTGGTTCACTGCGGAACTCTGAGCTATGGCTCAATCTCTCTGCATTATGTAGATGTGTGACTTTCATCTAAAATCTACAAAAAATTTCTTGATCTTTGTTCGCTCTGCTTGACTCTACTAAGTTCTCTGCTTTCCAAGTGATCCAATTGATCCCAACTCCCTAGCTTTCTACTCTATTGTTGTTGTTCCTGAGATCACTCTGATCCCCGACACATGCTTCCTCTGTCTGTCGATCTCCTCAGATCTTACAGACCTGCAACTGTCAGCGCCCCTGCCATGCTGCACAATCTCTACCTGTGACGATATATGTCATGTCTTCAACCACCTGCAATAACTGCCATTAACTTCCTTAGCAACCCCAAACGGCTACCAAGTACTCTTCTTGACTTCTACGCATCATTCTGACACTACTACAGTAGTTGTTCTTATCACAGTCTCGACCTTACTGTCTTTTGTTGGCTTCCTTTCGCACTGTTAGGCTTCGCCAGTCCGCCCCTTCCTCACTGCTTGGCTCATGCCCAAACATGTTGGAGTTGTGGTTCGACCACATGTCGACCCTCGACGTCTCCGTCGCTACCCTGTCATCTGTTGACCTTCGACATGTTGACTCTCGACCTTCTACATCTTCTTTCGATATGCGCATCGACTTCCCTTTGCTCACCTCATTGACTTGACAACCAATCTACTCTTCCGCACCAGTGGTCGTCGGCACTCCCTATGGTCGGCCTTCTTCATGTCGATCATCTTCGACTGCTCTACCTAGGCCCCAATGCTCCTACATCAGACTCCCCAAGTGAAAAAGAACTCGACTGCTCCATCAATCTCCCGAACTCTTCTTCGGAAATCCATGTCGCCTCCTACAACTCATCATCCTTCCATCACACTAAGTATTCCTTCCTTCGTAAACTGTGCGCACGCCCAACTTCGCATTCCTCGATTACTTTTGCGATTTCTTCTTTGTGTCGATCTAGAATATGCACTGTCCAGTCGATGTTTGACACTTCCATGCTTCTGCTGCTTGAACCTTCTTCAAACTTGTACAGATCTGAGACATTGAATGTTGGTGAAATGCTCAAGTCATTCGGCAACTCCACCACATAAGCGTTGTTTGAAATTTTCTTCAGAATCTTACATGGTCCAATCTTCTTTAGCTTCAGCTTGTTATCTGTCCCCGTCGGAAATCACTCCTTCCACAAATGTGCATAGACTAAGTCTCCTTCGCGGAATGACTGTAACCTCTTCTTCCTGTCGGCTCTCAACTTGTATGCCATGTTACTCTTTTCTATGCGCTTTCGCACATCTCCGTGCACTTCTTTCATATGCTCTGCGAATGATTTTGCATCCGCGCTTTTCCTGATTTCTGTCGGTAACTCGACCAAATCCACCACTCCATGTGGGCTTCTTCCCTGAACAATCTAGAATGGGCTCAACTCTGTCGACTGATTCACATAATTGTTGTATGCAAACTCTGCTTACCCCAACATGTTCTCCCACTGCTTGGGTCTGCTGGCTGTCAAACACCTTAGAAGATTTCCCAAACTTCTATTCACCACCTCAGTCTATTTGTTTGTCTACGGATGATATGCCAAGCTAAACTGCAACCTCGTGTCAAGTTTCTTCCATAGGGTTCTCCATAAATGCCCCATAGACTTGGTATCTCTGTCCGATGTGATGCTCTTCGGAAACCCATGCAATCTGACTACTTCTTTGAAGAATAGTACATTAATGCATGTGGCATCACTTTCCTTCTAACACGGAATAAAGTGTGCCATTTTCAAAAATCTATTAACTACAAAAAATATTGAGTCGCTCCCTTACTGCGTCTTCGGCAATCCCACGGGAAATCCTAGCACAAAATCCATGCTCAGGTGCTCCCATGGGGTATCTGGTATAGGTAATGATGTATACAACCCCATATTCTGACTTCTTCCTTTTTCCAACTAGCAAACTCTACATTGTCGAACCCACTTTCCAACATCTATCGTCATTCCTGGCCAATAATGCTTCTCTTCGACCAATGCCTTAGTCTTGTCAATGCCAAAATGACCTGCTAATCTGCCACTATGCAACTCTCGGATTAGGTTCTTTCTTATGGATCCTATGGGAATACACAACTGTTGTCACTTGAATAGGTATCCCTCTTGGATAAAATAATCCAAGTATGGAGTCCTATTGACACTCCACGGTTCACGATAAGCCTCCCATGCTTTCGCAAAATCCTCATCAGTCACATACTCTCCTTCACCAACTCTATTCATGTTGCCTGAACTGTCATCGTGTTCAACAATGCAACTCTTTGACTCAATGCATCGGCAACCTTGTTCGACTTGCCCGACTTATTTCGCAACTAAAATTATATCCCTACAGGAATTTGACCCATTTCATGTGCCGCTGATTCAGCTTCGACTGAGTATTCAGATACCTTAGTGCTTGGTAATCTGTGTATAACACAAATTCCTTGGGAAACAAATAATGCCTCCACTTCTTCAATGGTTGAACAATAGCATAACATTCCTGGTCATAGACCGAATATTTTTGCTTTGCATAATATAAATTCTCACTGAAGAATGCAATTGGTCGGCCCTCCTGGCTCAACACTGCTCTAATTGCTATTCCACTCGTGTCGCAATCGACCTGGAAAACTTTGTCGAAATCTGGGAGTGTTGTTAGAAAAACAGGATCGCAGAGCAATACCAATAAACAAGATACAAATACAAATTACACAAACACATTACAAGAGAGAGACCAATATATTGTGGTTCACCCAAGAAAGGCTACGTTCACACTGAAATTGCCAATCCTTATTATTATACCATCCAACAAATGAAGGGATACAACCTGTAGCACATTCGCTGCACTTCCTCTTCACTTTCTCACAGCCTCTCTCTATGATCTCAGAGATCTTTACAATGCATAATACCTAATACATCAACCCTAGCCATGTTACAATGTCTTTCTTTTATAGGGGAAATACAATGGGAAAATACCACGGGTTACCTAAAACCATGGGCCCGTAAACTGTTGGCAAAAATAGCCCCAAGGTTAGGGAATGAGTGTACAGTAAGCCTGGGGTACAAACACGACTGAATAACATCTCTGAATTTGGAAGACCAGGCTCCACAACGAACAATCTCCCACTTGGAGACTGATCACAAAAACTCCACCGTTGTTGCACTTGCTGGACTTGGACTTTGAAAATTTCTCATCTTAACCTTCATGCTAGAAGGCCAACTGAAACCGAGCAAGAACTCAGTTTCTCTCTGGTCACTACCTTTGTGAACATGTCTGCAGGATTCTGGATACCATGTATCTTTTCCAACTTCAATAGTTCATCTTCCAGAACAAAGCGTATGAAATGGCACTTGAGCTGTATATGTTTAGTCCTGGAATGGAATGCTGAGTTCTTTGTAAGATGAATGGCACTCTGGTTGTCACTATACAACCTACTATCCTTCTTCTTCTTACCCAATTCCTCAAGAAACCTCTGCAACCAAATCATCCATTTACTAGCCTCTGTAGCAGCAACATACTCTGCTTCCGTTGTTGAAAATGAAACAACCTTTTGCAATTTCGAAATCCAACTTACTGTTGTTCCACCAACAATAAACACATACCATGTGGTGCTCCTCCTACTATCTTTATCACCTGCCATATCTGCATCAACATATCCCTGCAGAACAGTGTCTGAACCTCCAAAACATAATGCATGAGTGGTAGTACCTCTCAAATACCTGAGAATCCACTGTACTACCTTCCAATGTTCTTTACATGGATTGTTCATATATCTGCTCACAACTCCCACTGCATGTGCAATATCTAGTCTTTTGCACACCATGGCATACATCAAACTTCCAACTCCTGGTGAATAGGGAATCTTGGACATGTAATCTGTCTCTTCCTGTGTCTTCGGACACATTTCCTTACTTAGATTGAAATGGCTGACCAAAGGTGTGCTAACAAGTTTTGTATTCTACATTATGAACCTCTCCAACACGTTTTGTATGTACTCACCCTGAGACAATGTCAATTTGCGATTTTTCCTGTCTCTTGTTATTCTCATACCAAGGATTTGCTTTGCAGCACCCACATCCTTCATCGCAAATGAATTAGCTAGATTCCTTTTGAGCACATTTATATCCTGCATGTGTTGACCCTGCAACAAGCATGTCATCCACATACAATAACAAGATAATATATCTTTCATTATCTAACCTCTTGAAATAAACACAGTGGTCAGAATGACATCTACTATAACCTTGTTCTGTCATAAACCTGTCAAATTTTAAATACCACTGCCTTGGAGCTTGCTTCAAGCCATATAAGCTCTTCTTCAACCTACATACCATATCCTCCTTCCCTTTGACCTCATACCCTTTTGGATGTTGCATATATATATCTCTTCCTCTAAATCTCCATGGAGAAAGGTTGTTTTTACATCTAACTATTCAAGATGCAAATATTCTACCGCCACTAGACTTAAAATAGTCCTAATTGAAGTCATCTTAACAACAGGAGAAAATATTTCATCAAAATCTATATCTTTCTTCTGTGCAAACCCCTTTACAACAAGTCTAGCCTTGTACCGCTTCTTGCCTCCTTCTTCTTCCTTCAACCTGTAAATCCATTTGTTCTGCAATGCTCTTTTACCAGTAGGCAACTAAACCAAATCCCAAGTCTGGTTTCCTACCAATGAGTCCATCTCCTCATTCATGCCTTTCTCCCACTTCTTTCTAGTTTCCACCTACATTACTTCTTCATGACATTCTGGTTCACCAGAATCAGTCATCAATAAATAATACATTGAAGGAGAGTATCATTCAGGGAGTCGACTTAACCTAGTAGAGCTTCTTACACTTATAGGAGTTTCAGGTACTTGTTGTTGTTCTTGATTTTATGGCACCTTTGGAACTTCATTTTCTTCAATTTCATCAAGTACTGTGTACTTTGGTTTTTCATTTTCCTGTTTCTTTCCCTGCAACTGATCTTTATACATGAACTTTTCATTGAATATCATATCTCTATTCCTGATGATTTTGTTATTTTCATAATCCCATAAGCGATAACCAAATTCATCAACCCCATATCCAATAAAGGTACATTTTTTGGATTTAACTTCAAGTTTTGTTCTATTTTCTTTATCAATATGGATTTAACCCCCGAACCCCAAGGTTGGAGAACGAGTGTACAGTAAGCCTGGGGTACAAACACGACTGAATAACATCTATGAATCTGGAATTTCAGAATCCATAACCAACAAGCACTAACACTGGGCTCTCATTGACCTTTTCCTTCAACTTGTCGAAAGCTTGTTGGGTTGCTTCCGTCCACTTAAATTACCCTTTTCTCATGCACTCTCTCAAAGGTGCAAAAATCCTACTGAATCCCCGGATGAACTTCCTGTAGAAACTGGCAAGTCCATGGAAACTCGTTACTCCAATCGTACTTGTCGGTTCTGGCCAATCCAATATTGCCTTCACCTTTTCTGGGTCCATCACCAACCCTTTACCTGAAATTACAAATCCCAAGTACATCAGTTCTTCCTTCATGAAGAAAAACTTTTGCAAGTTCACCATCAACTTTTCTTCCTGCAACTTCTGTAATACCTGCCGAATGTGTCCCAAGTGCTTTGTCTTGGTTAGACTAAATATCCGGATGTCGTCTAGGTACACTACGACAAACTTACCCAAGAATGGTTTCAATACTTCATTCATCAACCGCATGAATGTACTGAGTGCATGAGTCAATATGAATGGCATAACTAACCACTCATATAGCCCTTCCTTTGTCTTGAATGTTGTTTTCCATTCATCTCCTTCTCTAACCCAAATCTGGTGATAACCGCTCTTCAGGTCTATCTTCATGAAGTACTTCACTCCACTCAAGAAATCCATCAAGTCATCCATCCTCGAAAATGTAAACCAGTACTTGATCGTGATCTTGTTGATAGCTCTGGAGTCTGTATACATTCTCCATTCTCCACCTTTCTTCGGCGCTAATACTTCTAGTACCCCACAGACTCAAACTCTCTCTGATCAATCCCTTATCCAACAACTCCTGGACCTGTCGATTGAGTTCCTGACCTTTTAGCGAACTCATCCTATGCAGTGCCTTGTTTGGTAGACTCAGCCCTGGAATCAAGTCGATTTGATCGGATAGGCTTCTTGTCGGTGGCAATCTCGTCGGTGTCTCATCGACTACTATGCTTCGAAACTTGTTAAGCATATTTCCGAATTCGACCGGAATCTTCTCCATTGTCGACCTCTCGACACATGGTCCTTTTGTAATGATAGAAAAAAATCCCAACTTGTTTTCCTCTTCCGTGAGGAATTCTTTTGTTAAACACATCAGCACTTGCTTCTCCCAAAAGTTGCTCTCTCCCTGCTTACCATCAGCTTTCTCCTCCGGCCTCGGCTTAAGAGTCCTTTACACGCCATTCTTCCACACGGTGACTGTGTTGGCTCGACCATCATAGATCATTTTCCGATCATATTGCCATGGTCTTCCTAACAATAGATGGCACATGTCCATTGGGATTACGTCGCACAGTACATTGTCTTAAAACCCCTCGAATATGAAGTTAATCAGGCACTATCTAGTCACCTTCACATGGTGTTCTTTCTGCAACCATGAGATCTTGTATGGGTGTGGATGTTCTCGACATTTCAACCCTATCCTGTCGATCACCTTTGTCAACACAAGATTCTAAGTGCTTCCACCATCAACTATGGCCTTGCAACACCATTTTTCGATTCGCACCTTAGTTCGAAAAATAGCCTTTCGCTGTGCCGGCTCTTGCTTGTCGCGTCGGTCTTCCTAAACCAATGCTGACCGTCAGGTTTCTGTTCTTCTTCTTCTCATCCTCATTATTTTTGGATGCCAATTTTGTCCTCTCATCGAATTGCTTATCTCTTCGACGTTTGGGCTTTGACTCCTCTACAGCATGTAGGTTCTTTGGGCATTCATATGCCTTGTGTCTGGCTCCTCGACACTTGTAACAGATTATGGCTGGTATGCTCAGCTCCTTTTCTCTTGGATGGACCACTTCGACCATAGACACCTCGACCGCTTGTTCCTTGACCATCGCGACGGTTTTCTTGTGTTATCTCTCTTGTCGATGTCCCTTCCGCATGTCAGTTGTCTTCGACATATTCTCTACTGTAACCACTACTTTGGCCTTTCATAGAAACAGTCTTCGCACCCCAACCAGTTGTCTTGCCTCTGGTCGCTGCGGATTTCCACGATAGTTTCTCTTCTAACTTCAGAGCTAACTGGTAGGCTTCATCGACCGCTCTGAATATTGACATGCTCAACTCGTCTTGAATGGCATATTTCAATCCGTTGACATATCTTGTGACAACTTCTTCGCCTTCGTCGGTCTGACCCGACCTTATCGATAATCTATAGAACTCTTCCGTGTAGTCCTTCATGGTCATCTCTTTTTGTTGAAAGTTCTGCAACTTCCAGAACAAGGAAATCACACAGTCATTTGGAAAGAAATTCTCTTTAAGCTTAGCGACCATCCTATCCCAAGACTTGATTTTATCCTTTCCCTTTTTGACTTTGTCAACCTGCACATTGTCCCACCACAATGAGGCATGACCCTTCAACCTCAGACATGCAGTCTTAACCCGCTTAGGATCCTCGATCTTCTCTATGTCGAAGTATTTCTCCATTTATCTGAACCAGTCTATCAAGTCTTCTGGATCCAGGCTCCACGAGTAGGTACGTACATCTATCTTTGTCTGACCTCTCATATCCATCAGAAGCTCGATGCATTTTTCTTTGGTTTCCTCTCCCGTTGCTTCCCGTGCTTCCACTTCTTTGACCTCTTCATCGCTGTGGTCTAATGTATCAAGAATACAACCATGCCTTTTGCTTTATTTGATCGATGCAACTTCATTTCTCAAAGTTCTCATTGTTCGGACGCACTCATCGAACATCTCACGATCAATAGTGACTGATGTACCACGTGCTCTTCGTCCAACACCTCGAACGTTAATGCCTCTATGAGCCATTTTCAACCTCAGCTGAAACTCCCACTTCGTCCAATCGAAATCGGACTTCAACAAGTCGTGCACAATTCTACCCAATTGCAGCTAGAGATGTTCAACGCATTTGCTCACTGGATTCACTTCCAATGTTGATACCACTGATGTCTTCCTGCTCACAGGACTCTCTTCCCACTCTGATACCACTTGACGCAAGGCAAGTTGGTATCAACGACTTTCTCCTCAACAGGATTCTCTTCCCGCTCCGATACCACTTGATGCAAGGCAAGTTGGTATCACCGGCTTTCTACTCAACGGGATTCTCTTCCCGCTCTGATACCACTTGACGCAAGGTACCCTGACAAGGGTTCTTGCTTAACAATTACACACAACACACACGTTCACATGGAGAAGATGTAGATAGGATGCTAGAAGCCTTCTTATATTACTTCTACCGAAACGGTTACAATGCAAACTGCAAAGAAAGAAATAACTAACTATTTTCGGCCTTAGCCATTTACAATATAGAAGTAAATGTATGCTATCTCAATGTGTCGACCGTCACCCTCTCCTGGTTCGCTGCGAAACTCTGAGCTATGGCTCGATCTCTCTGCGTTCTTTAGATGTGTGAATTTCCTCTCCAATCTACAAAAAATTTCTTGAGCTTTGTTCGTTCTGCTTGAATCTTCCAAGTTCTCTGCTTGCCAAGTGATCCAACTGATCCCAACTCCTTGGCCTTCTACTCTGCTGCTGTTCCCGAGATCACTCCGATCCCCGAGACACGCTTCCTCTGTCTGTCGATCTCCTTAGATCATGCATACCTACAACTGTCAACGCCCCTGCCATGCTACACAATCTCCTCCTGTGACGACATCTATCATGTCTTCAGCCACCTGCAATAACTGCCATTAACTTCCTTAGCAACACCGAACGGCTACCAAGTACTCTTCTTAACTTCTTCTCGTCCTTTTGACACTGCTACAGTAGTTGGTTTTATCATAGTATCAACCTTACTATCTTCCGTCGGCTTCCTTTCGCACTCTTAGGCTTCTCCAGTCCGCCCCATCCTCACCACTTGGCTCATGCCCAAACATGTTGGAGTCGTGGTTCGACCACATGTCGACCCTCGATGTCTCCGCTGCTACCCTGTCGTCTGTCGACCTTTTACATGTCGATTCTCGACCTTCTACATATTTTGTCAATATGCTCATCGACTTCCCCTTACTCGACTCATTGACTTAACAACCAATCTACTCTTCTGCACCAGTGGTCGTCGGCACTCCCTCTGGTCGGCCTTCTTCATGTCGATCATCTTCGACTGCTCTGCCTAGGCCCTGATGCTCCTGCATCAATATCTTGCAGGTAAACTTCCATTTGTGCCAGATGAGCTTCAATCCTTTCATTTCCTTGTTGCAGGGTGTCGAACAACTGAATCTTCAAAGAGAAAAGAAATTGCTTGAGACCTTCAAAGTTAGCTTGATGAATCTCCTTCATACCTTGAATAACCTTCTGCAACTCCTCAAGTTCTCCCACCTGGACCCGAGCATTGGTCTCGACTTCCTCAAAACACGTATCAATCCGAATTATGTCCTACCCAATGAGTTTGCTATCATCTAGAGCATCCCTTGAAGCTTTGAACTGCTCCTGCACTCAAAATCTTGATGTCCTGGTGATCCCCTCTGATCTCCTACAGCTCCTTAGCCATGCTCTCAAGGTTCATCATAGTGAACAATGGGAAGAACCGGAATACAAAGCAAGGGTCGGCCGAGACAACTTCTGCGTTCCAATTGAGAGTTTCCAAGTCCGAAATCACTTGATGCAGAGCGGAACAATCTTCTAGGGTATAATCATGCAAGCACGAGTCTCGAACCTTCTTCATAACTCCACCTGCTTCCATCGTCCCTTCGCACCAGCTCCCATTAATGCGAGGAGAGGTCTGAGACTCATAGTTAAGGAAAGAACGAAAGTGGATGCCACTTGTCCACGAGATTAGAGGGGGGATATGCATGTGCCCCTCCATAGGGTTGCTTAGAGGGGTTGCTTAGAGTTAGAAGCATGGGATCCAATGATATTCGGTGGATCCTTGGTTAAGCACCCTTATCACTTCCTTCAACCTAGCTCCTTGGTTGGCCATATGATCTGCCTCTGAGTTGTTGAGCCTTGGGATATGGTAGAAGCGAATCCTGGCCAAGTTGCTTATGGAGGAAACAATTCGTTTTTGGATTCTGCTCAAGTTCCTGTCATATCCTCTTTGGACCTTGATCATTTTCTGAATAACAATCTTAGACTCCACCCTGTTTATGTAATTTTCTATGTGAAGAGTCTTCATGACGTTAATCCCTTGCAGAAGAGCTTCCCATTTAGCTTGGTTATTGGTTCTCCTACCTAATCCCCATGCAAATTGTGAAACCTTGTTTCCTCCAGGGTTGTAAATGTTCGGGTACATAGGGTACTACTAAAGGACCGAACACCAAGAGCAACCACTTCACACAAACAGATCACAGATCAACACATCGATGTTTTTACGTGGTTTAAACCCTCTTGAGAGAAACACTCCACAGCCCCGGCCAAATAGCTTCTACGGGACAATTTATTATGCAAAGAAAGGAAGTTACAAATGAGCTTCTTATAATCGATCAACTAAACAATGACCCTCCATGCTCTTTAAATAGAGATCATGGACCAATCGGGTGTTAAGCACAGATCAAGGTTAGGTATGATCTAAGAGAAGTTGAGCCGTCGGATCACTCTATGTCAGGAACATATCGTGACCGTTGGATTAAGTATTTACAAATGCATACTAATGCATACTAAAGAAACACACTTTCCCTAACGGATATATTACACAAGTTGATCTTAACTAACTCCTAAGTGTCTAAATATCCTAACATCCCCCCTTAAGAACAACTTGGGATAGGATTGAAGGATTTACAAAAGTGACACTATTAGGAGAAGGAAGGAGGCATTAGAGCATATCCCCCCTTAATGACAAGTTCCTGAACTCCTAACATAGATCGAAGTTTAGAAAACTTCGCTTCTGTAAAAGACTTGGTGAAGATGTTTGCAACTTAATCATCTGTAGGGCAAAAGAGCACTTCAAGAACACGATCATGAACAAGATTTCTGATGAAGTGCATATGTATCTCAATATGTTTGTTGCGTTGATGTAGAACTGGATCTTTGGCAAGCTTGATGGAACTTTGATTGTCGCACCAAAGTGGAGTAGGTTGCTGCTTCTCGAATCCGAACTCTGAAAGGATCTGTCGAAGCCATAAAGCTTCATGACTGTCATTAATTGCGGCTCGATATTCTGCTTCTATTGAAGAAAGAGCAAGAGCTTTTTGTTTCTTACAAGCCCAAGTGATAGGTCCAGATCCTAGACTGAAAACATAACCTGCAGTAGACTTTCGATTATCAGGATCGTCGGCCCAATCTGAATCAGTGAAACCAACCAACAAAGGTTTCCCCCTTGTACTGTAATGAATCCCAAACTGAATTGTACCTTGAATATATCGAAGTATTCTTTTAGCTGCTTTCCAATGACTTTCATGAGGTGTCTGCATATAACGGGCAACACGACCAATGGCAAAGGAAAGGTCAGGACGGGAATAAGTCAAGTATAAGAGACTACCAACAAGCTAACGATATAAGGTGGCATCGACTTCAGGTGAAGTACAAGTGGCAGAAAGTTTGACTCCAGACTGGAAGGGAGAAGGGGCTGGTGTACAATCTTCCATGTGAAAGCGACGAAGAAGGTCACAAACATACTTAGAGTGAGAAAGAAGATTCCTTCTTTGGTTTGCAGGACTTGGAGACTAAGAAAATAATGCGAATGTCCTAAGCTTGACATTTCAAAATTTTTCTTAAGACTAGATTTCACATGGGTTATAAGCTTAGGGTCACTACCAGTAAGAATAAGGTCATCAACATATAGAACAAGTATGATGAGATGGTTTCCTACTTTCTTGGTATAGACATTGGGGTCAGAATGGCATCAAGAAAAACCAATGTCAAGAAGAAAGTTATCCATTTTGGCATACCAAGCTCTAGGAGCTTGCTTAAGGCCATATAAGGATTTCTTAAGGCGACAGACAAGGCTAGAGTTATTCTGAACATATCCAGGAGGTTGTTCCATGTAAATTTCCTCCTGTAAATCACCATGTAAGAAGGCAGACTTGACATCCATTTGATGGACTTTCCAGTTGTGTAAGGCTGCAAGGGAAAGAACAAGGTGGATGGAGTTCATTTTGGCGACAAGAGAAAAGGTTTCATTGTAGTCAATCCCTTCAACTTGGGAAAAACCTTTGGCAACCAACCTTGCCTTAAGTCTCTCAACACTTCCATATGATGCATACTTAGTTCTATAGACCCATTTACATCTGACAAGTTTTCTTCCTTTTGGAAGAGGTACAAGATCCCAAGTATCGTTCGCCATTAAGGAACGATATTTTTCATCTATAGCTGCATCCCAATCTGGATTTCCTGAAGCTTCTACAAAGGTTTATGGATCATGATTCTTGGAAACTTGAGCCAAAAGAGAAGAGGCTCGCTGAAACTGAGAACGTGTTCGTCATTGATCTCTAGGATCACCGGCAAGATCACCAGCTGCTTCACATGTTGAACGGACCCATCAAGGAAGCACTTGTGCTGGTGCAACTGGAGGAATATGAGCAAGCGGAGGTGGATTTTCATCCTCACTGTCATCATCAGAAACTGGAGTTGGAAACTTGTCAAAGAAGTTGGAAGAAGAAGAAGAAGGCACAAACGTCGAATCAGGCTCGCAGGCCAAAGATGGCACAATCGCCGAGTTAGGCTCGCAGGCCAAGAGATTTTCATCAAATTTAACATCTCTTCTAATGATTATATCATGATAATGTGGTTGAAGAAGTCTATAACCTTTTACATCTTCAGAATATCCAACAAATATGCACTTTTCACTTTTAGGCTACAATGCTTTTCGTTTTTCATCCGGAATGTGAGCCCATGCTTCACTACCAAACACATGGAAGTGACTTACATCAAGTTTAGTTTTACTCCATGCTTCTTCTGGTGTGATACCTTGTAATGCTTTAGTGGGGGTGCGATTCACTATGTAATTTGCATAATTAATGGCTTCAGCCCAAAATTGAAGACTTAGTCCCTTAGATTGGATCATACAATTAGCCATTTATTTTAAAGTGCGGTTTTTTTGCTCAGCTACACCATTTTGTTGTGGTGTATATGGAATAGTGTGATGTTGTTGGATGCCTTGCTCAATGCAAAAAGTAGTGAACTTTTTGTTGACATATTCTCCTCCATTGTCATATCTTAACTTAATAATTTGATGACCAGATTGTTTTTCAACAACGGCCTTGTAAGCCAAGAACATGTTAAATACTTCGCTCTTAAGTTTGACGAAATAAACCCAAGTGTGTCTAGTGTAATCATCAATGAAAGTTAAGAAATATTTGAAACCAGAAAATGAAGCAGATGGAAGAGGACAACTCAAGTTACTATGCACAAGCTCCAAGGGAACCGAGGCGTGCCAAGAGGCACATTTGTCAAAACTGTCTCGATGATGTTTTCTGAGTACACAACCAGAACAAACACCATCTCCGCAAGATATCATCGAAAGACCTGTCACCATATTTTCTTTACATAGTTGTTGCAATGAGCGATAATTTAAGTGACCAAATCGCTCATGCTAAAGTTTGTTCAAGTTATCACTATGAGCAACAAAAACTGAAGGAAAAGGTGATGACCCAAAGTTGTTAAACTTGTACAACCTAGTAATATCATCAACAATTCCGGTAGCTAGGACCTGTTGAGGATCTTTAAAATCCTTGATTACAATTTGGTGAGGTGTAAAGGTCACAGTTTTACCTTCACCAGAATGAGTGATATGATAGACTGATAACAAATTGCAGGAAATTCTTGAAACACATAGTACATCACTAAAATGACCATTGTCTACTGGAACTGTTCCAGCTCCTACAACACTTAGAGATCTATCATCACCAACAAATATTTGTTTGGTGTTACATTCATGCATAGTAGAAAAGATGGCTTGATCCTTACCCATATGATAAGATGCTCCAGAATCAATGAACCATTCTTTTGAAGTAGAAGAAGAAGATGCATTATAAGAATAATCAGAAGCACAAAGTGCATGTCCATGAGAGGTAGATTCTGAAGGCAAATCTAGGTTGATGTGGTGCTTCTTCAAGGTTGCTTCCAAGGCTGCCATCTTCTTGAAACACTTGGATTCATCATGATTATCTTTCCCGCAATAGTTGCAATGACGCTCAGTATTCTTGCCTTTGGGCTTGGATTCTTTGTCATTTTTTAAAGAAGAAGTGACTAAGAGGGTTTGGGACCCTTGTTTGACTTATTATTGCGAAAATTTTGTTTCTTGGGAGGCTTGGACTTTTCTTTCTGTTGGGACAATAAGGCTTTCCCAGATGTATCTGCATTGTTGATTATTCCAAGATGGATGAGTTTATCTTGCTCTCTAATCAAGGAATTATGAAATGATTAAAGACTAGGTTCTTGATAGCTAGCTGCATTCAAGTATTCTTTCATGGAGTAAAATGTAGATACAAAAATAGAATATGCAGGTCCAAGTTTTGAAAGAATATGATAGATGCATTGTTTGTCTTCCCTCTTAATCTTACATTTTGCACATAAGAGTTTAAGAGTTTTGTACTTAGATAAATAATCTTGAATGCATGAAAAATCACTTGGATTTAAAGAAATCAACTCATTTTCGAGTTGGTGACCTCGAATTTCATCATGTTTACCAAACACAGATTCCAACTTGTCCCAAGCAGCATCAGGTTCATCAATTCCAGATATGTGGAATCGCAAATCAGTAGAGATTGACATCCCAATCAATCCACTAGCTTCGTCACATCTATTTGCCCATTTTTTTTTTATCATCATCAGTGGGTTCTGTTTCTTTCCCTGAGGTAATTCTGAAAAGTCCCTTACTTCGTAGAACATCCTCCATACGAGATTTCCATGAGAAATAGTTGGAACTGTTAAGTAGAATATCACAAGGGGTGGCCATATTTGTAAATTAATGGTTGTAAAAGCAGAAACCAATAGTCTGGATGCGAAGAGCTCAAAAAAATAGGCGATTTAAAAAAAGGAACTGAAAACGGACTTCGGATGATGAAGTTATGTTTGAACAAATAAATTGTTGAAGATGTCCCCAATAGTGACGTGGCACATAGAGAATGACCAGCTAAAAAAAAGGACCCCCTTCTTTCCAAGATGAACCTTTTACAATCACTTTACAAGAAAGTTGCTTTAAGTGAATCACTTTTGTAAAATAAGTGATTTCACTTTTACAATGATATTACTTTTAAATAGTGCAACAATAAAAAAGAACTTAAGTGACTCACTTTTTTATTTATTTTTATTATTTAAGTGAGATGCACTTTTACAATAAAGTAACTTGAAAATAAAAATTGCATGCACTTTTTCTTTTAAAAGTAACTTCCTAAGACTTGAACTCA
Source organism: Larix kaempferi (assembly GCA_027924585.1). Classification (NCBI taxonomy): domain Eukaryota; kingdom Viridiplantae; phylum Streptophyta; class Pinopsida; order Pinales; family Pinaceae; genus Larix; species Larix kaempferi. The sequence continues at coordinate 7,344,646 of BSBM01001134.1, forward strand.
AGACCTATTAAAGAATAAAGCAACTTTGAACCAAGTGAGCTAGATTAAAAGATATGTAAAATATGGGAATGAGGAAGGGTTTTTCTTTTTACTCTTCTTGCTCAGATTCCATGCTTGCCTTTTTTCCTGCAAATCACACCACAAACCGAAACAAAACAAAAAAAATTCCACACTTGTGGACTTAGATCTCGTTAGCTTTCCTGGAAAGTCTACGTTTTCTCTCTATTTCAGATTTGCCGAGATCGCGTAAGGTGCACGGCAAAGAGCATACGCAGCCGAGAAAAACCCTTTCCCTTTCTGTTTCTGATTTGCCGAGATCGCTTAAGGTGCACGGCAAAGAGCATACGCAGACAAGGAAAGCAACAATCCGCAACAAAAAAAAATCTAATAGTAAAAAATGATGGAATATGAGATTTTTTTATTTTAAAACAGAAAATAAAAAAAATGCGTCACTGTAACATTATACCTTCAGATCTGATGAAATACGCATTTCTGGAGCAACTGAGAACTGTTTTCAATCAAACGAAAACTGTTTCCCAATGGAAACGGTGCTTTGGATGCAATAGAACACCTCCCACATCCCAGAAATGCACAGAAATACCATAACCAGAAACCCTTTCGAGTTTCGGCAACAACAGTTCAAGATCTAGATCATAACCAGAAGCAGCTCTTCATAAAATCTCTGATACCATGTTCGGGTACACAGGGTACTACCAAAGGACCGAACACCAAGAGCAACCACTTCACACAAATAGATCACAGATCAACACACCGATGTTTTGACGTGGTTTAAACCCTCTTGAGGGAAACACTCCCCGGCCCCGGCCAAATAGCTTCTACGGGATAATTTATTATGCAAAGAAAGGAAGTTACAAATGAGCTTCTCATAATCGATCAACTAAAAAATGACCCTCCATGCCCTTTAAATAGAGATCATGGACCAATCAGGTGTTAAGCCATGGATCAAGGTTAGGTATGATCTAAGAGAAGTTGAGCCGTCGGATCACTCTATGTATTGTGATCATCGGATTAAGTATTTACAAATGCATATGAATGCATACTAAAGAAACACACTTTCTCTAACGGATATATTACACAAGTTGATCTTAACTAACTCCTAAGTGTCTAAATATCCTAACAGTAAACGACCCCTCTTGCACCTGCCACCCCAAAAGATGAACTCTCACCCTAAATTACATTGAAAATGTGATATTATAACCTTTCATGTTCTTTTATCCATATTTCATTTAATATGTTTGTTGGAAATCAATGCTCATAAGTGAAAACCACGGGTTCGGTAGAATCGAGAGTCTCGTCCTTAACATGAAGGCTTTTGTTTGAGGTTGCCATATGAATTTGATTAAAGATTCTTTTAACTTAAAAATCAATATAAATTTGTGTTAATATCATATTTTGAAAGGATCAAATTTCCAAATAGATTTAAGTTGAATATAATTTTATTTAACTAAATAAAACTCAAAACTCTAACAATGTAACAATATATTAGATATAGTGATTATTATCAAAATATTATATTTAAAATATAACAATATCTCGAAATTAATTATATATATATATAATATAATCACTCATCTACTCATTTGGAAATCATTTATATAAAACATTTCAATAAAATTGAATCACTTAAAAAATTATAATAAAATTGAATTACTCAAAAAATTAGAAATATAAATACAAGATATTATAAATAATAATATTTATATGAAAATAAATATATTGTATACATGCATGTTGAATTTCTAACCATCTAAAAATAGACTTTAAAATTTGTAAAAAAAGTCCACTAACATTCATCACAAACCATCATTAGGGTGGATCCATTTTCTTCTTTGTCGCTCTATCTTATGTGTTGAATGGGTTCTATTTTGTTTTCTTTTCTACAATAAAACATTATTAAAAATTAATATGCTATGCAATAATTAAAATTTGTGTACATAAAAGAAAAGATGTACAATTACATATGTTTGATGCACATTATAGTTGAGATGACTCCTCCAATGATGCAATTACTTATATTTCTTTAACCATCTCTCTTACACTTTTTGGACATCCCTACTAGAATTTTTTGCATATCACCTTGTTTGTCTTTTGGGATTTTTAAAATCTTTCTAAAAAATGAAAATGACATGTAAACAAGCTTTTATATTGATATGAAAGTAGATATATATAGCTGAGATATTAATTTCATTTTTTTTTAATAGTAGTACGAGAAAACATGTTTATGAATAATACTTTTTAAATGATGTATTTTTATTGTATGTTATATCTATTGCAAGTCTCGTAGGTCTCATTGACCATTTCTCGAGAAATGCTTCCTGTAGTTTATATATAATATGATTCTAGGAATGACTATATTGATTTTTGTAATGTAGCTAGAAAGTACATTTATACGTTCTTTCCACTATAAAGTCCCCTCCCCCCTTCATTAGCTTGCACAACACTAAACAAATGTGAAATAGATTGTTTGAAACATGTTAGCACCTATTCTTAAAAAATACATTATTAATGAAAATTCAAAGATATTTTTTTTATTGATTACCTTTTGATTCACATAATTCATCTCTTTCAAACTTTTCCATTAAGATTTTACACTCTTTTGCACTCAAATTGCAAACAACTTATCTTATTTCTTCAAATATTTTCTCTGCGTCAAAAACGCTAACCAATCAATGCACATAATTTAAACATACAAATAATTCAAATATGTTTAGTTACTATAAAATATTAAACTAGATTCAAAGAATGTTTTTAAAGGATTTGGGGTTCTCCTAAAAGCTTCAATGAATCCATAAAAGTTCCTCATTATATCAAAGAAACTTAACATTATTCTTGACCCTAAGCTTAGTTCTAGATACATTACCTAGAATCAACAAAGGAGAAGAGGTTCGACTAATGACTGTAGGAACAAAAAAAAAAACTCATATTGACCTATTTCCCTTAGAACACTTTTAAGACCTTTGTCAAAAGTGTGCGTACTTATGTGCTTATCAGATCATTCTTGGCATGACAACCGAACCTAAGGTCAATATCACTACCATTCTCGACATAAGCTTGATTCTCCTAATCCACTATATCATCATAACCCATATTGGATAATATCAATCTTTAGCTGATATAATCCTCTGAACATTTCATGGTTTAGAAATGCACAACAAAGCGCATTATCTCTTCCTGAAGTCGTTATAATGACTTTAACAACTGTATTCCCAATATCATTCACATATGGGATGCATTTCTATGGAGGAAAGGGGTATCAAATTATTTTTTTACAGTTCTTCCTTTGAAAATTTATTTATATTCGCTTGTGAACTGCTTCTACCATTCGACATCAATCTCAGCAGCAATGAATTTGTGAGCGGACTGCAAAAGCTATGTAACTTATAATTTTTTTATTTAAAAAACTATTTAAAATATGTATGGGCAATATACTTACACTTGTATGTTTATATTTTAGAATTTGAGATGGATTATCATCTATCAAAATTTGAAATAAACAATTATACATAAAAGAAATATAAATTGATAATTGATGCATGGATAACAGGTAGTGACAACAAGTAGCCTAAGCATAGACAACATGTAATTACAACTAAGCATGAAGAATAAATAACATATAACTTATTTATAGCACTTTATGTTCATTAGTCATAAGTTAAATGACCATGCTAGTTATACATGTTGAGAAACATAAAACATAATCAAACTTTGAACTAAATATGATAAAGAATATCTAAATTATCTTTATTTTTTATTTTTTAAATAGTGACAAAAAAATATTACCACGCCCTGTTTATTATAATGGAACCTATTTTTAAAGCACACCCTATTCATTATAATGGAACCTATTTTTAAAGCAAGAGTTAGGGTTTTTAGAGAGATTAATAAACCACATGGAAGGAAAGTCAAGCCTCTATAGCAAATTCGTATTGGGTTCACAGAAGACCACCCCATCCCATCTCGTTACATATTGCACAATTAACAGAATTGTGCTCCTTAATTCTAACTTTGTAATTTGACCCTATTTTTCTATGGATATTTAAAATAGCTTTATTCTTTATTCTCTAAGCATTGACCTCTACGTATTTGTCTATTGAAATAGTGCACTCTTATTAAATGGACATACGATATTCGTGGTCCCTTAACTTGGACTTTGTAAATTCTCCCTCTTATTTTTTGCATTGTTATGAAAAGGTTACAGTACCTTTCATCAATATTAAAATATGGATTGTTCTCAAGGAAGCTTAGAGTGTCTATTGGGAAGACAAGTAGTCTAGAGGCAGAATTTCCCCACACCCACATTAAAATAAAGTTATGTGATTATAATGTGCAACATCTTTCACATTGGCTAGCCTTAGTTCACTAGGCTTTGGATTATCTTGAGGTGTAACATTACCTATATGCTTGTACTTTTTAATGCTATTTGGTTTGAGTTCACTAAAATTAAGTTGTGTAACCTATTTTTGAGGATTTAGATTCTTGTAAGTTATAACATTATATGTACATTGCAGTAGAGAATGAAGGGAACTTAACACTATGCCATCATTAGGGTGGATTCCTTGAATAAATTTCAACGTAAAATGATTGTAACGTATATTTTCAAATATTCTTCAAATTCAAATTTATATAATTAATATTATTTCTGATCATTATATTATAGATTATGTTTAATTCTAATTAATCTAAACTTTTTTTTTCTTTTTAATTTTTTTTTGTTATTATCATGTCAACATTATTCATTATGCTACATAACAATATCTCCCATCATAATGAAGTAAAAGACCTTATAACTCCTAACACAATAAGACACCATTCATATAAGAACATATGAAACTTAAATGTCTTTTCCAATTTAAAAAGAAATAAATTTTTTTATTAAATAAAATAATTAAAAAGAAATAAATTTTTTTAATTTAAATAAAAGAAAGGTGTTGTGTACATTCATGACTACAATACAGCCATATGATATGATAGTAGATAACATGCTGAATAATGATGGATAATATATGTGATGCTTTTTTAATTTTGATGTGATGGTTTTAGTTATCATTTTTTTTCTCTAAAATTGTGATGTGAGAAAAGAAATATGTAAAATTATACATATTTAAAAATTTATAATATCAAAATCTTTGATTATTGAGTAATCTTAGAAATGATTTAATAATGATTGACTTATAAATTCACATACATAATTGGTTTAAAAAGATTTACATTCCCAATACCTTTAATGTTGTAAATAAACATAAGATTTAAAGTTTAAACATAAAGTATGAAATGAAATTGTAACCAAATAGGTCAAAAAGAAATAACTCAAAATGTGTTACAAATGGTTATGGTAAGAAATAACTCAAAATGTGTTACAAATGGTTATGGTAAGAAATGATTAAAAATATATTACACAGGGTTATAAGTTTTTAAATAAAAAATTAAATTAAATATTTAATAAGATAAAGATTTTGATTTTTCGTTTCATAGAAAACTTTAAGGTTAAGCGTTTAACAATAATGACAATAATCAAGTAAGCTAACTCGACCAAGTTAAAATAGTTCTGTAATATTATGCTTAATTATTAAAGAAACATGTTTTAAGAATTTTCTCTTATAGGGGGGCGGCAGGTGCGGGGGTAATCTTTGACCCCGGAGGAAATAAAGTAGTAGATTTCTCCTGGGGACTGGGTACCAGCACTAACAATTAAGCAGAATGGTTAGCTTTGTATTACTCCCTTAAAAAAGCGGTCGCTCTCAACATGAACCGCTTACAGGTTTTTGGGGGTTCCAGACATGTTATTCAAGCTATGCGCATCGGCAATCCTCATAACAAAGATAAAAGCCTAAGGATCCAGAAAAGAATTAAGTGCCTTGCTTTCCCAAAGGACACCATCTATTACCATGTGCTAAGAGAGCACAATTTCATAGCAGACAAATTAGCTAATGCCGGAGTCAAACTTGAAATGGGGCAAGTCTTTCTTAATAAGGTCTTAACACATCATTATCTACCTTAATGAGTGCAAGGTCAAGGAAGCAAATTTTTTGGATCAAATATAGGCTTAATAGCCCCCTCACCATTACGATCTCGGCTATGGTTGTTTTCACCAAAATCAAGACTCAGCTAGGCTGTCACCTGTCACTCCACGTGCTTTTCCCGTGGCTTGCAAAGCACTCACGCTCGAGCATTTAATCACCCAGGCGTCCGTCGGTTGTATAACATTCAGCATGGAAGGTGCTCCATACCCTGCTCTCGGCCCGGCTCTGCAGAGCCTCTGCATTTCCTAGGACTCCACGGTGTCGTTCTCAGACGGTTCTCTCTCGCCTGGCTGCGATATGGAGGGCGTCAGGCAGGCCATTGTAACGCTGAGTCGGCTCACCTCAGACATTAAGGTATACCTTACCAGAACCTATTCAGCAGTTTGCAATATTGTGAACAAAATTGATGAATTAGCCATGGAAGACAAGTATGTCCACTCCAAGCTCTCTTGCTTGGAATCGCGAATGGAGGACATTGACAGAAACATAATAGAGTTACTGGGGAAAGTTGACAGTGTCAAAGCAGACCTCTCCACCTTCGTGTGCAGGAGGCTCCAACAGTTAATCAGGGCATGGTTGAAGCGGCTTCAGTCCAATACGAGAATTTCGGATGAAGGCAGTCTTCTGTGTGCAAGTTCCTACAGATGTTTACTTGAATGTTTTTTTGCCTTAAGTTATGCAAACAATATGTAAGGGTTTATCCCACTAGCAAAAATAGAGTTTATAGGAAATCTGAAAGCATAGAACTTCGGGGGGAAAACTCTATAAGCCTCTATAATTTTCCCTCTACTAATACAGAGTGCTGGATTTTGTCTTTTTTGTACTGAATGGCTGTGCACAGCCTTTGTTAATACAATCTATTACCTGTTTCTATTTAAAAAAAAGAATTTTCTCCTACAGATAAGAATAACTTAATTTTTTTTTTCTTTCAAAAAAATATTATTACGACTTTTTTTTAATTTGTAATTATATCTAGGTATTTAGATATTATTTGGAATTTTGGACTTCCTTGAGTGGATCAATCTAAGTGTAACAAGTGTACAATAGGGAGCCATTGGAATGAAATCCATTTAACCCAACCAAGAGGCCACCGTATCCTTGATATGGTCGTTGTATCTTATTATGCTCAAATGCATCTTAATTAAGATTTAAATAAGCTAAGTTAAGTAGTGGTTAAAAAAATGGGTATGTTTATTAAATAGTTTTTGTTTTATGTTTATATTAATTAGTTTAATGTTTAACCTTTATTTAACAACCATCTCCACAAAACTAAGTAGTTGGTTACACCTATTCATGTTCATGAGCCACTTTACTTATGGCTGTACTACCATATAAGTAATAAAACAACTTAGTCATCTAAAATGGTATATAAAATCGGTTTTGAGTTGTTACGCTTTATTGAGATCTTTTTACCTTATACAAAGCCAAAGGATAGCCATAGATAAAGGGGACTGCAGGCAAGAGGAAGAAAGCAATGGAAATCGCTGCAGTCAAGAGGACTCAACACAGAACAAGTTTATAATCCTGGTTGTTACTGTTATGGCGCACGACTAGTTGTAATCTCTGTAACTATAGATTAATACATAAGTTTTTACTGTTACTGCCGGAGAGTGGTTGCTATGTAATTGCTCTCGTAATATTAATGTTGAATTTGCATTTCCCCTTTTTTTTTTTTAAGAAATGGGATGTTTCCACATTCTTATATCTGCACGTTTTTCTAGTCAAGTATGTTTGGCAGAATGCCCAAGTATTTTGACCCAATTAATAATCAACCAAGATCCTTCTGTTAAAGAAAGACAGACTTGTAAAATCGAGCTTCAAAATGCCTTCTTATGCTCACTGACAGAAGAGGAATCGTAGGGCAGCCATGAATAACTGGAATTGGCTATTTACAAGGTTCTAGATTATTTTCCTCAGTCAGATCCATTAGAAAACTGCACTATAGGGTGCCTGCACCTTTGTAATTTAAAAAAATCACTTTATTGCAAATATGGCAATCCATGAATGTGCTTTGACCCTATTCACTCTTTGAAAAGCCAGATTGACATAGTTTTAGGTAAGCTGCAAAACCTCTAGATCTTGCATTCCAATCAGACGTCCGGTTCTCTTATCTGCCCATACTGTGGCAACATGTCTGGTTTACTTATGAAATAAGTTGAATTTAAAAACAACACCATCCATTCGAACAAAACTAAGAGAGCACATAGATAGCCTCATTATTTCAAGTTTTTTTCACCAATCTTCAAAACAAAAAAGCGTTCTTCCAATTTAATGTTCAGTAACAGCTTAAACAAAAAAATATCATTCCCGTGTACTATTCATTCTCAAACAAAACTCAGAGAAAATATATAATAAGCTCAAGTTCTCAGCACTGATCAGAATCTGTGGAAAGCACATGATCAGAAATCTGCAATATGAGTAGCTAATCTGCTGTCAATCGTCATGACTATTCTCAGCCATTATATCTATAATATAAGAGCAATGGTTTTCTATTGTAATCGACATTTTCAGCCATCATAACAAAGAAGAAAGAATACGCTTACTTCATTCAAATTTGATTCAGCTTTTTTTGCCTTCTAGATTTCTCAGTCATTAACTGCAGGATAATCTCAGGGGGGTTTGAACTTAAAAACTTGCGACGATATGTACACAACATAACTCATCCTAAATCAATATGCCTAAGAAAAACCAAACCCATCCCATCCGATTTCCTCCCCATAAAAGTTACAGACAAATATTTTTATATCATGTGCCACCGTGTATTTTCCTTACAGCTTCAAGATCCAAACAATACCGACAGTTCTGATGCCTCTCTTATCCAACAGAAGCTATACTAATTAAAAAAAAGTTTGAATGCTTCCATTTATCCATCCATCAAAATCTGTCGGTAGCGGCATTCCACGCTGCAGAATGCTTTGTCACCTCTGCAATAATCAACGAAGACTAGCTCTTTAAGCATGGATTCTACAAAATCACAAGCCCATGTTTTACATATTGACACAAACAAAACAGAAAGGGGAAATTGAAAATACACTCCATTAACTAATCGAGTGCTCACATTATCAAGATTCTACAAGAATTGAACAGCCCTTTTTGATACAACGGTGCAAAAATGAAAAAGAACCATTGGCCTGAAACTATAATCAAATTTCCATGTGATTTCCAAGCTTTAAAACAATATCTATCAGAAAAGCCATGTTATGATGATTATAACGAACCTGTACATGTAGATGTCTTTCTCATGGCTTAACTGCCGTTTGCAGAGATAGCAAGCACTGAGAAAATGGGCAACAGGAAACACTGGAACAATTGAATAGCGCCGATGTGGCGATGCAACATCCCATATTTGCAGTTCATGTTGTTTTTGAAGAGGGTATTCCACACTTTCACGCTCCATACCGCAATGAGTATATATGTGTTTTGTGGCCGATTTTGGACCATGGGATATGACACAAGTATAGCTCTCTGAATGCTCCATTGCAGTCTGATCTGTGGGCTGCAAATACAAATGGAGAACCAATCAATATTGTTTCTCCATCCCCATTTCCATCTATAATCTTGTTGAATCATTAATCAGTGATACAAACTTTCCGCCCACTGTTGATACAAAACAAAAGAAAAACCCCCATCGAGAGGATTTCTAATCAGCAACAGTAAAGAATAATATTAACAATTAAATATTCATTTTGTAAATAGTTATTTGGACTGACCTTATTTGCTCTAACAGGAAAAACCAAATGTTACTCCTATTTGTATTCTAATCAGTAACAGTAAATAATAATATTAACAATTAAATATTCATTTTGTAAATTATAGTTATTTGGACTGAACTTATTTGCTCCAACAGTAAAAACCAAATGTTACTCCTATTTGTATACAACACATACCATAAAATATAATAATAATAATAACAATATCTACTAGCACAATCACAAGTAAAGTGGTTGTTGAACACACACGATAAAATATAATAATAATAATAACAATATCTACTAGCACAGCCACAAGTAAAGTGTTTGGTGAACACGGATAGGTGTAGCCAACCACTTAATTTTGTGGAGATGGTTGGTTGTTAAATAAAGGTTAAACATTTAACTAATTAGTATAAACATAAAACAAATATTATTTAATAAACATACCCATTTTCTTAACCACCACTTAACTTAGCTTATTTAAATCTTAATCAAGATGTATTTGAGCATAACAAGATACAACGACCATGGAATGAATCCCCATTGTACACTTGTTACACTCAGGTTAATCTTGTTGATCCACTCAAGGAAGTCCAAAATCTCAGATAATATCTAAACACCAATCGGTATAATTAAATTGTAATCAAGATGCATTTGAGTATAACAAGATACGACCACCATGAAATGAATCCTCACTATACACTTGTTACACTCAGGTTAATTTTGTTGATCCACTCAAGGAAGTCCAAAAACTCAGATAATATCTAAACACCTATCAATGTAATTAAATTGTAATCAAGATGCATTTGAGCATAACAAGATACGACGGCCATGAAATAAATCCCCAATGTACACCTGTTACACTCAGGTTAATCTTGTTGATTCACTCAAGGAAGTTCCCATCAATTATATTTTAAACTAAATAAAAGAGAAAATATACTCATAAAATATTGAAAATATAGAATATTTAGACTACACCTTTAATATATATGACAACAGAATTTTTTTTCATTAAATATAAAATTTTATTTTAAAAATTCCATCCATTAAATAAATGATAAATGATAAATTGTATTTAATATATATGACCATAAAAATTTATTTATTTTTCATTGAATATGAAATTTTATTTTAAAAATTTCATCCATTAAATAAACGATAAATTGTATTGTATTATGTTATAATAGATAACTCCTTTACAATTCAATGTGACGAAGATATTTTCAAAAAATTGTGCATAATTCAATTTATTTTAGTAAACTTAAATTTTTAATAATTACATTTTATATAAACTAAAAAAATAATTATGCATATGATATATATGATATATATGATAATTAAAAAATTTATAAAATATAAAATTAAAAAGAGATTCATTCTTTTTCAATATTTAATCAACTTAAATTTTAAATAAATCTTTATTAATTAAATTTCATATAAATTTAAAAATATAAATTAATTTACATTTTAATTTATTTATAAAAAAATTTAAACCATATAACATAAAAATACATATTAAATTACTTTTATTCATTCTTTTTCAATAAAGATGAGTTACACTATCTAAAGAAGCTATGGAAAGAGAGGGAGGAGTAATTTTTTACTTATGAGAGTTGGTTTTGATGAAAGTTTGATTAATTATTTTTAGAGTGTTAGGTTTTTTTTGAATGTTACACATATTTCTGGGAACTTTATTATAACGGTTTAAAAGCTTTTTTGTGACAAGTCTTTATAACTTAAATAATCATGTACTGTTTGATCCAATATCAAATATTAATAATATTTTTTTTCTACTTAAAAAATGGATAAAATTTGAGAAAACCAAACTGACCCACAATTAGATTTTGATATTTCACTCACATGAACCATGCACAATTTGTTTAGAGCTTTGATATACTATTTAAAATTTTGTACACATAATCTGTCATATTAAAATTCAAGTAGAAAGTCTACGTGATAGATATGACTCATTAAAATAATATGTTATTTTTTATTAAAAAAACAATAACTACGCCTTTTCATGTTTTCGTCTTTTCTTTTTAGACAATTTGATAAGCGTGGTGAACTTCTCAAATCACAATGTGGTATGAATATTTATATATTTAAGTTACATTCAAGTGTTCACTCGCTAAAAGCATGATTTTTACCTAACCCTTAGATATGACTCCCAAATGGGAATAAACCATCAAATGGAAATGTGGATGTCACCATTTATATGTAACTTTCCTATGCTTCATCAAATATTTAGATTGAAAATCAAACTTTTACACTTCTAAACCGTGGTTTGTTTTTAATGTTGCACTAACCATAAAAATGTAAGTGCCTGTGCCCCAAGTCAACTTAGGATTAGTATGAATGTTCTGCTAACAATAAAATTGTAAGTGCCTAACTTTTATATTTAAAACATATACTTCTTTTAATATTGAATGCCCCAAGTCAACTTAGGATTAGTATGAATGTTCTGCTAACAATAAAATTGTAAGTGCCTAACTTTTATATTTAAAACATATACTTCTTTTAATATTGAAGTTAAAGTCAAACACTCCATGCCAAAAGTCTATGGTTTTCACCTACTCCTTTAATGAAAATCCTTGTTCCATGTCTTTTATAATGACGTGAAAAGAATGGTCGTGCATTTTCTAAATCACATTAAAAATGTGTCAGAGTTCATATTTCAAACCCATGCTTAATTGAATATTGAATACAATGAAAATGTGGGTGTCACTTTAATACTCGTGCCTATACTTCATTTAATATAATTTCTAGCTTTTAATTATTTAAAATTGAAAATGCAAGATTAACAACTCAAATGGTGGTTTTTGCCTAACCTTGTGAATGGAAGCCTTTGTCTTATTTTTTTACATTATGACGTAGCATAACACGAAACCCTAAACCACAATGAATGAATGAATGAAAATGTGGATGTCAATTTTAAATGTTTTAATACATGTTCTATTTATTAGCATAACTACAAGTAAAGTGGTTTGTGAATACTGATAGGTGTAGCCAACTACTTAGTTTGGTAGAAATAGTTAGTATTAAATAAAGGTTAAACACTAAACTAATTAATATAAATATAAAACAAGTATTATTTAATAAACATACTTATTTTCTTAACCACCACTTAACTTAGCTTATTTAAATCTTAATCAAGATGCATTTGAGCATAACAAGATACCATGAAATGAATCTCATTGTACACTTGTTACACTCAAGTTAATCTTGTTGATCCACTCAAGGAAATCCAAAATCTCAGATAATATCTAAACACCTATCAATATAAATATATTAATTAGAATTCAATGCTTATAGGTGAAAACCATAGGTTTTACAAAATCTGTGGTCCCATGTCGCCATAAATGTATAAGGATTGAGTTGGCGACTAAACCTTAACTTTAAATTTCAAAAACAATTATAAAATGGTAGAAACTTCATTACAAGGAGGAACTCTCACCCTAGACTGCATTGAAAATGTGATATTATCAACTTTCATGTTCTTTTATCCATATTTCATTTAATATGTTTGTTGAAAATCAATGATCATAAGTGAAAACCATGGGTTCGATAGAATCGAGAGTCTCGTTCTTAACATGAAGGTTTTTGTTTCAGGTTGTCATATGAATTTGATTAAAGATTCTTTTAACTTAAAAATTAATATAAATTTGTGTTAATATCAAATTTTGAAAGGATCAAATTTAAGTTGATTATAATTTTATTTATTTTAATAAAATTTAAAACTCTAACCATGTAACAATATATTAGATTGATTATTATCAAAATATTATATTTACTAGTACATCTACTTAATTTGTGGTCGGTGAACATTTATAGGTAAATACATCCATTTTTTTAACCACCACTTCACTAAAGCTTATTTAAATTTTAATCAAGATACATTTAAGCATAACAAAATACGACAACCATAAAATTAATCAAGATTGTACACTTGTTACTTGATCTACTCAAAAAAAATCCAAAATCTCAAATAATATCTAAACACCTATTGATCTAAAAATATAACAATATCTTGATATATATATATATATATATATATATATATATATATATATATATATATATATATATATAATCACTAGTCTACTCATTTGGAAATTATTTATATAAAATATTTCAATAAAATTGATTCACTTAAAATATTAGAATAAAATTGAATTACTTACAAAATTAGAAATATAAATACAAAATATTATAAATAATAATATTTATATAAAAATAAATATATTATATATATACATATTGCATTTCTAACCATTTAAAAATAGACTTTAAAATTTGTAAAACAATTCCATTTATATTCATCACAAACTTAATATGAAAGTTGTGACAAGAATATCAAGAAAGCATGAAAATACAAAAATCCATACAATATCATTTAATACAAACACATAGTGTCCATACAATCCATCATTATGCATCATATACAATTTAAAGTGAGTGCTAGCCCATTTTTCTTTTTATGCATAAAATTACATTAAGTAATATATGATTTATAATTTCCTCATTTCCTAACATAACACAGTTTAACACAACACACTTATTAGGTCATTAGGTATTCCTATTTTAAAGCACTTTCTTAGTTAATACCTTATTCATGATATCCAACTACATAAAATGTTTTTTTTTATAAGCAACTTGATTTTCCATAGTGGTTCCCATAACATGTCTACTCTTCACCCTAGATACAAAATCTTCTCATTGAACTCCTATATTTCCTTCTAAACCTAAAAACAAATGTTACATTTTTGGAACCAAATAATAACTATTTAAAAATAAGTAGCATAAAAAAGACTATAGATGACTTTCTCATGAAGTTAGATTTATATATTAATAATAAAAACAATAATAACATAAATAAAATTATAATAAATATAACAATAAAGAAATACAAAGGATAAAAGAAAAAAACACAAAAGGATTTTGATAAAAAACATCATCATTTTATCATTCAATCAATAAATTATTTAATAGTGATATTTTTTATTAAATAAAGTTTATGTTTTTGTGCTACATGGTATAAAGCTAAATTTAGTAAAATTTACGATAAGGTAAACAAATTTACTACATTCATTAATAAAAATGACTAGACATAGTAAATATTTTATTCATCAGATATAGTAAAAAGTAATTTATCAATCTCATCAGGGATTTTTTAGTAGACCTCATAATTTTTTTTACTAAACCACTTTCGTATAGCCACCAGGCTTCAAATTTGAAGCCTTCAATGCCCTTCAAAGGCCATTTTACTTGTCATAGAAGGCCAAGATGAATTTTACCATGCAAAAGAAAATTATTTTTATGTGAAGCCCTTCAATAATGAAATTCAACACGCCTGTGTAAATTTGCAACAGAAGGGTAACTCCAAATTTTCCCTGTCCAAGGGTTATCAGTGATTTAGTGGGAGACTCGGAGTCTATGGAGTTGGATACTACCCAGTTCCCTTTGACCTCTGTCCTAGTGGGAAGAGCGGGCTAGGTGAGTTGGAGACATGTGTCAAGTGACTCAATTGGACGGTCGGCGTTGTTATTGCTAATATGATATATTATTGTCTTAGATTACAAGTTACTAAGTTATGTGTTTGATTAAGTGTTAAAAGCATTTAATCACATCACCAAACTTCATTAAACCTCGGTCTGAAAGCTGCCAACTCGATTTTCCATATTCTTCTTCACTAGGATGTGTAATTAAATGCTAGGATCGTGAATAGATTTGATAACTTACTAGGGATAACCGGTTACCGGAGGTCCTACCCCAGAGAAGAACAAGGTAGCAAATCTGGTTGAGCTATTTTTACATCAACGGGAGAAGAAATAGGAGAAGAGCAAGGTGCAAGAGTAGGTGGAACCATGGAGGTTTTTTTGCATCCATTTCACTGAGAATTGCTAGTAGATATCTAGATTTTGGGGTTGTATAGATTATTGGGATTCTTCAATGCATAGATGTTAGCTTGTTTTGGTGTCTTGGGTGTTGTAGTTAGGGATAGATTTTGATACCCAATGGTCTTTTTTGGTTAATTTTTGCTGATTTTCAGGTGGGTTTTTCTACTTCATTGCTCATAGCTCGTAAGATAACTCACAATCAACATTGGGCAAAACTAATGCTAATTTTTTGGGGTTTTATCTTTAGTGAGATTGCGTTGTAACTTTCAATCCTTACCAGAGAAAGTTCTGCATTGTAAGTATTTCTATGGTTTCAGCTTTCGACCCTTACCAGAGAAATTTCTATCTTTAGGCTTTGAGCATTTCTTTGTGATCACTGGTGAGAAGCGGAATTGTTGTATCTAAGACATGTCCTGGCTAGTGGCGAGTCCATGTGAATTGGTAGTTCACTGACTGAGTAGAAACTTGGCCAACATGTGCAGGATGAAGAAAAAAACTACAACATTTATTCGAAGATTGGAATAACAGGGTACAAGTGTGGAAATGTGGTGGTTGGATGCACATTCAACAACAGGGTTGCATTTATACATTCAACTCTTCACTGCATCTGTTGGATGGAGTTTCAAAGGGAAGATCCACTCCTCACTAGAATTTAGAGGGTAATATTTGACCCTTTTTCTATTTTCTTTCGTTGAGATATGTCAATTTTCTCCATCCCTTTGCACATGTTACGTTTTGTAGTTCCTACATCCGGATGGATTAGGTTTTAAATAAACTAAATTACCTTCATGCCAGTTGTCCCTTCAAGTTGAAATTCTCTCCTTTGTTTTTAGATTGTAGATTTATTTGATCAGATGGACTAACATTTGCTTAGCAATAAAATTTGAGCTATTTTTTGCAGTTTTGTCTTCTGGATTAAAGCTTTTTAAATATTAAAGTTACAACTCTTGTCTACTTTGTTGTGGATCAAATTGGATGTTGTTGCAAGTTCGTACTCTAGCATTTATTCTTCATTGGAGATTTTCACTGAGTTTAGAAACCAAGGTAACCATAGTTCCCCTTTTCTTGAACGTTGTGCTTAAAATAAGCATGCTAGATTTAACATTGAACCTCTTATAAGAAGCTTCTCTGCGTTTAAAATAATTCAGATGTTTTCCAATGATGATTAAAATAATTTTAGTTTAAATTTCAGTTCGAGACCTAATTTTGATTTCTTTTGGTTTAACTTGACCTAAAAAATTTAGCTCCAAATGAAATGGAACTTTACCTTAAATTTTTATTTATCTGTAAAATCCTTAAGGAGATTATCTCATACTTGAAGTAAAATACTTAACTTACATGTTTTAGTCGAATTTAATTTAACTTGTTGGAGCTATTGTAAAATCTGGTTTCTTGCAATTACACTCAACTATCACTGTCTAACCCATGTTTTCCTTCTGGCATTACACTTTTCTGAAGAAAAAAAATAAAAAAAATAAAGAAATAAAAAAATAAAGAAATAAAAAATCATGTAATAATAACTTTGTAAGTGGTTTATATGATTTGCATGTGTTTTTTCTTAACATATTGGTTTTTTGGAAAAGTCTATTGGAAATGTTGGAATAGTAAAAATAAGGGGTTACGATATCGCAATCAGGGTTTTTGTAGGTCCTAAATCTATTTATGTTATTTATGCAATAAAAAATGGACTCTGAAGAAGAGAAAGCCATTTTTTCATAATTTAAAGATTTGATTTTTTTCTGATATTTTTCACCAAAATCTAGTTAGAATTGTTGACATTCTAAATATAAAGTGTTGAAATGGCACAATCAAGATGGAAAGGGGATTTTGAGAGAGATGAATCTATTATGAATTATGAAGAATGAAAAGTTAAAGTCCTCAAATTTTCAAACAACTCTCAATTGCCATGAATATTGGTTTGGTTCAACCATCATTAACAAACTCCTCTTTAGATTGAGAATTAGTTATTTTCAATATTAATTTGTTTATTTTCCATATTTCCATGACCTTTTCCTTCACTTATAAATTACCCTATCATTACCAGTTAGGTAGAACCAATCCAAGTGAAGTTTGAAGAAGGGTAGAACTGTTGATTGAATAATTTTTTTTAAAACAAACAATCTAGTATAAACATTGTTTATTAAAATCTTAAAATTGAATATTGCAAATATTATTACTATATTAAGGAATACCCCATGACTAGCAGGACCACGGATCGCGCATGGTTGGATTTTAGTATATGCGGGGTTTCGGGGACCTTTTCGCTTAGGGGTGTCTTAACCATCACCCGACACGGACTATTCTACATCTCACAGATAAGGAATTGATTACATTACTTAATAAATAATGAAATTTTGATATATACTTACATTTTCAAATGAAAAGAATTATTTATTTTTACATGTCAACATTGAAGGGTTCAATATCTCATAGCCCTTCAAAGTGAAATGAGACTCTACCCTTCAAATTTGATCCCTGATAGCCACAATGCCTATACAACCGCCATCCGTGAAAATTCACTACAAGTCCTTATGATGTGGAAATTTAGCAGTACACTCCAAAAATAAAAATAAAAAACTATTAGACAATATAAAAATTGAAATTCAACGAAAATTGGTTTAAGAGGCAATCCTCTCGTAGCTAGAAAAATGACAAGTATGAATCCACGAGTTGAGAAACTAGAAAGAGACCATTAATGGGATCACAAGAAACTCAAAGAGTTGAGAAACTAGAAAGAGACCATTAATGGGATCACAAGAAACTCAAATAGATCAGGTTGGATATAATCTAAGAGGATCAATGATAAGAGATTAGACATAGAAATATTGAGCTGAAGCAACACTTAACACAAATTCTTAGGCACGATATCACTAAATACATAAAAAATAAGATGAAACTAAGCTTGGATTTTTTAATTTTTTCACTTTTCTCGTGTATGTATGTGGGATGTTGTGAGCACAAGCGCATTTTGAGACTATACTTTTCTTTGTTTTTGAAAAAATCTTTTTTTTTCCCAGGGACATGACCTAGATACTAGAGTGTCATGCCCACACAAGCGTCCAGTGCATATCCCACGTCCGTTAAATTTTCCTTTCTTTCTTCAGTTTGTGTTTACAGAGATAGGAATGTGGGTTGTTGATTTGTCTAAATTGTTTGTGAAAAGTTAAGTCTCAGTTGAGTTGATTTATTCAGAAATAGATTTCTTTTCAAAAACATTTTTTTTCATAAGTTCAATTTAAATTTTGGTGGAATTTTTTCTATTATTTTTCATCCACAATTCTTGTTTCTCTTACTACCTATTTGATACAATTTTATAAAACTCAGATATGTTCTTTGTTCTTTTTCTTTTAGAAATAAAGAAAAAAATCCTTTCATATCTTGTAAAGCATTTTTTTGTTTTTCTTTGTTGCTTTGTGTGCATTGAAAAAGTTAGAAAGATTTCTTTTTAAAATCTTTTTCTATTTTAGTCATTTACAAAACAAAAAAGAAAAAAAATGTACAAATTTTAGAGTCCTTTTTTTACATACATTAAAAAGAAAAATAAGTTACAAGTTGTAAAATTTCTTTTCTTTCCATAAAACAAAAAAGCAAAAAAAAACCATATTAGTAGGGTTTAGTGTTTTCAAATCTTCATTTAGTTAAAAAAAAGTTTTGTTTTTTGTTTTGCTTATTTACAAGAGAAAAGGAAAATAAGGGAAATATATCAGTGTTGTATATGCTTATTTTTTCATTTGAATATTTTAGTACTCATTTTCTTTCTACAAGCACTTTTGATCTTAAAGTTTTATTTCCTGTAAGAGTTAGAATACCACAAGTTTCACATCCGCATCCCTTGAGCAAGAAAGCTACTTTAAAAGAAATGTTTAATTGAAATTCATTAGAACTTTGTCTTTTATAGGGTTCACTAACCTAGTATAAGCATAGGATCTTGAACCAAGTTGGTTGTAAACTATCTAAGATCATCAATATTTTAAACATAGTGGGTATTTACAAGAGGATAGGACAAATCCAATTTTGTAAGTAGTGTGGCCGAGAAGCTCTACTCAAACTAGAGTTAAGCACGAGGTCGTGTGAAGTTATGTTTGTAGAGAGATCCCTTCAATTCCTAATCAAGCATCTACTAGGTATTTTATGTACACATGGACTCTCTTCAATACCTAAGTACTGTTGAAGTTTCGGTCTTAGCTACACTGCCCATACATACAATTTCAACTTGCGATTATCCTCTCAGACTGTGAACAGATTGGTAGCCATAGTATCTTGCCTTAGGATCATACATAGGTGCTAGGAGAGGATTTTATGTGAACACCATTGGCATACTTTGCGACTGGAGCATTAGTACCCTTGGAGGGTGTTTTCTAGATTTATCCAGTAAACCACTTGAACCAAGAAGGGAAACACACCCGACCTTAGTAAATGTTTTCAACATTTATTGTTTTAGTAGTGGGACTTAATCAACCCACATTGAAACTGTAGAAGGCTTATATGTTTGCTCGGTTCATATCCTTAGGACTTTTTATAGTGGTATGTTGTTTTCTCTTTGTGTTTAGTTGGCCTTAGGACTGTTTGGGCATAAAAATTTTAGGGGTGGAAGATCAGCCACTTCGCCAATTTGGAAGAATTCAAATCTTCCTCCGCTCATAGTGGAGCCTCCATCGTCTGCTTAGAGGATCCTCATAAAAACAAGTGGTTGTTTTCAATGAACTGGATTAGTCGATATTCATGGGGAGCCTGCCCTTATCAAGAAAAACGCTCATGCATAACACACTACTTCTATTGAAGATCTACAAACCGAAGGTTTTGTTAGAATTTTTAACTCACCTTCAACTGGACCCAATGATCTAGTTGTAGTGCAAGTTTGTTCTTTTGCTGAACCCAGTTTGAGTGCTTATAGAATCTCTAGCGGTTTAATAATCGGTGACTAAGGAGAGGGATCAAGGGAACTACATATCCCTACATATTCTATATTATAAAGAGGATTCTCTCCTCTTCATGTTAGTTCTTAGATATCCAACACAATTCAAGCTACTACTACCGCAGTTGTGAGTTTTAATGTTGATTTTATACCTGTAGGGTCCGCAGTTACTCAAATTCAAAGTACATAATTTTCAGTACCCTTTGAGTCCAATGCATTTACATTGGGAATGCCTATGGAAGGAATACTAAGTGTTCCTTTTACATCTACTTTGTGTCCCCGAACTCTACTTTTGGTCCTAACATTTCCACGGTATATTTTCAAGGTTTTCCTTAGGGTAGGGGAAACATTCCCCCATCCTCCCGTTTTGTAGGATCTATGCCTTTCCAATCCACTGGAACTGTTTCGGGTTCAAACCCGTTTATAGGATTCAATTTCCAGACAGGTGGTTTTCAATCATCTGTTATACATGTTAGGAGTAACCCTTTTTTATTATTTAGTGGAGGAGGTAGTACTGCTATGCTTTCAACTAGTATTCCGACAGAGGGTAATTTTTCCCAAGCTTAATGGAATTGGACACAAGGTATGGGGGGGGAGAAATCCTTTATAACCTCTGGTTGGAACCCTTTCCAAAATATTGTCACTTCACAGCTTATGGATGGGGAAATCCCAACTAGCTTTTCGGGAACTTTGTTGGGGGGAATTTTCCTCATCAATTTCTCCAATACAAATGATCGTTTTTTTCGGAAAAACCTATACTACCTTTTCTAGCAACTTTAAATTTACCAGATTTGTTGAAACTAACTAATGAACCAATGCGCCATGATCCATCTTGGCCTCCTGTTCCCACTAAGATACCTCCAGACATTCCAAAATTCGAAGTAAGAACTGGTGAGGATCCAAATGACTAGGTTAAGCCTTCCACTTATGGTGTTATTCCAATTCAATAAATGATGACTCAATTAGGTTAATATTATTCCAAAGAACCCTTACGGTGTCGTAGCAAAATGGTATATTGAGTTGTCATCATCTTCTTGCTATTGGTCAATGATTTGGTGACAATCTTTTTGAATCACTTCCAACTTCATGCATGGTATGATGTTGGTACATATTTTTTGTTTACCTTTAGTCACACTAAAGCCACTCATATTTGAGATCATATACAAGAGTGGCGAAGGAAGAAGAGGATGAGCAAAGCCGCCATACCTCCTAAATTTTTATTAGAATGGTTTTTAAAGTCACTCTTACCTTACATCTCTAAATATGTTTTTACTTCAGGGGTTACAACTGAGGAGGAAGCCATTTTCAAATCCCAACAATTAGATTCGATATACTCTCAATTTGGGATCTTGTACGAAATTATCCCTGACACTCTGTAGCCGAGTACTAAACCTATTAGGCCTAAACCAGGACCACATGTTGATGGCATTGTTGGTTCAATTGAAAATCCTATTGTAGAAGCACCTTCCAAGAAAATGAAAATAGTATTTGTCAAATTCTCTACAGCAGAAGCAACTAAGTTTGCTACTCTCCCTTCCCAAACATTGACTATACACAATGTGCAGTCGAATCCAAAAGGTCCTCAACAACCTGGTAGAAAGAAAAATAATAATAAGGGCAAGAAAAGGAGGGAAATCAAAATAAGCCCAAGTCTAACTATAATGCTAAGGGGGGTAAGAAAGAATGTAGAAAAGTCAAGTTTCCTTGCAAAATTTTCAAAGGAGACCATCTTACGCATCAATACCCCTTAATTGATCAAGCCTAGAAGCTTTTGTAGTAGTAACAACCTGCTGTGTTGAGAGATTCCTTTCCGAAAGGAAAAAATGAGTTATGGAAACTCAGTTTCTGCTGGGGGCACCCAAAATGCCTCGTTATATGATCAGTCTTACATCAATACACTCTATTGTAAACTAGAGAAAAACATTATGGCCAAGAACCAGTGACAAAAGGTGAAATAGAATCCTGATCCACAAAACTCTCTTCACATTGAGAAACCTGTAGAGTCTATGCCAAATATATTGAAAGGTGTCTATAAAATATCCCCGTACAATCCTAATGATCAGGATGTTGTGAACTACTCTATTGTTAAAGATTTATCCCAAACACCTTGTGCGATTTCTGCTCTAGAAGTGTTACAAACTTTCCCATTGAAACTCAATGCACTTTTGGTTTCTATAGAAAACATTGATTTTGCAAATGATTTAATGGATAAGTTTGATATATGTCTGATGTCAAACCTCATTTACCGTACCATGTTGCTTTCCAAATCAACATAGTCCATGGTTCTAAGACTATTGGACATACTATTGTTGATGAAGGTGCATCTACATGTGTTATGGCCATTTCCTATAGGAGAGCTTTAGGATCCCTAGAGCTAGTTCCTTCTACAACATTACTTACTGTATTTGATGGAAGTTCATTCCCACCTCATGGAATCCTCCCTTCTTTTGATATTGAGTTAGGAGGAAAAAAAATTGGTAGAAGTTGAAGTTGTAGACGCTCCCTTAAACAATAATTTGTTGTTAGGGAGGATTTGGATGTATGCTATGAAAGCTAATCCATCATCTGTATTTTGGGTTTTATTATTTCCTCATGAAGGAAATATTGTCAAGATTGACCAATTATCCTATACTCGAAATAGTATTGCAATTTCCACGGATTCTAATATTCCATGGATTTATCGAACTCATCCAACAACTGAGATTTTAGGTGCATGAATGTATCCATCACTCATGGGCACATTCAATCTTCCTACACTTGTTAACTATATTGGTTGGACTAGTTTTAGGGATGTTGATATTATATATGAGGATTCCTTACAAGAAATATTTGATAGAAGTGATCCTTGGATCCTACCAACTCAATCGGAGTTAGCAGAAGATCCTCAACATCATCAGCTGATAGTGCCCTTATCTATGACACCGATAGATTACCAATCCATTCAAAGTTCATCCATAGATTCGATTAAAACTCTTCCAGTCTTAGAGGTGTTGGATTCTTGTTACTATTAGAGCATAAAAACCCATTTAATACTTAGGATATAATTTATTTAATCTTTTATTACTTTCCTAGGTATTTTTACCATGTTTTTGGCCACTAGTTGACTTGCTTGGTCCACCACATGTCATCCTTATCCACTTGAGCGCATCCTTGGTCATCCTGCTTGCTTTACTAGCTATCTAGAATGGAAAGAGCACACTTCCTTCTTTTGCAGTGCTTTCACAGTTTTTCCAATGCTTTTGGCAGCTGCTAGATTTTGTGGCCAACACACCTTGCCTCTTTTTCACTCCAAAATATATCGTATTTTTCCATTTTCAGTCGACTTCACATTCATAAATATTTTTATCCAATTCGTGAGCATATTGAGTGAGTTGGAGAGAGATGTTTCCACCTTGGGGGGTTTTAACTAATTTAGTAAGCCTTCTTTTGTGACCAATTTGAATGCCTCCATAGCAATTCGTATTTCTGATGTAACTCTATATATTTGCAGCCACTTTATGGTACATGGTTGGCTGATGTACATTTATTTTAATACAGTTTATTATTGTGCATAATTCTGAGTCTGATTTTGAGTGTTCTTGACAATTCTAGAGTAGCAATTTGTGTGAGAAGTGTTTTCAATATTATGATCAGCCTATGATTAGATTTCACATGGTATCAGAGTTGTTTAGGAGAGCACAGCTGCATCCAATAGTGCACCAGAAGAAAGGAGATTCCACATAAATCCCACGATCCATTGCCTTGTACTCTTGGGTTTAGCTCAAGAGGTCTACCTGGGATTGACAGACTCTTGAAAGTGCCTATTGTCAAATTATAGAGCTCTATGGTTTGAATCATTCTCCAAAGAGTTGTTTGGTTGTGATTTTGCAGGTAAAAATTAGCCTACAATGTGCACCTCGGTCTACTCATGGATCCATCTCAGAGCGTGATCTTAAATCCATTTAATTATTTTCAATGGAAGGTGTAGATGGAGATATTGTTGAGGTTGAAAGGCCTCTGTATAGTGACCATGGACACTGAAGGAGAGCCTACTTCAGTTGTAGAGAAGTGAAAGTGGCACAAACAGAGAGACGAGGCTTATGGTCTTCTCTCCCTCAGCACATCGACATATCTCTTTTCCATTTGGATGGTCTGACTTCACCAAATAAAGTTTGGGAGAAATTAAAAACCTTGGTGATTTGAAGCACTATAAAGGATGTAAAAATGAAATTCCAATCAATATATATATATATATAATTTTACCCTACCTTGATGTGCTTTAATGATGTGCAAAATGGTATATAGGATTTATTTAGGTGCGTATATATATATATATATATAATATTACCCTACCTCAGTGTAGGATTTATTTAGGCGCACCAATTAATGAATAAAAAGGAACAACCCTTTTGCATATCGAGTGCCATGTCTTCCTCTTTATGGACCACGATTGCATTTACATACAAACACACCAAATGCAATTTTACTTTTTAAAATAAAACCTATTGTGTATTATTAAAAATTTAGTTTCCCATTGGTGCTTTGTTTAAAATTAAGCGCAACAAGAAATTTTTATAATAAAGGCACATCAATTAAAGGTTAAAACTAGAAAAAATAATATTTTTCATTTTTCATACACGGTGATACAATTTGTGCATTTGGTTCAACCCATATGTACATAGTTTGTGAACTACCATATCATATTTTTAATTCTTTAAAAAAGTCGACTTTTAGATTTTAAACAGTTTTTCGGTAGTCCATGATTCATGTATATTTATGCATCCCGGTGTACTTTGGATACTATAATGCACCGATAAATATTTAAAAGTTCCTGTTAATTTTTTTTAGTTGTTTAACCAGTGCAGAGCACCGATAAATATTTAAAAGTTCGTGTTAATTTTTTTTAGTTGTTTAACCAGTGCAGAGCATAGATACATGTGTCAAGGTGTTTTGGAAACGAAAGCACATTAGGGCTCCTTTTTAATTTTAAAAAACACTAACTTCTTAGTAATAAATTTAACATATCGGGGGTGTTTATATGCTTTTGGAACACTGGTTAGTTTTTTAATGAGAAAAACATATACATATTGTTTGAACCAGAAAATGGAGTATTTTGATATTGGTGTGTTTGGTTATTTAGAACACTAGTGCGTGTGGTTTTGTAGCAAACCAGTGTGGTATGATAATTTAAGAGTAACAATAAAAAAATTTACTAAAACTTCAAGTTATGCATTTTTCTATAAATATATAAAGAAGATATTTATTGGATAAATTATGAAAAAATTTCCATTAGAAAGTGCTTTTCTTGTAGTGTATAGTTCAAGTGGCTCTTGTCATCTTCTCAAATAACTCAAAAATCAAGAACTTCAGAAGTATACAACCATGATTAATAATCAATATGACTCACCACTATCGAAGACAAAATCATCTAGAATTTATTTGAGGACAAAGCATTTCAAAAGGGAAAGGAAATGCTATATACATTAATAATATAAATAATAAAAATCATAATAACGTAAATAAAATAAAAAGAAATATAATAATAAACAGATATAATGATAAAATAAATAGATATAAAGAAAAATAAAAAAAATAGTAAAACTACTTTATTAAAATACATAACTTTTCATTAAAGGGAACCTAGTCACCTTTTTACGGGATATATATTCAAGTTTGCATTTGTAGCAAGACATCATTTTTTTATCATTCATTCATGCAACAATTAGTTAATTAATATTGATATGTTTTTAACAAACAAATTTTATGCACTTTTTCTATAGTTCCAATCATCACACTCTCACCCCACTTTCCATGCTAGCCAATTTCCTATTGGAGGGAAAGCAATAACCATTTCCTTCCATACAATAGAAGCATTGTGGGTATATTTATTTGGATTTGTAATCCAATCTAATAGGGTATCAAGTTCAACATATTTTTAGTTGATCACCTTACTCCACATCCCCTTATTGAAAATCAACCTCCACATAAATTTGGCGGCTAGTACCTTCTCGACATGATGTATATTTTTTAGATTCTGCCAACAAGCTTCCTTGAATTTTATAATGGACTAACACTTAACCATAGGGATTTTTTCACAGTCCTTCTTTCCTAGCCATGTAAAGCTAAAAATAATTCTTTTAATTTTTTCCAACACCCCGTTTGCAATGAATGCCAAGGAGTGCTAGGAAACTAGAATGGCCTCTAAGACAATGTTTACAAGGAATAGTTTCCCACTTCTTCGTAACCACCTATTACACCATAGTTTGATTCATTTTTCAACTTTGGAAATTAAGCACCTCCAATCATTGATCCCATAGTCATTAAACTTAATGAAAAATTGGGATACTTAAAACCCTCTGGAAAATGCATATTTGGTAAGGACAAATTTGGGTTAATTATGTACTTACATCATCATCCAAACCAAGGAAATCTAGGACTTTTACATCTTAACCATTATGCCAATAGTTTAACAATATAGATCCAAGATTTATTTTCATTTCCTTACATCTCTTGTAGAACCATCACAAATAATAGAACATCATCTACATAAACCAAATGAGTTAGATATTGATATGTTCATAATTTTAAACCTTTCCGAGATCCAAAAGTTTTGAAATCCATAGATTGGGACCAACTCTATAGGTTTGTTTTCCATGATCCAAAAAACGGATTAAATGACACAAAAAAAATTTCTCCCCTTGAGGGATTTAGCCTCCTGAAAAATCTTGAAGAGGAAACATTCTCAAAAGGAGGTGAGTCTAAGCAATAATAAGACAAAGAAATAGATCCCTCTCCCTCTCTCAGACCTCACAAAATCAAACAAAGTTCTATTGATCAACCTGCTACCTCTATTATTGTCCTTGATTCATATACATACATAATTAGCAAGATATAAAATAAAAAAATACACCAAATTATCATTTTCAATATTCATTCAATATTGAATTTTAAATTTGGTGTATTAAAAATGTGTAAAACAATTTGATGTGTTTATTTTAATAAGGCACAAAGTTAACAATATTTTTATTTTAATTAAGCACGGCATATTTAGTGAGTTATTAACTTCCATACAGACATCGATGTACTGATATAAATAAACACATCATAAAGCAATGCTTTCAAGAGCAAGTCAACACATTGTGATACAGAGGTAACTATCTACTAATGTGATGCATTAATGATGTCTAATAGCATCATATACTATGTGCTTAGTCATCCTTAAATACATTGATGGGATAAATGAATTATAAAACATAATGAATGCATTGGCACCACTAAATACCATTGCATGTAGTCATTGACTTTGGTGTGTGTATATTAATGTGTAGCACCCCATATGGTGCCACTAGTCCTATTTGGCAAACCATAAAGTGTTTTAGATCGAATTAGCATTATAGTTGTTGATTTTATAATTATTTTTAGATATTGATGATTTCTACCTTATGATAGAACATATATCATATAATAACTATACACTGAAAATATCAACCACATATGATTGTTTTAATGCCAAGTTCATGAATTTCACTGTATAGTGAATGGAGTGAAAGGATGCATCTCTTTATTGCTTTCCAAAATCTCATTTCATAATAAATATTATTATTAAATATTAACAATAATATTATTAATGCCTTTAAATATATTTAAGTATTATTTATTTGTGTTGGGTCGACTTGGGAGGATACCTCCTGATGCTACCAACACCAATAGTCCCTCTTAGCTAGGGAGGTATCATCATGCTGGAACATATTTGGATCACGACTTGTCTTGAACATCTCGTCATAATAAGGAAGGTCTTCAACACAATTCAGTCCATCGAGAAGTGTTAATATCCCTCTCTCTGCTTCTCAAGAGAGAGTCGCATCAATGTCTCATTGATGTTGCAATCATTAGCACTCCCTCTCAATGAGGGAGGAATTCTCATGAATACATCTGAAACATCATTGTATTCTTCTTGCACTGGCGAGGTATTTCATAAGCTTTCATAAGTGATGAGTGAGCATCTAGGGACTAATCTCCCCATCCTGTCACAAGATGGTTGGGAGAAGGCACTTCCCCATTCTGATTCATGAGTTGATGATTGAGAAACTAGGGACTAATATCTCCACCCATCACAGGATGGTTGGGAGAAAGCACTACCTTGCTCTGAGCATTTAGGGACTAATATCTCCACCCTACTTTGTGTCCAAGAGAAGGACCTGCCCCATTATGATTTGTCTTAGGGACTAATCTCTCCACCCCACTTGGTGTCCGAGAGAAGGCATTGTCCCACTTGACCCACCCCTAGCCAAGTCACATGGATAATACTGGGGAAATGCTCGATGCTCAACCTCAAGGAGGATAATGTGTGTAACTGAGGGCTATTCTTCCCACCCCATTATAGGATGTCCAAAAGAGGGAATTGACCCACTCTGAGCCATTCACCCCTACCAAATCACATGGCTAATACTGGGGGAACACCTACTCGATGCACCAACACTACTTGTCAAGGGCTAGTCTCCCCACCCCATCATAAGGTGGTTGGGAGATGATATTTCCCACCTCTGGGCCATTCACCCCTAACCAAGTTACATGGATAATACTGGGGGAATGTCTGCCCACTGCTGCAAACATCCTTCTTCAAGCTCATCACATCTCCCTCCGTGTTGGAGCGCCCTTCTCCCTCTGCATCTAAGCATTTTTCTTGCTCTATATCTTAGCATCCTTCTTGCTCTACATTTGAGAATATTTCTCCCTCTGCATATGAGCATCTTTCTTGCTCTGCATTCGATCATCTTGCTCCCTCTGCATCTGAGCATCTTGCTTGCTCTGCATCCGAGCATCTTTCTTCCTCTGTATCTGAGCATCATTCTTGCTCTGCATCCAACATATTTCTCCCTATGGGATCGGAAGCTAGCTCCCCTTAACAATCATCAATCATGCAGTACTAGAATCCTTCTGTTAATCATCAATCCCTGAGTATGTATAAGATCTTCAAAATATGGCATGTCTTCCCATTTATCACAAGGCCCTGAGATTTCTCTCTCTTTGTCATCGAAGCAATCCTTCCTTCCTTTTGTGTATTTCCACTCCTATTGAGTCTTGACACTTTTTCCTGAATCAAAAGAAACTAAATCAAATATTTTGGGCTCTCGTGCAAGGGAAAATGGCCCAATTACAATAATGTGCAACAATTAATATTTCAAGTGAAAAACTATCTCATGGCTTGCATGTTTCCACAATACCTATGGAAATATCCAAGTGCCAATTAACATGAATGGAAACTATTACAAGGCTAGGTTTTAAACATGGTTCACATGACATAAAAATAAATAAAAGAAACCCCTAGCACATATGCATAAAAATTACCAACCAATTGGTAAAACGATGCCTTGGGAAGAAAACCATGTTCATATGTGAAATCCCACATACAAAACCATGTTTATACGTGAAAGTCCACATACAAAACCAAACCATTGTAAATAAAAATTAGTAAATACCATATACTAATGAAATACCATGGGTTGGAATGGAATACCGTGGGTCAATACTCTCACAAATCCAAACCACTAACCAGGCCATTAGCTCCAATACCATGTTGATTTTATAATTATTTTCAGATATTGATAATTTACTACCTTATGATATAACATATATCATAGAATAACTATACACTAAAAATATCAACCACATATGATTGTTTTAATGACAAGTTCATGACTTTCACTTTATAGTGAATGAAGTGAAAGAACACATCTCTTTATTGCTTGTCAAAATGTCATTTCATAATAAATATTATTATTAAATATTAATAATATTATTACTAATGCCTTTAAATATTTAAATATTATTTCTTTTTGTTGGGATGACTTGGGAGGATACCTCCCAATGCTACCAACACCAACAATAGTGCACCATGCTGAAAAAAATTCCTTTGTCTTGTCTCCACCAAAGAGGTATAGTTTCCATAGAAATATAAAAAATCAAATTGTGGTTATTGAAAAATTTAGAAACACGCTAAAATCCAAAGTGAATGACTATTATCATTTTTTTTTAGCAATTTGGAAGCATTGCACAATGGGGATCCTTTTATATTTCCTATAGTATGAAGAGCCAATAAGACAATGTAGAGTGTAAACTTTCAAATTCAAATTTTGTTGCACCTAATATCAAGGGTAGGGGTTTCTTTGACTAAGTCATTTTCCCCTTTTAATTGGCTTATATGTGACATAAATTATTGTTATTGCAAATTTTAATTCTACCACGTATCATTACGTGGAGGAATGCAACCAAACTTGAATGGCAATGTTTTTGATATTATACTGCTAGAAACATGCATTGATAGGTGATGGGAATATTAGTTATGAGCTGTTGCGTATCTAGCTCGCGTCGGCTCTGTTAGTCATTTAGTCAGTCAATTTGTCAGTCTGTAATGTCAGACAATCTGTCAGTTTGTAATGCCAGTCAGTCTGTTAGGAAATGGAGTTCACATATCACCATATTTAAACGACTACATAGTAGCTCAAAAGTCCAGTGTTTAGGTAAATGTCACTCAGAAATTTAATTACAGTCGTTAATGTTACTTGGTAGCTTCCAAGAGAAGCCCATTTCTTGGTCTTTGTATTTAACTTGAAAAACATAGTCATTTTGTAATAGAAGAGAAGTGCAAGAAGAAGAAGGAAGAAGCCGAAATTACGTTTTTAGTAGTCTATGAAGTATGGGAGCTCAAGCTCGTGAAATTCAGGTTGTTGCATCTTGGTAGCTCAAGCTCCGTGTAAAATCCAGTCACAGTTATTTTGGTTTGGTAATATATTTTCATTTGCCTTGTTTTTATTCCACAAAAGTCCATTTCACGTGTCACGCATATTTCTTGGAGCATGCATGTTCAAATGTTCAAATGTTCTCTTTTATAAGGAATGAAAAGATGATTTTGTTAAGTTAAATCTTACAGCGACGTAAAAAGTAAGGATTGCAAAATCATCACACACAAATTTAGGAACTTGTCCTAAAATATCGCGCACGAAGTTATAAGTTTCGGGGTTTGTAAAACTTCACATGTGAAAAAGTATTTACTTTTGGATGTGCACTGTAAATAACTTTTAGTTGCAAAAAAGGGAGAAATAACTTTTCTAAAGTTATAATTAAAGTTTGAGTTATTGCATAGAGTTTTCCAAAGGAAAAATTATTTTTCCAAAAAGTAAAGTCCGCGTAATAGATATCAATATGCGTAGTAAATAGAGCAAAGTAAATATGTTCAGTAATTCCCAGTAAGTTGAAAACAATAAAGAACTGTGCAATGAAATATTCATCTGCACAGCTCCCCGTTGATCTGGTATTAGAGCAGGTTATCAAGTTTGGTTTAAGAAGAGCAACAACTCTATTTTACAAGAAGGTGATTCTAAAAAAAAAATTAAAGATGGCTTCCACTTCTAGTGCAAGTCTGCAGACTCCAAGTTTTACAGTAAATAATTATGAATATTGGTCTCTTACCATGAAGTCTTCATTCAAAGGTCAATATGTATAGAAGATATTTGAAAATGGCTATGTTGAACTAACAAATCAGGCAGCATACAATGCTCTCACACACGCTGAGAAGGATATCTTGAACGAACAAAAGAAGAAGGATGGAAAAGCCTTGTTTTTCATACATCAAGCGATACATGAAAGCATACTCCCAAGAGTAGAAGCAACAAAGACAACAAAGGAGGCATGGGATACACTACAAACTACTTATCAAGGTTTGGACAAAGTAAATAATGCTAAATTGCAGATTCTTAGAAGAGATTTTGAATCTTTGTCAATGAAAGATACAAAATCAGTATAATCATTCTATACTTGAGTTATTGGACTGATAAATTAAATGAAATCTCGTGGATAAGCTATAGAGGACATGAAGGTTGTTGAGAAGGTGCTTAGAATCCCCCCCCCCAAGTTTGAGTCTTTATTTGTGTCACATATGTGCATATCCCATATGAGATGAGAAATAAATTATAGTTAAAGGACAAAAAATGCATATTTGTTGGTTATTCAGAAGATACAAAAGCATGCAAACTGTATGATCCCATCACAAGGAAGGTCATAATCAACCGTGATGTTCAATTTGTGGAGAATGAATCATGGGATGGAAGTATAGAAAAGACAGTGAAAATTGTTAATCTTGTCGCACATGATGATATGATGGAAGAAGTGGTTCAAACACCACAAGAAAATCAACATCTTGCAGTACCATCCAACCCTAGGACTGTGCAACATGTCACACCTCAAGTTATTGCGCCATCCGTCGCAGCTCAATATACACCAACTAGTACATCAAGAGCGCAACAGACTCCAACAAGTAACCCAAGGAATTCTTCATCACGAAATCCAACTTTAGCAAGTTTGTTTCCATGAAGAACAAGAAGTCTATATGAAATATATGATGTTGATACAACAAACTCATTTTCAGTTTTTGCATTGTTTTCTCAAATAAATGATCCACTAACTTTTGAAGAAGTTGTCAAAGATAATGTATGGGCGCAAGCCATGGATGAGGAAATTGAATGTATTGAAAAGAATCAAACATGGGAATTGGTAGATATACCAAAAGCTAAGCATGTAATAAGTGTCAAATGGATTTATAAAACCAAGCAGGTTGCATATTGTAATGTACATATGCACAAGGAAACATTAGTCACAAGAGGGTTCACACAACATCCTGTCATAGATTTTAATAAATCATTTGCACCTGTTGTGCACATGGATACAAGCAAGACAATTTTGGCCATAGCTGCGCACAACAAATGGTCTGTTTATCATATGGATGCTAAATATACATTTTTAAATGGTTATTTAGAAGAGGAAGTATATGTGGAACAACCACAAGGATATGAGGTTCCAAGACAAGAAGACAAAGTATACAAACTGAAAAAAGAACTTTATGGATTGAAGCAAGCTCATAGAGCTTGGTACAACTGCATT
The DNA here is from genome assembly GCA_027924585.1 of Larix kaempferi. Classification (NCBI taxonomy): domain Eukaryota; kingdom Viridiplantae; phylum Streptophyta; class Pinopsida; order Pinales; family Pinaceae; genus Larix; species Larix kaempferi. The sequence goes on from BSBM01001134.1 coordinate 7,378,106, forward strand.
GATTCCTATCTCATTCAAAATGGATTTCACAGAAGTGAATGTGAACCAACACTGTACACCAAAGTAAACAAGCAAGGTAACATGTTAATTGTGTGCTTATATGGTGATGATTTAATATTTACTAGTGATTTTGGCATAGAAGAATTTAAATCAGCCATGGAGAATGAATTTGAAATGATTGATTTGGGGATTATAAGATATTTTCTGGGCATTGAAGTCCATCAATCCAAAGATGGTATATTTATTTCTCAATCCAAATATGAAAATGAAATATGCCCCAACACTAGTGATTACGAGACTGAAATTAAGCAAGGAAGATGATGGATAAAATGTTGGTCCCACTCTGTTCAAAGGGCTGGTTGGAAGCCTTATGTATCTTACTGTGACAAGGCATGATATAATGTATGGAGTAAGTATGATCTCAAGGTTCATGGAGTCACCAAAAGACTCACACTCGTAGGTAGGTAAAAGGATTTTGAGGTATGTAAGTGGCACGAAAGATTTTGGCATTATGTACTCATCTTCAAAATATTTCAAACTTGTTGGATACACTGATAGTGATTGCGGAGGTAGCATGGATGATATAAGGAAAAGCACCTATGGCTATACATTTCATTTTGGTATAGGAGTAGTGTCATGGGTATCAAAGAATCATCCCATATTAACTTTGTCATCAACAGAAGCTGAGTATGTTGCAGCTACAAGCGCTGCATGTCAAACTGTTTGGATGCGCAAAATATTAAAGGATGTGCCGCAGTGCCAAGAAGAACCCAAAACAATTTACTGTGGCAACAAATCAGCCATTACGTTGTCAAAGAACCAAGCATATTGAAACCAAGTATCATTTCATCGGAGAATTGGTAAACAACAAAGAAATTTGTTTGGAGTTTTGCAGGTCTAAAGACCAGCTGGAAGACGTATTTACAAAACCATTGGCAAGGGACAACTTCTAGTATCTGCGCAATTGTTTAGGAGTTTTTAATTATAAAAATAGTTGATATTCTTGGTCAATTCCAGTTTGGATGTAATTTTGTAATTCCAACTACTCATAATTCATGGGGTGTGTTGGAAATATGAATTATGAGTTGTTGCGTATCTATCTCACATCGGCTCTGTCAGTCATTTACTCATTCAATCTGCCAGTCTGTAATGCCAGTCTGTCTATCAGGATATGGAGTTCATGTCTCACCATATTTAAGCAACTGCATTTTTTTTTGTAAGTAAGCGATAACACCTTCTATTACTTATATCTAAACAAATTTACAAAGTTAAAATACATACAGGCGAGCCACTCCTCGTACCACGCTGACGACCCCAAGCATGGTTGGTTTTCAAAAAGAGAGTTTGTCAAAAAAACATAGTACCCTGGCCTAACGGACCCCGGAACAGAAGGATGCCGATTACTATACCCGTGTCTGCGTAGAGACTGGTTGTACTAGAGGCATGTGACCAAAAGCAACAACATTAACATAAGGAAGCAAAATAACCAACGAGGTTACGGAATCCACCAAAATGACTGGATACCTTCAAAGATAATCAGGGTGTCGGGAGTTCCGTCCTCAGAGACAATCACCTCATCCCGTGGTGGTTCCATGGAAATATCTAGGTATTTCTTCAGATCTATTTTGAGCAGACAGATCCCTGGTGCATTGGTTTGTTGACCACCCTTGATTATCTGGATGGCCTCCCATATTCCATGAGCCAGCTGGTGCCGTGCCTGAATGTCCCGGGCCAAGAGAATCTGCACCACCTAAAAGGGGTTGGCCACCAACTTCCTGCCCATATGGGCTTCATACTCCCGAAGGAGGGAGACCTCCCAATGGGAAATTTGAGCCTCGATGGGAGCCATGGTTTTCAAAAGATATTGTGCTCCCCAGTTAAAGGGAAAAGGAGCCGGCGCCTCCAGTTCCAAGGGCTACTACTGAGAGGGTCCCTCTCCTGTTAAGAATCCATCACCCCCACGCCGACTACAACCATCACTCTGGATGGAGCCCCGTCGACTGCTGGCCCTCAATCTGGGAGCCATAACTTCCCAACCCAAAGTACTCAACCAACATAATTCCACAGATTGATTCCAACGATTCTCAGAGTGCCGCACACTTTGAATGATAATACCCACAGGGTCATGAGTATTTATAGAATTACAGGGAAATAATAGGAAGTAGAACATCCCCGGAGCCGAATTATTGTCCATCTTCCCCACACAGAAAATAATTTTATCCTTCATGGCTCTATACCTGTTGATTTCCTCTAGATCTGTGAAATATGCCATCTCGCATGCTTGATTCTCATGATAGCAATACATCTGTTTCGACGACATACAACCAGCTTTACTTCCTATTGCACGGAAGCGGTTACTCATGGTGAGTCCAACTGCATTCCTTAAACAATAATACAAACTAATGGTTCCAAACGGGTCTGGAATGACGTTTGAGAACCCTATTTAATGATGGAATGACATTTGAGAACCCCTGGTGGATCCTTGCTCCATGTCATTATCCACTGTCGTCCCTTTTCCTTCTCCACCACTTATCCTGATGCTCCTGTCATAATGAGTGATAGTGGAATAAAATGTGGCCATAACAGAGGATGCCGTCAGCTCATCTCGATGCCCATTAACTGTTGCTGTATCGCTGCTCTCCTCGTGGGTTCTTGTCGGGCTTCCATCTGTCCAGGTTATATCATGGAGAAGAGATGTGTCAGAGTTCGAGGGAGCTTGCGCTTTGTTTCTAGGCCGACTGGCCTCCTGGTGTGGCATTTTGTCCTGGTCCTCCTCCATGCAATGGGCCAAGTGGCCTAGATCTTCCTTATCCATTTCTTCGCATCTCCTCCGTAGATCATGGTCTTCCATGTCCTAACACATTACTTCGTGGAAAGAAATTCATGCTCCCACCCCTTTGTTGGCTAAGGCATCCGCCACCTTGTTCCCCTTCCGACAAACGTGTATAAATTGTATGGCTGGGTTGGTGTCCAGCAGTCTCCTTAGAGACAGGATCGTACTCTCCCATTTCAAGTTGCAAGAAAACTTGGCAATGGCCAAGCTGTGCTGAGTGCATCTCGCGGTGGAGATGATAATTAGGGAGTCCCTGTCCACAACCAGAGGCGTCCATCCCTGCTGTAAGGCCCATCTCAAGCCGCTCACCATTCCTTCTAATTCGGTCACGTTATTAGTATTGTCTCCTAAATCGCCCCAAAATGTACTGACGATCATGCCTTCTACAGTTCTGATAACTCCTTCGAATCCAGCTAGGCTTGGGTTTCCTTTCGCGGCTTCATCGAAAATTAAGCTTGAAAGTTCCTTCCATTGGATGCTTCCACAAGTCTTGGCTGAGAGGAGGTGCGACCACAGGTAGGAAGCCATGGGACATGAGTCTAGAAGGTGGTTAGTGGTTTCTGAGTCTGTCTCACAGATGTTACATCTAGAGGGCCCTATCATCCCCTGACGCTGAAGATTCTCCCAAGTTAGAATGCGTCTTTGTAATAATAGCCAGCTAAAGGAAGAAATTTTGAGCCACCAATTTCCTTTCCAGATATTATGCCATTTTTCCTCAATTGCCATTCTGTGAGTTTCCGTGTACAATCCCATGGCTTCTTTGAAACTGAAATTGTCCGTATTCGAATACCCCCAGCTAACTTTATCCGGTCCGTCCACCTTGGTGATCCTGCGTTTACACAAATCCTCATAGAAGTTGTCCAAGTTCTTGTCAGGGGCACAAGATTGGCACCAAGATTTAGGTTTCCATATCCTGAAGTGGGCGTCTGCTGTTATGGGTTCCCAGAAATATTTCACCTGCTTTAAAGGATTGCTTTGAAGGTAGAGAAGGAATTCCAGGATGTCCTCGCGGTTGGCCAAACAAGGTGATTGTTTCCAAGAATCCCGCATGAAAGATGCCTAAGCTCCATCTCTAATCTCCCAAAAGCTATGTCTTTAGATGAGACCCCTGTTTTCTTGTGCCACTTTCCATATGCTCGAGCCCGGTAAATCCTCTTCAATCTTATCAGTTGATTTTTGGGCTATTGGGACACGTACTTGAAGTGCTAGAGTTTCCCCAATGGTTCCTTGGTGTGAGTAATCCATCTCTACCATATTTTGGCACCCATAACTTTGTTTGTACTTACCGGGTCCCAGAGTCCTAAACCCCCTACATCTTTTGGTTTGCACAAGGTGTCCCAATCAACCAAGGCATATTTCCTATTCCCATCCACTCCACCCCACAAGAAATTCCTCTGAATATTACAGATTTTCTTGAGGACAGATTTAGGGGCGGCCAAAACTGAGAAAAGGTAGAGAGGCATGGCCTGAAGCACAAATTTGACCAGGATGATGCGACTTGGAAGATTCAAGGCTCTGAATGTCCAATGGCCGAGCTTTTGTTTGAGTTTGTCCAATAGATCCTTCCAAGATATTTGACGAATAGTGGATTCCCCTAGATGAGTGCCCAGATACTCGGAGGGTAGGAGCCCTTCCGAGAATTCTAAAATCTTGAGGATGTTTCTTCTAGTAATTCTCGGAATGTTAAAGAAGTACAACTGAGATTTCTCTTTATTGATTTCTAATCCACTGGACTCTAGGAAGGTATCTAGCCCTTTCTTTATGCCTCTGTATTCCCGAATAGTAGAGGTTCCCATCAACATAGTATCATCAATGAATTGTTGATGTGTTTGAGGGTCCAACTCTTCGCTGAGGTGAAGTCCGTGGATCTGTCCCTCTCTTTGCATAGATTTGAGCATGAGACCTAGCCCCTCTGCAATGCTAATAAGAAGAAAGGGCGACAGGGGATCTCCTTGGCGAATTCTCCGTGAAGCTTGGAAGGGATGTGACGGGGCACCATTGACCAAGATTGAGAAAAAGGCAGAGGAGACTAGACTCATCACCCAATTTGTCCATTTATCCGTGAAGCTGAAGGTCCTGAGGACCCTTGCTAAGAATTGCCAATTAAGTCTGTCATAATCTTTAGATAGGTCGAGCTTTAACAACATACCTGGAATTTTTTCCTTCTTCATAGAGTGGATTGTTTCTTGCACCAAGATGATGCCACCCATAATCTAATGACCTTCCACAAAACCGGCTTACTCGGGGGATATGAGAAGTGGGAGAAGAGGGCAGAGTCTCTTGGAAATTACTTTGGTGATGATCTTGTAAATGACATTGCATAGGGCAATCAGTCTGAATTTCTTGGGGTCTTTCGTGCCAATTTCTTTGGGTATGAGCGTAAGGAAAGTGGCATTGAGGGCTTTCAAAATACTTCTCATCTTCCTGGAATCTTTGACAAGGGCCAACACTTCATTTTTCATCCAATCCAAACAGGAGTGAAAGAAATTCATGGTGAACCCATTAGGTCCTTGGGCTTTATCTGCTCCCATTTGTTTGACCGCTGCCTCCAATTCCTCCATGTATATGGGCTTCATTAGCATGAGGTTATGGTCATCAGTTATGACCCTCGGTATGTGTTGCAACGCCTAAGTTTGAGCCTCGTGCCTATTGATGTTAGGTTCCTCCAAGAGGTTAGCGAAGAAGTCATTCAAGGTGAGTTCCAAATATCCTTGAGTTTTAGTGTGTGTACCATCAACTCGCTTTAGTTGCACCATGCGATTCCCTTAATGATGTTGGATATCAGCTTTATGGAAAAACTTGGTGTTGCGTTCCGCTTCTTGCAGCCATCGATTTCTTGATTTTTCTTTCCAAAGGATTTCTTCCTACTTCTCGCGAGCATTTATTTCTTAAAGAAGGTGTTGCTCCTGAGTTCTCACCTCCTCAGTGTAGCCCTGAGTCATAGCTTTCTGCTGTACCTCTTGCATTTTTTGGTCCAACTATTTTTTTTCTTGGAATATGTTCCCAAAGGAGTCCAAATTCCAATGCTTGATTTTTCCTTTTATGAGCTTGAGTTTTTGTTGGAACTGGTGCATGAGCGTACCCTTGATGTGGGTTAGCTCTGACCACCAATGATGAAGTTTCTCGACGAGATCTAGGTGGAGCAACCAAAACTGTGCAAACCTAAAAGGTCTGCGAACGTTCTCCCTAAATCTTGACCAGTCGAGACTTATCGGCCAATGATCAGAGCTAGCTGAGGGAAGTACTACTGCTATCAGCTCACCTCCTTCCAACATGGATGATTTCGAGACCAGGAAATGGTCTAAATGAAAAGCAATGCTCCTGTCCCATGTCCTCTTATTATTCCAGGTGAATATGTTGTTTTTCATTCGAATATCAACCAACTCCAGAGTTTCAATGACTTCATTAAAGTTATCGTTTATGGGATTCAGATGCCGTATTCCGCCTTTTTTCTCATCTAGAGTGCATATTAGGTTGAAATCGCCCCCTAAAATCCAAGGCAAGTACCCACCACCACCTTTAAAGTGTGCAGGGAGTTTAAGAAGGCGGGTTTCTGAATGGCTAAGGAGGGCCCACAAATGTTGGATAGAAAGCCCCGAATCTTTGTGCCCAAAACATGGAAGGCGGCCAAGAGGGTAAAATGAGAGGAAAAAAAGACTGTGAGGGCCACCTCCTTCGGATTCCATAAAATTACCATCCCTCCAGTTGCTCCTCTTGCATCCATTGCCATGAATTCACAAATGGTCCAATGTTACCGGACAATCCACTCGACCGGAGGCGAGCCGGATCTCCCTAGCTCAATGCGAGTCTAGAACAAATAGAACAAACTACAAACACGTTTCCTAGATCTACTTAAGGATCAAGTGCTAGATGTATTACCTCTTTGATTTCGCTATCCTTTCTCCCGAATGTTTCTCCACGTCCCACAGTCGTTAGATCCAAGCTGCAAGACCTGTCAAGACATAGAAAAGAGAAACGAGTAAAGAGCATCTATACAATAAGAGATCTATGTAAATACTTAAGAAGGTAAACAACACAACATCATTACACATTAAGAACAATATTGGTGGAAAGCATTTGTATTACTGCAAATAGAGGAGTACATGATAGAGATATAGAACCACAACCAATGACTTAACGTAGAAGCCCTTCTCTGCACAAGCCAATTGCCAAGCCCTTCCAAGGAAGCATGAATTCTCCAAGAGGTGAGTGAGGGTTTCTAAGAGAGATTTCACCAACATGTAGATACCATAGTCTTCCTCCCTTTGGTATGGGAGTGAGCCTCATATATATAGGACTAAGTGGATGAAGTTATGGATAGGATAGGATGAGAGATCGTAGGAGAGAGATAGGGGATCTTCCCAATAGGCTAGGGGTCGAGTACCAGCTCTCCAAGAGATTAGGGATAAGCCCCTAAATGGGAAAGCTTCAAGAAAGATCTCGAAATGGCTATTTTTGCCCATTAACAGACCTCGTCGCACCCTGCTGTTGGCCCGGTTTTGCAACCAGGCTTAGTGCTATGGGCACCTGCTAACTAGTAGCAGCAGTTTCAATATAATTAAACAAGAAACTAATCTAAACTAAACTAATCATGGATCTATGCAAGAATATAAGCAAATAATGGAAATATTTTAAAAACAAGAACAAGAAAATATTAAAGAATTTTTGTATTGACAATGGGGGAAGCAAATGCTTGCAAGTACAATACCTCCAAGTGATGAAGGTTTGTTGAATGGCTCCAATGGTGAGCAGCTCCAATCTCCAATGGGTCCTTTCTCCAAGGCTTGCTACAATGGCCAAATACTCAAGGGAGATTTTGGCAGCATGAGGATAGGAATATGAGTGGATGTGAAATGAGGAGCCCCTACCACCTTTTTATAGGTTTTGGTGGTGGGGAATACCATTTGTGGTTTTGTGGAAACCAAATGGTATTGACCAACATGGTTTAGGTACTTTTCCCTCCTTTTTCCTTTTTTTGAATAAAAATAATATTTTAATTCCCTTTTTAATATTTTTGGGAATTTGGACCCTTTTTGAGGGTTTTTTATGCTTTTTAGGAAAAATAATCTTTTTTTAATGGAAAAAGGGGTGTACTAAGGTCTTTTGGTGACCTTTTGTTGGTTTCAGAGGCTCAGATGGTGGAAAAGTGGACAAATGGGTCATGTGAATAAGGGAATGAGCTAGTGAGCACTTTTTAGGTGTTAACAGATTGCCCCCTGATGTGTGAGGGCAGGAGCTCATCGTATGGCCGATAGAAATCATAGTTCTTTTGTCTTTTTTCAGGGGTTTGGGAAGGAGAAGAGACCGATTGGAGACTGGAGCCACGGCCCTTGGAAGCTGCAAGAAACAAAAAATATTACATGGCCTCAATATGAATGAGGTATAATCTCTGATAATGGACGAGGCGGGCATTCCCATGCTCGTATCAAGACATATACATAACAATTAGTCCCAAGAAGGGGGATCTAATACATAAAGAATCTACTGGTACACCATAATGGTCTAGGGGGGACATTATTTTGGGATGTACTCCTGATCATAACAGATCTCAATAACTGATACACTGGAATAATTGAGGAACTGCTGAAACTGAAGGTGTCCAACAACTGTAGGGACTCAAAGACTATGAGTCATCTCTGAGAAATAATGTAACTGTATACTCAAGGGAGTATGAAACTGGGGTACATCTGAATACTGTCGCCATGCGCAACCCGGATATCTATAGAAAAAGTGTAACTGGTGTTATCCATAGGAAGACTCTCAAATGTGGAGGAGTCAGGAGGTATCCGGGGTCTTCGACTAATAAGTGAAACGGACGAATACCCTGTGCGAGTCTCAACGATGCGATCAAGGTGTTGAAGTCGAGCATGTGAGAAACAACCATTTAGAGAGGCACTGAAGATTCCTCTCGAAATTATTCGCAGACACTCATCATAAATGGTGATGAGTCCAAGACACAGGGACCTCTAGGTCTATCCTCTGGAATCAATGTGGTTGTCGTCGACAGAGGAAGACCAGCAACTAACAAGGCAATGATGTTTCCTTGATAGGAGCACGAGGTGTAAAACTGAAGTGTTGTAGTACTGATGGTAGGACTGACATACTTGTGGGAATGGGAAATAACTGGGTCAAAAAATGGGTAGATTCAAACTTCCTTTGTTCAGAGCATGATGACATGGTTGACCTGGCAGTGTGGGGAACTGACTTGTACGTGTGGGGATCATTGCTTTGACTGAATGGTATATATTGACTCTGGGGGGGAGGACGAGCTGATAGGTGCTGTCGAGGGATTATCAAGGTGACATACTGTAGAATACTCTGAACAAAGGCGACCAAAATGGGGAAGCTGCCTAATGAGTAGATGTGATCTGTCGTGGAACCAAGAGGCACCATTGATTCCTTCTTCGTAGTTTTAATGAGATCCAAGAAGGGATAAAAGTGTGCTCTAAAATGGTACGTTCCTGTGGATTTTGTGAGCCCAGGACGGCTCGTGCTCATGGTTGCTTTCATGTTTAGAGAGTCTGAAAGCGGTAAGTGGACTCCATTGGTGTTCTTTTTCGTAGTTTAGTCTCCAAGGCCCGAAAAAGCATAAAATGATGCAGATGGAGAACTCTTCTAGCCGATGTGACTAGAGTATTCCTTTTTCGTAATTAGTCTACAGGGTCCAGAAAAGGGGTAAACTTATACCAGGTAGACGCCCATTCAGATACGTTTAACGAGCATGAAAGGAAGCAAGGTTGCTCGGCAATCTTTTCATTGTTTTAGGAGTCAGAAAAGAGCTTAACAGAAACTCCCTAAGTGCCTTTTTCGTAAAAGGAGTTGCTCGGCCCGAAAAAGGGATAAAATTATACCGAACTAAAAGGGAGTGATGAGGGCGAGAAAAGGTCTCAAGCATCATTATTAGTGTGGAAAACTGGATCCGGTGACATAAGGATTGTCGAAAAAGGAGAACGGCCGATGTGGTACGCAAACCAAGGCTATGTGAGGGCATTTTGAAAAAATGGCCGAAAAGTATGGGTGTGAGAGCGAGAAATGATCTCAAGCATCTTCACGGGCACGGAAATATGAATCCAGCAGTGCAAATGGTGCGAAAAATGGAGGTCATAAGGACTCCGGAATGGTTAAAGGAAAGAACTAGGTTAAAAAATGGCTACAAATAAAGGTGATCCCACCAAGCGAAGGATGCAGTGGTGGGGAGAAATGATGACCCTTGGGGGAAAAATACTAGGTGTATCAAATCAACTGAAATATACAAGCGACACGTGACCTAAAAAATGGTTGAGATCACGAATATGAAAAAGTGAGCAGGGTTAATGACCTGCCCCCATGCTATGTGCATGGGGTTTGTGATTGTGGATCACATATGTGTTGGATTGAACGATGGGCTCATTGAAGTGTTTGAGATAGAGATGATGGGGAAGGTTCAAAATGATTGATCATGCCCCCTATCCCAGGGTCGAGGTAATCTATTATGCCTCCTAACTCAGAGGTGTCAATGTGGTGCAGATGTTGTCTCAAAGAGAGATCAATAGGGCATTGAGCAACTGTTGGCGGGGTGTTATACCATGAGGCTGTGGGTCGTGGTGGCATATTGAAGTGATGATATGATGATGGGGGATTCCCTTTGTGGGGTGGATGCCCCCGGTATCTCCGACGAGGATCACGATGATGATGAGTAGGCAAGGTTTTGGGCCTGCCCCCATGTTGTGGACATGTGGTTTCCTGGTCGATTTGAAAGGGTTGAACCTGTGTGTCAAAGGGATCAATGGAAGGGGCCGACCAGACAGAGGGGTATCCAGTGGAGATCGTATAAATGGCGGGGTCAAGGCCAGGCATTTCGGTATCTGACCAAGTAAATACATCAGTGAATTCTTGGAACAATTGTTGGTATTCTCCGATCTCATGCTCACTGTGGGAGGTTCCTAATGTGATGGTATGAAGGACACCAAGTGGGTCAGAGATGTCAATGTGGATGACGGGAGAAATATCGGCCATGGGATCCATTAACCAGTCGATTTTAGTAGGAAGGAAATCCTTGGACTCAACCGCGGATTGGGTAGCGGTGGTGGATGAAGTCTCTTCCGGGAGGAAGTATGGACGATGGTGCATGTCTTCCCCGGGATAATCAAAGGTAGTAGGCGTCTCGAGAACCTCTTCATCATTGCAGGAGCTTTGAGTGGTCAAATCAAGTGATGAGGTAGTGGTAGTCGAAGATATCATGTAGATGGTGTTAATCTCTCCGGATGAGGATGATGCGGGAGGGTAGATCTCCTCGATAGTAGGGGGTGCCGTCTCTAGGTCCAAATTGTTCATCTCGTAGAGAGCCACTCTGTAGTCTGGGATGTCAGGACAGTTGTGGGAGTAGTGGCCGTAAATACCGCATATCGCACATGGGTGGTTGGTACGCAGTGATTTATCACGAGGCATAGGGTTTGGATCTAGTTTGACCACCGGGATGTTGGGGTCGTCGTCCAACATTTGCATGTGTTCCTGCAATGCAGGTAACTGTGGACACTGATGGGCTGGATGGCCTAACTCATCACACAGCGAACATTTTGGAGGAGCACGGAATACGGGGGGAGGTTTAACTGCCTTGGGTGGGGGTACCGCAGTGTATGGTTGTGGGCCTCTACCCCTAGTGGGCCTGATGAGTGGAGGGGGATTCGTCGATGACGAAGGAGTAGTGATACCGGGAGGTGGTTGGGTAGAAGTAACAATGGGTTGCACCGGTTGCAGGATGACATTTGGTGTCGGCGGTGGAACTGGAGGCGAAATATACCACACAAGTAATCCCAATGTTAACCCGGGGAGACTAAGGGTAGCCATAACCGGAGCGCTTACTACGCCCGAAGGAGGGAATAGAAAGGGGATTGTGTGGATGGGTGTAACACCGATGTGACTAGGGACCGATGGTGGTTTAGGGAACAAAGGTGGTTGATTACCGGGTGGTTGTGTATTCTGTGAAAGAGTACAGAGGTTCACGACGTGGGTCTCCGGTGACAGTGGTGGAATGGCCTGGAAAGTAGAGGTCATCGACGCCTCGGAGTAAAGTCCAGGTCCTATTGAGGAAATGAATGAGGTAGTCGCACCACAAACAGGTTGTTCAACCATGGGGAGAACATTTTCAGGTGTGGCGGGGGCCTTGGGATCGTAATAGGTGAGCTGGTCGACCTTGACCACGCGTCCCTCATGGGGGAACTGCATGGTGCAAAATACGGATGAGGCAACAACCCGCATGGCATACATGTAGCTGCGACCAAGTAAAAGGTTATAGTCTAGTTGGGCATTGATGACCTCAATGTCAATGAGCACGGTTTTACCCGCCAGCTGGACAGGGACATTGGCTAAAAGACCTTGGGGTTGAGCCGAACGGCCGTCGTAGGCTCGTAATGCAGTGGTGGACTGCTGGAGAGTAGGGGATCCCAACTTCTGCCAAACGAATGTGGACATGACGCATGTGGAGGCCCCTTCATCGATAATGCATCGATGGATGACAAGATTTCGAACAGAAACGGAAACTTGGAATGCTAATGAGGAAGGCAGTCGTGGTTCAGATTGGTCTGAATCAAATGCGATCAGCTGTGAATCATTGGGGTCAATGGCGCCAATGGCAGAGAGTAAAGTCTTGCGCTGTGAAGGACAGTTTTTCAAAAATTCTAAAGCAGACATGGCTACAGGATACTGGGCTAAGTCGTCTACGATGTTGTAATTCGACGCAGCCCGAGCATTGGGATTATTGTTGATACGACAAAGTGGGAAGCGAGGTGCTTTGGAAGCGCCATCAAGTGGAGCCGGAGGTATACGTAACGTTTGATCTGTGGGATTAACGTTAGTGTTCTTGTCGGCGGGAGGGGCTTCAGAGGTGGAGCCATATTAGTTCCAACGAGTTTGGAGGTTAGCATCGGCAGTCGACATCATCAACAAATGGTGAGTACCTGAATCGAACATGGGTTGATCAGGGGCTGCATAAGTGATTTGCTGTGGTGGCACGTTTCCCTGAGGGGGGGCTAACGGCTGAGTGTTCACTACACCCTGGTTTGGAAAGGGGTTTTGCAGCACCAAAGGTTGATGTTGAGGTGGTGGAGGGTTGGGTGGCGGCTGAGGAGCCGCTTGCCCTTGACGATGGGCATCGTTGGTCCAGAGTTGCCGAGCTCACTCCAAATGTGGGAAAGAATGCGTGTAATGACCATAGACCCCGCAGATAGAACAAGGGTGGTTTGTTCTGAGGTTATTATTTCTAGGCTGCTTAGGATTCTGATCCGGATTGCGGTTGGGAGGAGAAGCATTGTTATTCTGCGGAGGATTGGGAGGTGGAGGACCTTGCTGATGTTGTTGGTTATTACCGCGGTTATGACCTCTACCACGGTTCTGTTGCGCACCTTGGTTGCGCTGGTTGTTTTGGTTCTGGGGCTGGTTGTGCTGTGTGTACACTTGCCCTTGAGCAGTGGGAGGATTTTGGTTCACCGCAGGTGCAGGAGCAGGTTGTGGTGGATAATAAGCCTGTGGTGCTGGAGGTGGTCCAGTTTCCTGCTGGGGTTGTTGGTAACCCTGAGCTATTGGATAGTACAATGGTTGAGGTGCAGCTGGGGGGGCGTATGCAGGTGGTGCATGACCAAAACACTGAGGTGGACATGAAGGTCCATGGGTATGGTGGTGATATGCCATGGGAGCATACCAACTGGTTGCTCCAGACTGAGATGTAGCCCGCGAAAGGTCGGGACCATGGCTAGGATGTGTAATGGAAAAGGGTTGGGGATGTGCGGCCATACGACCAATGATGCCATCAGCGGCATGGGATGCCCCTGGCGCATCATGTTGGGATGACTTGCCCCGAGGGGCGTCTGGAATAATGGTATACAGATAACCCGATTGGGCGTAAATGAGATCAAACTGTTGGGCTTTGAGGATGGCCTCTTCTTCAGACTGGGGTCTTTTGGATGCCACATCCTTCGCAATGAGAGGGAGAAGGGTTTTTAGAAACCAATCTAGGAAGATACGGTCGTCTAACTTGATTTTGCAGAGGCTTCGGCGTCGACGCCACTCATTAATGTGGTCAGTGATGTGGGTGGCCGTATTCTGTCTGCAAGACAGTAGGATCTCGACGCCCGCATCGTAGCGAACAGGTAATTGAAAGAACTACAGGAAGGTCGAGGCAAGGGAGGTAAAGGTGGCATGCGTCCCATGGGGCTGCTCGATATACCACTTGGCTGCAGAGCCAGTGAAGGTGCGTTGTAAAAGCCGGAGGCGGATTGAGTCGTCCACTATGGATTTGGAGGAACACCATAAATGGAAGGACATGATGTGGTTCTGGGGGTCTTCACCTGCCTTGCCCTCAAATTTAGGGATGTCAGAGGGGAGTTTGATGGGCATGTGAGGCCACGAAGGATCGTGTTTGATGGGGTCATTTGTGAGCCTAGCTAAGTCTGGCAGGTTCAGACTCGCCATGTATGGTAAGCTAGCAGATGTGGTGACTGGAACTGGGACATGCCTGGTCATTGTGGTATGATGTAGGGGTCCAGTAGTGCCTAAAGGTATGCTAGGTATGGATGGTATGTGCCCTCCAATAGGTGTAGTCTGGTATGGGCCAGCGCCTCCAAGTGCAACATGGGTTACACTTGGGTTAGGAATAGCAGTAGGGATTCCTGGGATAGGGTTTGTGGAAACCAGAGGGGGTGTGACCCCTATGTTGGGTATACCCATGACAGGTGGTGGCCCTGTGTTGGGCATTCCTAAATGTGGAGTGTTACCCATGTTGGGCATACCCAAGGGGGTGGTTGTTGCCATGGATGGCACCGCCGCAGAAGGGTCTGTGGATGTCTCACCTATGGTGCTGGTAAACAGTGGATCAAATGGTGTTCCAGCCATAATGGTGGTTGGTGGTAACTCTGTGGGGTTTTCGGATTCTACCTCCAAATCAAATGTGAAGTGAGGTGTGTCAGAATCGGATGACTGTCTAGTTGATTGACGATGTGTCGAATCAAGGGATAAGGCTCTGCATCCGTGACGTGGAGAGCCAAGTGGACTAAACTCTGGGAGTTCGCCCTGTAGACGATGAGAGCGTCTAAAATTCTCAATGGTGAGAATTAAGTTTTTGTGTAAAAAATTTGTTTAAGTATCAGGTGGTGATATATATATAAAAGACTCAAAACCCTAATGCAACCAAGGGTGCAAGAAGGGGAGTGAAAAAAGAAGGCTCTCAGGCCAAAAAATCAACCTCAAAAAAGGAACTTATTCTAGCAGCTGTGCTACAATAAGTGGAGGAATGCAACAAATGGTCAGAGTACCAACATGCAAACGGCTTCTATAAAAAATAGGTGTAACTAGACCAAGGGTGGGTTGAATCATGAAAACACCTAACTAAAAGTATTGTGACTCAAACAAACGATATCCTTTGCAAGGTGATGAAATCCAAGTCAGACAATATGAGTGTTGAGACAACGGCTAAATATCCCCTTACCGGGAGGGACACCGGGTAATCAATCCTAAAGAAAGGCTACTAGGATACTCCGTTCATGACGCGTCGAGAAAAGGTAAATTTGCCGTTTGGTCCTTTGATCGCAATATCCCAATACAGGGATATCCCGAGAACTGCGAATGGTAGCCCTTCGGTTACTGAATGGATTTCGGTATTCCACTCAAGATTCCGGAACCATCCTCGCGACTTCAACCCTCCTAGGGGAGAGGCCTTCCCACAAACTGGTTGTGACCGCGCCAAAAAGTACTAAGAGATTTTAGCTCCCTAATTGGACAACTTCTATGTCTCAGATGTAATAACTGAGGGGTGTTATTGGAACACCTATCCCCCCAATACTACCTAGCTACAAAAGTTCTTTTAGTGTTCCCCAAGTGGGGTTAAAAGTGTGTTGAAATTAGGGTACGTTTTAAGGCTTAGTTCAATTAAGTGATCGAGTGAGTGCACATGAGGTATTGTAAACTGATCTTGAGAAAAAAAAAAAAAGGGTAAATGCTTTACAGGAAATTTTCAAAAAACAAAGGAGCTTTTGAAAATAAGAAAGCAAATATTTATGACTTTTTCAAATAAATGGAAATTCAATGCTTTTGCAAATATCAAAATCAAAAAACAAAGGATTCTTTGAATTATGAAAGCAAATAATAGACTTCTTTTTTCAAGGAAATTGCTAAGGGCAAGATTTTAAAGAAGTAAACAGGAAAAATTTTAATCTAGATAGAAATGCAAAATAAGTCCTTCTTTCACTTTCTTGAAATTTTTTTAAAAAGACTTCTAGATATGCATTTTAAATAGTAAAATTTTTTCAAGGCTGTAAAATATGCAGAATCTAATACTGTAAAAATGTGCTATGTGGGCAGAAAGTACAGTAAAAATTTTTAAAATCGAAATGTCCGAATGAAAAATTCAGCAGCGCGGGTTTTAACCGAAAAGCCGCGATGGACCGCGCGGGTTTCAGTCGCACAGTCGCGATGGACCGCGCGGAAAATGTACGCGAAGCCGCGGTGTGCAGCGCGCAAATAGGCCGCGAATTCGTGGTGAACCGCGTGGAAAAGGGCCGCGCAGTCGCGATGTGCAGCGCGGTAAATGACCGCGATGTGCAGCGCGGAAATCGGCAGCAAAGCCGCGGTGAACCGCGCGGAAAAAAGGCCAAAAGCCACGGTGAACCGCGTGGAAAAAAGGCCAAAAGCCGCGATGGACCGCGCGACTGTCAGGCTAAAAACCGCGAGGCGAAAGCCGTGTACAGAAGCCGAAAAACGAACCCGAAAATTGAGAATTCCGGGCTGTTAATGGCAATAGATGGGGCCAAAACTTAGAGCAGCAATGGATCTGCTGTCTAAGATGGCAGATCTATGGATCTAAAGGTTAAAAACTAATAAAAAACTAAGATTAAAAGTAAAACTAGAGATCTATTGTTCAAAACCCAGCGGAGTCGCCAAAAACTGTTGGCCCGGTTTTGCAACCAGGCTTAGTGCTATGGGCACCTGCTAACTAGAAGCAGCAGTTTCAATATAATTGAACAAGAAACTAATCTAAACTAAACTAATCATGGATCTACGCAAGAATATAAGCAAATGATGGAAATATTTTAAAAACAAGAACAAGAAAATATTAAAGAATTTTTGTATTGACAATGGGGGAAGCAAATGCTTGCAAGTACAATACCTCCAAGTGATGAAGGTTTGTTGAATGGCTCCAATGGTGAGCAGCTCCAATCTCCAATGGGTCCTTTCTCCAAGGCTTGCTACAATGGCCAAATACTCAAGGGAGATTTTGGCAGCATGAGGATAGGAATATGAGTGGATGTGAAATGAGGAGCCCCTACCACCTTTTTATAGGTTTTGGTGGTGGGGAATACCATTTGTGGTTTTGTGGAAACCAAATGGTATTGACCAACATGGTTTAGGTACTTTTCCCTCATTTTTCCTTTTTTTGAATAAAAATAATATTTTAATTCCCTTTTTAATATTTTTGGGAATTTGGACCCTTTTTGAGGGTTTTTTATGCTTTTCAGGAAAAATAATCTTTTTTTAATGGAAAAAGGGGTGTACTAAGGTCTTTTGGTGACCTTTTGTTGGTTTCAGAGGCTCAGATGGTGGAAAAGTGGACAAATGGGTCATGTGAATAAGGGAATGAGCTAGTGAGCACTTTTTAGGTGTTAACACCTGCTATAGAGCAACCTGCGACGTTGCATGTTGATAGTATTCAACCTGCGACGACCTCTCAAAAGGTTGTACAAACTGAGTACAAATCCTCGCAAATGAGTACTTGGTCCAGATGACTTCAGGGATGTATACACTAAATCATGATGATGGGTAGATTATAGGTGTAACAGAATGCCCCCCAAAGGATGAAGCTGTTAAGGATGTACAGGTGAAGTGATTTGATAAAAATAATGGCAAAAGACTTGTCGGATGAAGGACGTTGCTGCAGTACAACTGACTCTGAACTGACAATCTCATATGTAGTACAACATGGTTGCCAACCAATACATTGCAGATCCATGGTAGTAATGACCGACTGAACACAATCATGGCTACTAGACACAAGCGTAGATCCATGATGAGATGATAACACAGCTACGACCAATACAAAAGTGGATCCATGTAATATGACTCAATACAAACTCCATTGAAACCTGGGTAAAACATGACTCCCCAGGGTCTTCAAGTTGAACCCGCAATGATACGAATCTATCCATGTGATTACAAATGTCTTAACGTCGAACATGGTAGAAACCACTTGATTACCGGTCATTGACGTAAACCGTTAACAAGTGCGAGGGAGATCACCATTAATGTCAATGATTCCCAAGGTATCATAGTACATATCATCAAGCGTGAATAAATGAGTTGACGTCGAACGCAAGATGAAATCTTTCAATCAAGAGTCAATGATGTAAACTCATAATGAAAGCGAGCTGACCTGCCATTGAGGCATTGCAGGACCAAGGTACTTGACTGGTTTCTAGATTCAATCCTTGGATGATGAGTTGAAGTCGACAAGGATGAATCCGTCGAAGGAGTTCCATAATGAATCCCCCATCAATCGACATGAAACACGACAAAAGATGTGTAGAGTGGATTGGATGTTACAATAACATGTGAGACTGACTCAAAGTAACAACGGCATGATGACTTGTGTACTGAGTGAAAATAATGAGTGATGAATGTGTTCTTGAACATGGGCATGGCATGACTTGGCAGTATTGACATGAGCATGACGCAAACTTCTAATGCAACTGATAGTGGAAGCTTTTTCCGAATGACTCAGAGGAGTAACAGGGCTCCGAAAGTAAGTGAGGACTCATAGACAAACAGATGACCCAAGTATCGGTATGCAAATGGAGATGAGTGCCATGTTCAAGAACGACTATATATTGCCACTAAGGTATGTAACACCAACACTTTCCTTTTTCCCCATCATGAACGATGAGTGCCTCATGTTTTTTTTTAACGAGCTTGATGAGGGTAACCAGATGCTTGGTATAGACCATCTCATAGATGAGTCCAATCCCAAATATTTTATGAACCTAGGATAGGAGGGATTCGTCCCATGACGGGCCCTTCAATGTGAAAATTTAACGAGTCCATAGAAGGCAAAATCGGTCATCATTTCATATTTAGAGAGTCTGAAAAGAACTAAAGAAGACTCCAACAGTCCTTTTTCGTAAAGTTATCCTCATCGCCCAAAAAAGGGTAAAACAACGCAGGAGAGGACTCTTCCAGTCATGATTGGCTGGAGTATTCCTTTTTCGTAATTAGTGCCCCCTGGTCCGAAAAAGGGGTAAACTATCACCAGGAAGATGACCATTCAAATACTTTAACAAGCATGAACGCGACAAGTTCGCTTGGCAATCTTTTCAATTTTAGGGAGTTTGAAAAGAGCTTAACTATGGACTCCGGGGGGTGTCCTTTTCCGTAGGAGTTTAACGAGCCCGCAAAAGTGATAAATCGTAACTCGGTACTTGTTCTCATGATTTGGTGAGTATGAGAACAAACGAAGAGTAAACTCATCCTCATGCAATAATTATGACTTAACCAAAAACAATAATAACAAAATGTTCAAAGGAGTGTTCATACCTGTAATTACCATTGGTAATGCGAGAAACGCTATAAAAGACCACTTTACGACTCCTATACACTAGAGAAAGTGTCAAATAGCCCCAAATATAATGACAAACGGTTGAAACTATAGTAAATGGTCCAAAAGCATCAAAATATTTGGAAAGGAATATTCCATTCCATTCTATAAATAGAAATATGGGCCAAAAATAGAAACATTGTTCAAATTGCCAATTTGGGTGGAGAAGTACCAATTTGGAGCCAAAACTTTCTTTGCCGACTTCGGGAGCTACGATCCACCATTTCACCAACCGTCCGGACTAGGTAGGCCTAAATCTTAGCCAGCAACTTTGTAGTGGTTTAGTTTTTCCATTTTTGTTCATTTTTTGAGTTTATTGATGATTTGGGGAGGGGCCAATGCACCCTCGACTCGTCACAAGTGGCCCTTTCGGGACCTATGACGAGCTTGAGTCGTCACAAGTATCAAAAATGGGACCTGTGACGACATCGCCCTGTACCTGAAGGTGAGGTGCGATGACAGAAACCCACAACTCGAACATAAAAAATATCTCAAGAAATGAGTTTGTGCAAGTTGGGACAGGTCCTAACATGTTTTAAATGCTCCTTTTGGAAGGTTCCCAGCAAACAGAGATGTTGCTAGAGTGGCGAGAGAGAGAACATGAGATAGAGGATGAGCAAGCCGCAAACGATCCACAATGTGTGGCTGCTTTGTGAAACTGTGGGTTTCTCAAGTTCTTCCAGGTACAAGGCATGAGAGCCCAGATCCCGTTCATGACACACATGCTACAGATTTGGGATGCATCCCAACAGTACTTTTTCATAGGTGAGCATATCCTCAATATTGACATTGAGGACATATACTTTCTAACCGGTTTGTCCCGAAGGGGGGACGCTGTACAACTCACTGGGACACGGGCCAGTGATCGTATAGTTGAGGACATGGTGTCACAGCACTGTGTTGTTACTTCTCATCCTTCCAGCAGGAAGATACTCATCAGAGATGTGGTGAGTCGTCCTCTGAGGACTATACTTCTTACTATTACCAGGGTGGCGGGTATCCAAGCTCCACATACGGCTACTCGGACTCAGATGTTATATGCAGAGGACTGTATGTCCCCCATGGTGTTCAACTGGTGCGAGGGTCTCCTCGCAAACATCCGAGCTCAGCTGACCAAGTGTCGGCGAGGGGAGCTCAAGCAGTTTGGATACTGATTGATCATAGTGTCATTCCTCTTGAAGCGGGTTCCTCTCTTGCGCCCGCAAGTGGTACTGGATGACAGGGATCTAAGAGATCCACACATGCTCAGATGGGTAGAGTTGATGACCCGTCATGGTGGGGGTCCCATCATCACTTCTGGTATTGAGTTTTTCAGCTGGCTAGAGGGCCAGATGCTCATGGTTGAGGACTTTCCATACGACGGTACGGACTTCCGGGAGGATCCCGACTTAGTGCTTCCAGAGGGTGCAGCATGGGGTGATATCGGTAAGAACAAAACCTTTGTACTTTTTAGTTTTGTGAACTATATTATTTTTTTGATATATTGCTGACAGTTACTTTATATGTGTGTGTAGACGTGGGTCCCGTGCGACCAGTAGGTCTCTCTCTTTTGGTGAGGAGAGACAGATGTGGAGAGGTAGTGGTTCCTGCTGGTGCTCATCCCGCCATCAAGGAGATGGAGGAGGTGTACTAGAACCTATCCGGGCTGACTGTGGAGGTACCAGAGCCAACCATCGATGACATACCGAGGCCCATGCAGAGGTATTGGGTTGGAGCATCCATGCGCTTCAACACCTTGCTCCGCAAGGTGGCTCGTACTGTAGACTTCTTTCTCACCCAGCGTCAGAGAGCTGTTAGAGGTAGGGGTGGTGTATGGGTTAGGAATCCAGCCCGATTGCACTTTCAAACTTGTACCGAGAGCTTAGAGGCCTCAAATTTTTGTACTTACTAAAAGCTATGATGCTTCAGATTTTTGTAGAGACTCACTAAAAGCCATCGTGCTTCAAATTTTGTACCAGCACTACTTTTTTGAGCGATTTATATATATATACATTATCGACGGTTTATACATTATGTGTTCTTCAAATAATTAGTGATGTGATCTTGTTTATATGTTTGTTTCTGTACATTATATTTACATGTTATGAATGCTTTTACATATTATTATTATGATGTGTGTGCAATGTACCAATCAAGAATGAAATTGGCCATCAAGTCAGCAACTGTTTTTAACTCTCGTGGAATGTGCAGGTATTGAACATATTCAAATGACCTTTCCAGGAGACGTACTCATCTGAAGAGATGGAGTAGGATGGGATCACAGATGGCATATATCCAGTTCAAATGAGAAACCACTAATTGAGAATCCATGTAGATGACAATGTGGTTCATACCCAAGGAAATGGCATTAGTTAGGATTTCGATTACTGCCTGATATTCTGCAACATTGTTGGTCGCAAACCCTAGGCAACTTCCTCCTGAGCTAATAAGCTCACCTATTGGGGAATATAATACCCAGGATGCTGAAGCAAGGTGAAGGGTATGCCGGCTGGCGCCGTCTGCGAATCCATAGCACGTTGCCATCTGCACACGCAGACAGAACATGGTATGAGAAGCAGAAACAAGATCAAAAAGACACTTGAAAAGAAATGAATCACACCACACAAAAACACAAAAGCATGCCATGTACAGTATATAAAAATAAGTCTATGCATGAGAGATCAAGCGTAGTATCTCTTCAAGTAAATTCCATTGCGGGGTTCACCTAAAGAAATTCCATCATAATCTTCATGCTCGTAGGCACCTTTTTCCAACACACATTTTATGACGTAGGGTCCATGCCACATGGACTCGAACTTCCTAGCTCCTAGCTTATCATGCTTCTGGTCATAAGTGAGGCCCATATAACCCTCATTAAAGATACGAGGTTCAATCGATTTATTGTATTGGGCCTTGATGCGTTTCTTATGTGCTTCATTAGCAAGAGCGGCATCACAACGAGACTCGTCAAGTTGGGCTAGGTGTAAGAGACGTTCTTCCTCAGCAGTAGTGTTAGGAAGAAGTTCGACTACAAGCTGTAAAGATGGGATTTCGTACTCTATCGGTAGAACAACCTCCAATCCATATACCAATTGGAAGGGAGTGAAGCCTATGGCAGTTTTAATGGTAGTTCGGTAGGCCCATAATGCTGAAAAGAGCATATTATTCCAGTTGGACTTTTGTGTCCCTACCATCCTCTGGATCATAGTTTTCAAGACCTTGTTAATTGCCTCGACCTGTCCATTGGATTGCGGGTAGTAGGGTGTTGAGTTTTCATGGCGAAAACCCAACCTGTTGCTCAATTTATCAATCATATGGTTCTAAAAGTGAGAACCATGATTGGTAACTATGGCCTGCGGAACTCCAAACCGCACTATCACATAACACATATTTCATTAAAATTGGAAAGATTTTATTACAAGAACAATGTCAGAATTGAGTTTTTTGGTTATTTTGGAATTCTAGATCCACTGTTTAATTCCAAATTTAATGAAATATGTGTTACATGATTAAACATGAAGAGTGCAGTGGTTTTTCCATCGTTTTGGTATGTAGGCATAGCCTCGGCCCACTTTGTGAAGTAATCCACAACTACGATGATGTAACTATGCCCCCCGAACGAGGTAGGCTTACAGTGTATAAAATCAATGCCCCATTTTGCAAATGGGCCAACGGCAATAACCGGATGTAGTGGGGCAGGATGAGTGCGCTTCTTCGTGTGGAAGTGTTGGCAAGGAGGACATTTTTTAATGGCCTCAATACAATCTTTGGAGATAGTAGGCTAGTAATATCCTGCGTACAAAATCTTCTGGGCTGTAGCCATCCCAGAGAGATGACCGCCACATGCCCCGGCGTGATAGTCATTCAGAACGCGTTTAGCCTCATTAAGAGTGAGACAACGTCGAAGGATTGAATCGACGCCACGATGATACAAAGTATCATTGATGATTAAGTAATACTTTGCATGGTGACGAACCTTATGACGATCGTCACGAGAAAGTTGAGGATCGAAGCATTGGGTTTGAAGATACAACAGAATATCTCCATACTAGGGGTCAGTCGTACTTATGAGAAACAATGATTCATCCGGAAATGAATCATTGTACTCAACTTCTGCATCAGGACGGGGAAGGTCGCAGATGAGCTCGACAAACACCAAAGACTTCTTAGACTTGGCTTTCTCAAAAAGAAGACCGAATTCTTGCAGTATCACAATCTAGCGTGAATACTTGCCCCCAAGCACCTGACGTGTCAGTACGTGGTACATGGGGTTCGAGTCGGCAATGATAGTGGTGGTGCGGAGCAAGATGTAATGATGGAATGTCTGGACGGTAATGACTACTGCGAAAGCAAGTTTTTCGACATGTGAGTATCTAGTTTCGGTGTCAGATAGACCCTTACTTGCATAGTATATCACATGTTCTTGAGCGTTTTGATCCTCCTGTACCAAAACCATGGCGATAGTGGTAGCAGAAGCGGCGATATATAAAATGCAATCTCAATAAGAATTAGGCGGTTGGAGCACAGGGGCATGCGTGATGGCATGTTTGATACTGTCAAAATACTTTTGAGCTTGATCATCCCAAATGAACGGGACGTCCTTCTTAAGCAATCTCATATAGCCCTGAGTTTTCTCCATGAAATTGCACACAAAACGTCTGAGGTAAGTCGCCTTCCCTTGGAGACTTTGAAGTTCCGTAACATCAGTCGGGGGTGGTAGGTTGATGATGGCCTCCACCTTTAAGGGATCAATGCGGATCCCATCCTTCCAAACGATAAATCCTAAGAGGCGTTTGGACTCAACGCAAAAGATACACTTGTGAGGATTCAGACAGATATTGTACCATCTGCATTTGAGGAAAATGGCCGTCAGATGATCGATGTGGAACTCACGCTGCTTTGAATGGGTAGGGAGATCATCCAAGTAGGGTTCCACAAAGTCGTTAATATCATGGAAGGCATACAACATAGCCCGCTGAAATGTGGTGCCAGCATTTTTAAGGCCAAATGGGAGCTTGCGATAAGTGAATGTACCCCATGGGCAGATGAAAGCCGTCTTATGTTGGTCAGCTGGGTTGATCTCAATTTGGTTGTAACCAGAAAAGCCATCCATAAATGAGAAGATGACACTTCCAGCATAGTTTTCGATGAAGGAGCTCGGGTAGTTGTCTTTTGGACAAGTCCGATTAAGGTCCCGATAATCAACACGGACGCGAATGGTGCCCTATTTTTTGTTCACAGGAAAAACGTTTGAGACCCAATCCGTCAATGGGACAGGATAGATAAAGCCAGCGTTTAAGAGCTTTTCAATTTCTGCCTTTATTTCCGCAGTCTTCCGGGGGTGTACCGGTCGCAACTTTTGACGTACAGGTTTGATGTCGGGATAGGTTTTTATTTCGTGAGAAACAATTGTGGGGTCTATACCAAGCATCTCCTCATAGGACCAAGCAAACACGTCTTGAAATTGATTGAACAAGGCCGTGCTAATAGTGATTTCTTCTGGGGAACACTTCTGTCCTATGCGAATGTGTTCCACTATACCTGGTTTCACTGAGATGTCTACCTCAGTAGTTGGCTCAATGTTAGCCAAGTTTCCCTCTGTGTCTGTAAGACATGTAAGGATGGGAAAATGAGGGGATGGGTAGATATCTGGTGAAAAGAGGGTATGAATGTTGTTCTCCACGTACTCCCATGGAGGAAGAAAAGATGACCTGTGATGAAGATCATCCCATGGATCATCGTCCGCATTCATTACTTCCATGATGGACTCATCTAAATGGAAAGTTCAAAGTAAGAGATCGGGTAGAGAGGGTGCCCGTCATAGAGAACAGGAAGGAGGGTCCATGGATGGACGGTCCTCCACCGCTGTTTGGATAGCCTCATAAATACGTTCAGTGCGTGAAAGAGGCATCGTGTCTCCAAACAGGTGTGTTGTGGCTTCATCTGGTACAAGCCAAGCATTGTTTGAGCGAGATAAAATCTCAGTGGAGATCATGTTCACCATGGAGACATGATTAGGGGGGTCCATGGCTAGAAAAATGCCCATGAGAGATGAATCTTTCAATAGGTCAACCCCTACACTCTCATATTGTTTTGATGTCTGTCCAATGGAAGGAACATGGTCACTAGGATGAGTAGTGGCATCCGGTGTACAAAAATCTAACTGGTCGATAGTAACAATTCGTCCTTGGTGGGGGAATTGTACTGTGTGGAAGACTGAAGAGGCTATCGCCTGCATGGTATAAAACCAATTGCGACTAAGCAAGAGATTATAATCTAACGGGGCCGAGACCACTTCCACATTAATGGTTACGGTCTTTCCACCCAGCTCAACAGCAAGAGCTTGTAAGAGCCCATGAGGTTGAAAGCCACGCCCATCGAATGCTTTCAACGTGGTAGGAGAATGATTCAATTCAGGGGAGCCAATGGCTCTCCAACAAGCAATGGACATGACAGAAGTGGAGGCTCCTTCATCCAAAAGAGTACGATGGACAATCTTCCCAGCATGGTTCGCAGTATCTTGGAATGTGAGCTGGTGTGAGAGCCTCGGCTTAAGGTTGTTAAGATGAAACATGATGGTGTTCAAGGAATCTGGATCAACTGCACCAATAGCTGCAAGGATAGTTCTGCGTTGATTGGGACAATTTTGCAAAACTTCTAGGGTGGACATGGTGCAAGGAGCTTGGGCCAAGTCCTCTACGATATTGTAATTTTGTGTTGCGCGAGCATTGGGATTGAAAATAGCTTTTCGAATCATACTCTTGGGCGGACGCAATATCGAATCTAAAGAAAGTCTCTCTATGGTGAGAGAGGTTGATGGTACAGTGACATCAAGTAATGAGTTAGAAGCTTTTTCAGTATTATTTCCGGTGGGTTCCTTCGAAGGGACCTGTTCGTAAGATCGCGAGCAAGTAGTTAAATTGATCGCCTCATTACGCAACATGAGAACATGCGCGGTATTGGATGGTTCCCCCTGGGCTGGGGGGGTTTGAGCAATCGTCTCCTGATTTTGAGTAGGAAATGGATCGTTGAGGACTGTGGGAGTGGGTTTACCCCTAAGAAACTTCTGAACTTCGTCTCTATGGGGACACTCTTTGGAGAAATGATCTTCTCCACACAGTAAGCAAGGATACTTCAGTTTCCTTTTCTGCTTAGTATCTTTGGTAGTGCTCTTCGTTTCCTGCTGGGCAGAAGGCTTCTTAGGTTTCCCCTTGTTCTTCTTTTTTCCATTAAACTTCTGGGATGAAGCTGATTGAACAGAATTCACCTCTTCAGTGACAGCAGGAGGAGTGGACTTGGCGGTGCTGTGTCCAGCCGGAGTTGGGTTGGATGATCCAACAGTGCTAATAGCAGACTGGGTGGTAAGGGAACCAATGATTCCATTAGCTTGGGGTCCCTTATGTGGTTTGGAGGGATCATTAACGTCCCAAGGTGCGTCAAGAAAAATATTGAACAGAGTGCCAGACTGGGTGTATACCAAGTCTAATAGATAAGCACTCGCGATGGCTTGTTCTTCAGTGACAGCACCTCGCATGGCAACATCTTTTGCTATGACAGGAAGGAGTGACTTTGTAAACCAGTTTGCTAGGAGCTGATCTAGAATGGGAGCTTTAATGAGACATCATCTCCTTCACCACTCGTGGATATGATCTGAAATGTGAGTGGCGGTATTCTGATGGAGCAAGGTTAAAAGCTCAGTACTAGTCTCATACCGTATAGGCAGCTAGAAATGCGTCAAAAAGTTCATAGCAAGAGAGCCAAAGTCAGGAAAAGAGTGCGGTGGAAACTCAATGTACCACTTGGAAGCAGAACCGGTGAGAGTCCTTTGGAACAATCTAAGACGAATTGAATCGTCCATTAAGGAATTAGATGAACACCATAAATGGTATGTCATCATGTGGTTCTTAGGGTCTTCACCCGGCTTGCCATCAAACTTGGGGATATCAGACGGAAGTTTCACCGAAATCGGTGGCTAGTTAGATCCATGGTAAATGGGATCGTTGGTTAAACGAGAGAGGTCAGGTAGGTCCAAAGTATCCAAAAAGGGCAGCTGTGGATTAGGATGCATGTATTGATAATACGGACATGGTGTGTAAGGACTAAACTGACCGTAAGGTGTACCGGGATAAAACTGACCGTAGGGGAGTGTGCCACCCAGACCGTAAGGAGGTCCGCCACCATAAGGTGGTCCATTCCAATAGGGTGGGGGTCCACCTCCACCTTCGGGAGGGGGTGGAGGTCCGCCGCCACCACTAGGAGGAGGTGGGGGTCCGTAACCGTAATAAGGTGGCCCGCCACTGCCTCCGCCTGGAGGGGGTGGTGGACCACTTCCACCGCCATATGGATGGGGTCCCCCACCACCTCCGCTACTAGAAGGATGAGGGTTCCCACTACCACCGCCACCACCAGGGTAATTAGGTCCTCCACCGCTTCCGCTTGGAGGGGGTGGTGGACCACCGCCGCCACCCAAAGGGAAATGTCCTCCTTTACCATGATAAGGTGGTCTATCACCGCCTCCGCCTAGAGGAGGTGGTGGACCATTCTCGCCACCACCTGAGGGGTGAGGGGCATTGTAGGTAAAATTGGGTGGGCCTCTGCCAATGTTAGGTGGGGGCTCGCCACCTCCAACAGGAGGTGGGGGAGGACCAATCGGGGGTGGTGGTACTTGAGGGATATTCGGTTGGGGTCCATGTTGCAACACAGGTTGTTTCCCCCACAGAGTGTAAGGATTCTCAGGATAAGGTATCGCGTATGGTGTGTTTCCGGGATTAGGTTAGCCCGGCACAAGGTTAATAGAACCCGGATACGCTTGACTCCATGAGGGTTGGGTTACATTTGACGGCCCTCCAACATGAGATAATCCCATGGTGGATGGTGTAGCGGGTTGGGTAGGTCCAACTGATGGCCTGTTGGGGACTCCACCAACGTTCTGGTGAGGAAATGGGGGTTTCCCCCCAGCCACAATAGGATGACCACTATTCAAAGGTTGAACCAACGTGGGTTGTTGACTAGCTACCGTGGTAATAACATTACCAATAAGATAATCTGTAGGAATGGAATACCCTCCTCTCGAATTTTGAGGTGGGGGAGGGAATGGTAAAGTAACCGTGGTAGTGACAGGTGTGTTGGACTATTGTCCTTCCACTGGTTGGTTGACTTGAGGTGCAGGACTGGATTCCTACGAGGGTTGACCAGTCTCATTAGTGGTCACGTGGTTGGGTGCTTCAGGTGATCCAAAAGATATCGAACGAACTCGGATGGGTTGATAAGGGGGTAACAATGGGTCTTCAACCCATAGTTGGAGACTTAACTGCCAACACTCTTCAGCTGTGAAACGAAAGTGAGCCAATTGGTCACGAAAGTAGGCTAAAGTGTCTTCCGGAGTAGTCTCACTAGGTGAGGATGAGGTGGAAAAATGAGCCACTGGATTGTCTGTAGAAGATGTCCAATAAGTTGCTGAAGGACGAACAGCTGCTGTAGGGTCGTCCTGGGGTCAGTTTATCCATTCGAATGATCCAGGTTCTCCTGGGATGATGGGAGGAAAGTCATGTGAAGTGGGGGTATGTGCTTCTTCATCCTATGTGGGATGAGAGGCAGGTGAATCTGGTGGAAACAAATGTCCGCCAATATTCAAAGTGGGGTTCCCTACTTCAGTAACTACGACCACGTTATACTGATCCATTCTTACCCTCAAAATAACCTCCGAATTAAGGGGAAATTCGGGTGGCAAGTTCAGGATCCTACAGGACCTTCTCCAGGGAAAATCTGCCAAAGTATCAGGAAAATCAGCCAAAAAAGATCGAAACAACGTTTTCTCCTAAAGGTATTCTAAAAGAAAAGCAGTCCAAGAAAACCTACTCAAACTAAGGGAACAAGCAAACTTATGTGACAGAGTGGATTCAAAAGTCTGGAACCTCACAGGATTGTCAAGGCATCGCAAACCACAATATACTGTAGGGTCCAACAGTATGACGTGATAAAGAGGATTGGGACCATACCCTTTCCTGCATACCTGACTACCTGGATAGGACGTGCATGCTAATCTCCCCGAGTGCTGTTCTCGGTGTATTGCTTTGCCAAGACGACCAAATGGTTAACTCGGTTGGTTTCAGGAATCCTAATGGTGTCTCTTGATATACGCAAGGTACGTGGGAGCTCAAATCCGTAGTGGTACTATCTAATGCACAGCCATTGGCACGAGACCTTCCGATATACGTGTCGAGTACGTGATACACCCTTCGATATATGCCAATTACGGATTATGGTACTTGGTGGGTACGTGAAGGAGCTCGACATACCGATGTATGTGGAAGACTACAATACCCTCGGACTACAGTGCTGGCAAGTAACGACAGCTGCCACGCTTAACGATGCCAGAACACGTCTCTAACTTACACACAAGTTACTAAAAATTTTACCTAGTTCTACCGTTAATTTTATCTTGAATGGTTAGGTGAATGCATGAGGTGAGTACATAATCGGAAACAAAATGCAAGTCCTAGCTACATGCACGAAATATTCTTTTCTTTCGATGAATTCTACCTATGGTAAGGAGAAAGATTTTTCCAATGGTATTTCCAAACAAACTCAATGCAACACAATTCCCAATGCAAACAAATTTGACAATGAAAGTACTCTTGTATTTTTCAACGAAACACACAAATGTACACAACACTACTATCCAAATCAAAGTATTTTTCTTTTCTTTTCTTTTCTTTTCTTTTTCAAATCAAAACAACACTAAGTAATGAAATGAGAGGATTCTGAAACGGAAATGCAAGCTTTTCACTTTCTCTTTTCAATGATCTAAAGACAACAAAAATAAAAATGCACCTATCTTTCCCTAGCATGGAAACAACTTTTGAAAAAAACGAAATGTACTAGAGCTTTTCAAGAAGATGAATAATTCATAATTCAAGAAAAACACAATCAATCATATTTCCATTCATCTTTTCCAAAACATTCCAATGTACAATGATCTTTCTTCAATAATTTTTGAGAAAAAATGGGAGAGAAGCACTTTTAATCTTTCAATGGATGTATCAAAGCAATAAACTTGAAGACACCTTTGCTTTCAGATCTAAATGACTAAGAAGAAAATGTTACTTGCAGCACTCATGCACTCAGAAAACTCAAGAAAAGACAAGTACTCAACCAAGCAGAAATGACACTCTTAACTCAAAATCAACTAGCAGCAAGCAAACTAAGCAAGCAAAGCTCAAAATAAAAATAGATGAGGTTTGGAAGGTGATCCAATGCACTAATCAGATTAGTGATGGAAGGAAGAGAATGCAAGAGTGAATGGATGAAGGTGGGGGAGGCAAAAGTATCCACCACTACCGATTTCAAACTTGTCCAAAGCGGAACCCAAAGTCAATCCAAACAAACCAAACTCTCAACACACAAATAAAAAATGGGATCTCTGGCTGAATCTTGTAGCACAAAGGGAGTTCATACATCAAGGCAAGGCTCAGACTGTCAAACAAGACGCTGGATGCCTGTAAGCTAATTCTCGACAGATCAGTGCACTCTGGCTTTGCGTATAGTGTGATATCGCAGTCTACCTACACGAGAGGTGCGACGATGTCGTAGTCTACTAATACACAGGACGCGACGAGCAAGCAACAGTCAAAGAACAAAGACTCAGAAAAACATAGTGTCGCTCTGTTTTTACTGCCTAGGTGCGACAGGCAAGTTCTAGATTCAAAAATGAATCAGATCTCTTGATAATGAACCACCAACAAGTTTGAAACTGAGTTGTACAAACTCAAAGGAAGAAGATCAGGATCTTCAATGTGAAGATCTGACAATGGAATCAATCCTAAGAAGGAAAAAATGGAAAAAATGACGACAAGGCTTGTGACAAGTAATCAACTGAAAAATGACTCAGACTAATGATCACTAAACAAGAATACTCCCCAGTATGGTCACCAGATTTGTTACTGGACAATCCACTTGACCGGAGGCGAGCCGGATCTCCCTAGCTCAATGCGAGTCTAGAACAAATAGAACAGACTACAAACACGTTTCCTAGATCTACTTAAGGATCAAATGCTAGATGTCTTACCTCTTTGATTTTGCTATCCTTTCTCCCGAATGTTGCTCCACGTCTCATGGTCGTCAGATCCAAGCTGCAAGACCTGTCAAGCCACAGAAAAGAGAAACGAGTAAAGAGAATCCATACAATAAGAGATCTATGTAAACAATTAAGAAGGTAAACAACACAACATCATTACACATTAAGAACGATATTGGTGGAAAGCATTTGTATTACTGGAAATAGAGGAGTACATGATAGAGATATAGAACCACAACCAATGACTTAACATAGCAACCCTTCTCCGCACAAGCCAATTGCCAATCCCTTCCAAGGAAGCATGAATTCTCCAAGAGGTGAGTGAGGGTGTCTAAGAGAGATTTCACCAGCATGTAGATAGCATAGTCTTCCTCCCTTTGGTATGGGAGTGAGCCTCATATATATAGGACTAAGTGGATGAAGTTATGGATAGGATAGGATGAGAGATGGTAGGAGAGAGATAGGGGATCTTTCCAATAGGCTAGGGGTCGAGTACCAGCTCTCCAAGAGATCAGGGATAAGCCCCTAAATGGGAAAGCTTCGAGAAAGATCTCGAAATGGCTATTTTTTTCCATTAACAGACCTCGTCGCACCCTGCTATAGAGCAACCTGCGACATTGCATGTTGCTAGTATGCAACCTGCGACGACCTCTCAAAAGGTTGTACAAACTGAGTACAAATCCTCCCAAATGGGTACTTGGTCCAGATGACTTGGGATGTATACACTAAATCATGATGATGGGTAGATTTTAGGTGTAATAGCCAAACTTTCCTGCCTATTACTCTTAGCTCTACTTCCGAACATTTAGTTTCTTGAAGAAACATTATGACTGGATTTTCAATCTCGATTTTCCTTTTTAGAAGACGAATCTTCATAAACCTCTTATATTCCAGGATGTGATCCGAATCTTATAACTGCTTGGGGGATGAGGCGAGGGCTACGAAAATGGTGGGATATTGTCCTGAGGTGACTAACTTGGCCCCTACTAGTTGGATTCTCTGTGTTGGTTTACTATATTGTTCTAGAGGTTTCCAATGTAGACCCAGGTTCTTCGTGGTTTCAAGGAACCAACAAAACCCCTTTTCACTAGCCCTTTCGACAACAATCTACGAACAGACTGAGGTCTCACCCGAGGCGAAGCTGAGGGGATGGCTGTGGAATCAGGTTTCCACAACTTGGTGATGCGAATTTTAGAAAATTGGAGAGCAGCGCGCTGTGGACTGAAGACTCCACGAATTATCCTACTTCACGGCTGATACTTCTACAGGTTGAGACACTTGCACAACCAACACATCCAAGGACTAATAAATGAGAGTTCAATCATTCATTGTAATCAAACAGACAAGTGCAAACACATAAATAGTCACACTGCATAGGATTTAACGTCGTTCACCACTAGGATGGGAGATACATCCACAGGAATTGTTGTTGTATTAGTCTTTGGGAAGGGTACAACAGTTCTATTCTGCACACTCAGCTGCAGACTCTCTTCTCTCTCAATAGGCCTCTGCACACACAGCTTGTAGAGCCTTTACAATGGATTTCAACAATACAACACAGTATCACTTAGATTTAGCAATTACATTTCAACATTAACCTTAGTGAGAGATTCAACAATGAAGATTATTCAACCATTTCCCTTTACAAAATGTGCCCATTTATAGATCATGCCCGTACGTCATGTATTTACAATAGCTGGGCAAAACCCTAAGGTTTTCCAAAGCTGTCACGGTTTTCAACTAACCGGACTTGCTAGTTTTTGGTAGCGAATCTTTCGCCGTGGTCGTCCTATGTGCATGGTCATGTTGATATCATCCCCCCTGTTGTGCGCATGCCAACAGGTTGCTTTCACCGAGCCGTTCCTTCTCTAACAACTTCGTGCGGCCGGTTCATGTAGTGGTTCCTTGCTTGTGCGATCGGTCACTTTTCTCCGCTTTACTCCTTACCTTCCGCTTGTTAATCATGGCGCATCTTTACCAAAAATAGACCACCGATGGTCTAACCGAAATATGTACCATCTTCCGTCCAACATTCTGCTTTGTTGAATCTCCATAGATCGGGATCATCGCAGCGCTGTACTCCTCCGAAATGCTGTACTTCGCAATGCTTCCGACGCTGCACTGCGCTCAACTTCGCAGCTCCCCAAAACTGACTTGTTCAAAAAGTCTTCAACTTTACTACGCTTAACTTCACAATGCCAAAAATTGACTTGCACCAAAATGCCCCACTTTGGCCATGCCCAACAGGCCCCTAACACTTACATGTGGCTCGTCCCCGAGCCACCTTCAACCTCTACTTCTCCTAGTTGTTTTTCCTCCCACGGAACTAACTTCACAGTGAGCTCTTGGTATGTTGCAATCAACTTTGCAACCTATTCCTTGGTGTCCTGCTCAATTTTCTTGATGGTCTCCAACACATCAACTGTTATTTCATCATCCACTTGTTCTTGTACTGAATCCTATCCTTCGCGAAGCTCCCTCTACTTTTATTCAATTTTCTGTGTGAGTTCGTGGGATTCCTCTTGCAGGGGCTGCGACTTATCTCCAAGTTTAGTCTCCCTCTCTCGTAGTGCTTGCAGTTCTTTCTTCAATCCCCTAACTTCTCGAAATCTGTGGATTCGGTCCCT
This sequence comes from Larix kaempferi, assembly GCA_027924585.1. Taxonomy (NCBI): domain Eukaryota; kingdom Viridiplantae; phylum Streptophyta; class Pinopsida; order Pinales; family Pinaceae; genus Larix; species Larix kaempferi. The sequence continues at coordinate 7,412,233 of BSBM01001134.1, forward strand.
TAGCGGCAAGGCATTGACCTCTACTTCCAGTAGTTCCAATGCAGCCTACCTATCTTTCAAAGCACTTTGGATTTCCAACAACTCTGGATTATCTTCCAGGGAAGTAAATGTTTTTGTGGCCTCATCTAACAAAGTTTGTCACTTAGCCACTTCACTGGCTATACTTTCTACTACATCTTTCACTTCATTTGCTTTGAGCGGTTACTGATTAGGTGGTGTCTTCGGCTGATTCTGTGCTTCCAACACAACAATCTTTGCTTGATAACTGATGTCCATATCCTTCATCTCCTCCTTAATATTTCTAACCACCTCATCGATCTTAATGATAGTGTCCGCAGGCTCTACCTACTCATCGCATTCCGATATCTTCGCGGCTACCGCAGCAACTGTAGACTCTAATCTCTTTCATCGTTCGTGCTCATCTTGAAGTTTCATGGCCCTCTGCGAGCTAGATTCCTACAACTGCTTATACTTTGTCTGTATCTCAGCATTCTGGTTCATGGATCTCCTCCACAAGCTGCAGATGCAGATTGTGTAGACCGGGCAGTGGAATCTTCGCAGTGTTGAGGTCCACATGCTCTAAGTCCTGCATGCCCAAGATTAACTGCTCCGGCAGTGGTAGCCTTACACTTATGGGGTCAAGTTTGATGATGCATGACTTCGCAGGAAAAGTCAAGGCTAGAGGCACTGTCTTCGGCTACGAAGTGCCCCTTGACTTCCCTTCCGATTCTGAGTCTCGCAGCTAGGGTAATCTGTATTGTACTTCCTTGATCTTTTTTGTAATGCCTTGCAGCGTGATTAGATTATTTTGCAGACTCTTTTGAATTTCCTCATTCTTTTTATCTTTTTCGGTCATCAGGTCTTCCATTTGTGATGTCACGGTAGATGCAATCATCTGGTAATCGTCATCATGGAGTTTTGATTCCGATGGGCCCTTAACTGCTTTCTGCTTCTTCTTGTGTACCTTCTGCTGTATAGGACTCTCGACTTCCTTCCTTTTTCCTGTCCCTATCCATGGCTCTTCGAAAATTGGTGTAGGGATGGGATTAGTCTCCACAGAGTCACTTTCGATTTCCATAATCCCTTCGACTCTAAATTCAGGAGGCCATTCCTTCATAATGGTATCAATGTCTTCTTCATTCATGTGGTAGCTTCCTTGGAACCATTTAGGGTTCTTCTTCTGTGCCTTGGCTGAAATATGAATGGAACGCATGTCAGCATAAAAATTGATAGTGTGAATATACTTAGTGGTTACCTCTTTTGTTATCTGCGGTGTGGCAATAATGACTTCGCACAGCTACTCATAGTAAGTTTAGAATACTTCAGCTGATGTGTGACATTTTCTGAATTAAAATTCGCCCAAAGGTTTGCATAATGGGCTCCTCTGCAATCACTATTGTCGGTTCTTACACCAACATAATCCTTTGGGTCCTTCCACCCTACGAACGCAATCAACACTATCAACCATGTATAATGGAAATTAATGCCATGTGTCTGCGTATCATTCAGTTCCTCCAAGAACTCATTCAACAGGTATTGCCACCAGTTTAATCTTCCGCCCTCCGCGACTTTTGCACCAAGTAGCACTATGCCCACGGCTACTTCCAATCGTCTTGCTTTTCTCAGAATTTTTCCAGCTAGCAGTTGTGTGACAAACCATGTAGCCTCATCGTCTATGTCATCCATGACAAAACCTCTCTTTCCTTTGACAACGGTTTGTGTTTTCTTCATTTTCGCGACGACCTCCTTGTCCCTACTTTTTCCTTGAAAGAACTGCTTCGGGTCTTCACCTCTCTTGCCTAATCTAGTTATCCGATGGATCAAGTCAATTTTCAGGTCGATATTGCGATCAAGCCATAGATATCCTTGGTGAATGTGCGACATAAGAGTTTGCGCCACCGCATTCAGCTCTGGAGTTATGTTAAAGTGCGGGAGTCTCAACAGGTTTAGCAGTCCTGATTCGACTACTCCAGATAACCAACTTTCTACGACCAAGGAAGGATTGCCTTTCATGTCTTTCTTCCAGCACATGTACTGGTTTGGCTGGAACTATGGATAATTAGGTTCGTTGGGGTCCTTCTGCATCTGAAGCAGGTCGTAGTCTTCCCACTTACATTCTAGGATCTTACCCAACAGATTTCCTCCCACTTTGATATGCTTCGAGATAGGCGAGAGTGGAATCTCATACTTGGCATTCTTTAATAGCTTAATGGCCGGTGCGTCCTATGGACGTGGTGAGATATACTTAGGGGTTAGCTTCAATGATATTTCCTTGTCACCCAACAAAACTTGAGGCACTGTGGAACTCATCACTTTTGGCTTCATTTTCGGTGCCATTGGTTCTTTTCCTTTATCTTGCATTGTTGTAGCGTGTCTTGGTGATCTTCGGGAACTCTGGCCTTGCTCTGTTATAATTTTATTGACGGGATTTCTCATCAACCCTTCAGTTCCTTCGTATCTAAACACCTTCATAGTCTCCTGGACTGTGAACTCTTGCTCAATAGAGGACCTCTCAGACATTCACCGGATAGGTCTGGACAGAATGACGAGATTTCTAATAACTTGTTGTAAACAATTGCAAATTATTGCTTGCAAGAAAATTCAAGGGTTCCGGTAATGCCTGCGAGTCCAAATACAACGGTATTTATAGGTGCAACTGATCTCCTCCACGGCTCTCAATGGCTAGATAAACATTAAATGCAGTATCCGTTGGCCAAATCCTATGAAGATTTTGGTCCTTTCCTCCATTAACTCGTTCAGAACGACTATTTCTGCATTAAATTCTCAAGCAGTCGTTGGAAAAGTACTGTATAACGACTATATTTGAGACCGACATTCTAACGGTTACTTTTCTGGAGTGTTGCGTCGAACTGCACGGTAGGTCGTCACTACTCCGGTGCAATCACTTCGCGGTGCCTGACTTCTTAGATCTGAACTTGAACCTTCTATGCTTCTTTGGATCTGAGCAGCTACCTTTTCGAGCTTTGTGTTGCGCGTTTCTTCTTTTCTTTTTCATTTTCTTTCTTTCTCTCTTTTTTTTTTGGCGTAGCTTCACTTATTAACAAGTGCTGCACGGTATATACATTTTATTCATCACACTTCGTGTACAGACTCTTCCCCGTTTCTAGTGCGCAATTTCAACTATACTTGACACTTAGAAACTTCCTCCTTTCCTTATTATTAAGGGTTCTGGGAAGTATGGCCATCCCAATAGGGTTTTAGCCTACTTCCATTGACTAATCCAGGTAGATCATCTCCAGCTAACATGGCTAACTGAACTGCGCCACCGTTAGTAACATGTACAAAGTATATGGACCAATGCAATGCATCTTAAACTTTCCAGGAAACTTCATAAATTTTCTATCATACAGGAGGACTAGATCACCTACCTGAAAGGTCTTGTTTTTTATATGGCGATCATGGCATGCATTTTCTCTTTCTTTTTGCACTTGTTGGTGAAAGCCTGTAATGAAACGATCTTCCTCCATACCAACCAAGTGTAGAAGCCTTTCTTCTAGCATGTCACGATCTTCCATGCCTGTGAGTGCAGCTATTCTGAAGCTGGGAAAAATGTACTCCATTGGCATTATTGATTCCTGTCCATAGGCTAGCCTAAAAGGTGTGTGGCCAGTCAAATTTTTGCAAGTAGTTCTGTATGCCCATAAAACAGTTGGAATGTGCAGGTCCCAGTCATCCCTATTGACATTGCATATTTTTGTCAGTGCATTCTCCAGGACCTTATTGAACGCTTCAACAGTTCCATTTGCTTGCAAATGATACGACGTACTTAGCTGATGATGAATGTGGAACTCTTTAGTCAGGGCCTCTATAGTTCTATTCAGAAAATGAGTGCCTTGATCACTCATCAAAATCTTGGGGAATCCAAACCTTGTAAGGATGTTCTCAAAAATGAACTACGTGGCAGTAACTGTGCTACAATCCTTCACTGCCTTCGCTTCTGCCCATATGGTGAGGTAATCAGTTGCAGTAATAATGTACCTTGCACCAATTCTCTTCCCTGGTGGGTTTATAGGTCCCACAAAATCAATGGCCCATTTCTCAAATGCATGTAATGTCAACTGTGGATTCAATGGCATTTCATCTCTTTGCGATGGCCTTCCTGTCCTTTGACAGACATCGCAGCTCTGGCAATGTTCTTTCGAGTCTTTGTGAATCGTAGGCCACCATAGCCCTGCTCGCAATATCTTCTACGTAGTGGCTCATCCTACATAGTGACCTCCTGCTCCTCTTGAATGTGCATCGGCCAGTACAAATGGATTCTCGTGCTCTAACAGACACCTGCACAACACTTCATCTGGCCCCAATTTATATAGCTATCCGACAATTATGGTGAAGTCTGGTCTGCTACTAGTACTACCAATTGCATCTTTTGCTGCGTAGTGAACTCAATGGGTGCAAACCCAGTAGTCAAGAAGTTTATGATATCTTTATAGTATTCATCGACAATCTGAATAGAAAACAACTGCGCATCAGGAAGATTGTCTTCAAGGTTCGTAGGTTCTTCTCTTGACTCAATCCTTGAAAGATGATCAGGTCCTAAGTTCAATCTGCCTGACTTAACCACTATTTCAAAGTCATACTCCTGAAAGAGTAACAACCATCTACATATTCCGCCCCCTAACACTAGCTTGTTCACTAGGTATTTCAAAGCAGAATGGTCAGTGAACATAGATAAGTGCACACTAAGCAAATAGTGCATGAATTTATGCAGTGCGTAGACCATAACTAGGCCTTCTCTCTCAGTGGTGGTATAATTCTTCTTAGTAGATGAGAGCTCCCTGCTCGAAAATGCAATGGGATGGTCAATACCTCCCTCTCCCAGCTGTGCTAATACAACGCCCAATGCTATACATGAAGCATCAACATGTACATGGAATGGCTTCTCCCAGTCCGAAAAAACTAAGATCGGCACAGTTACCATTTTCTCTTTTAATGTGTCAAAGCCTTGTTTGCATTCTACGTTCTAGATGAACTGCGCGTCTTTCTTTAACAACTTCTCCATTGGCGAGGTTATTTGCGCATAACCTTTTATAAATTTTTTGTAGTAACCAGTATGCCCCAATGTGGTGCGTAGCTGCTTTACTGAATTCGGTGTTGGCAAGTTTACAATAACTGCGATCTTCGCAAAATCAACCATCAAGCCTTGTTTGCACACAATGTGTCCCAAAAGAATTCCATAGGGTACACAAAAGACACACTTCTTTAGATTCAATGAAATTTGATGCTGTCTGCACTTTTCTAGCATCATTCTGAGGTTTGCGCAATGGTTCTTCAGCAACCCAAATACTGTCCAATCATCAAAATCGGCTTCTAAAAAGTTATGCATGAAATATTTAAATGCTGCGACCACAACTCTAGAAAATATGGCAGGCACGTTCTTCAGACCAAAAGGCATTACTATATACTGGAATGACCCCCATTCAGTGGCAAAAGTGGTCTTGCGTCTATCTACTGGATTAATTCTTATCTGATGGTATCCTGAAAATCCATCAGTGAAAGAGTATGCCTCATTTCCTCCAACGTTATCAAGCACCTCATCAGTGAAGGGAGTAGGAAATGGGTCATGCATCAAAGCATCATTTAATTTTCTAAGATCCACTCAGATCCTGATCCCACCCTTAGTTTTCTTGTCCTGGATAACCATCGAGCTTATCCACTCCAACTCTTTAACCGGCTCAATGATCCCCGCATCGAGCATCTTATCGAGTTCTTCCTTGACTTGTTCTTTGTATCACGGATTCAGTCTATAGGGCCTTTGCTTAATAGGCTTCGCACCTGGATTAAGAGGTATCTTCATAATCCCTAAGTTGCCTAGAATACCTTTCATTTTTGTAAACTTCGTCGGGAATAAATCATGATATTCGTGTAGCAGATATGTGATCTCCACGACCATTTGATCATCCTAGTAGTCTCCAATAGACACGAAATTCAACTCTTTGCTGGTGCCAATGTTCACTTTCCTCATTTGCACAGGTCCACTCATGTCTAGAATTTCCAATGGAGGTCCCTCTACATTACGCACTCCCTCTGAATCAGGTATGTTTATATTGCGTGGGTCCTCCTCATCACTTTCTTCTTTATATTCAGACTCTTCAGCTAGATTATAACATTCCATGGCATGCTCTATCTGTTTTGTGCACTCTGGCTATGGGTTTTTAGGTACTTCTATATCTCCAAAGAATTCCTCTAATGTCATGTTTCTATGTGGACATTCTGGTCTAAATATTCTTTCCTTAAGAATCTGCAAAGCATCATTTATGCTAGGACTCTCTTCTTCAAAACTAAAGGTCTTTTGGAAGTTCGCAGCTAGGGTAGACCAGTCTATAGTTCCCCTGGGCAACTCCGTATCTAGGTACCATTTCTTTGGAGTCTGCTCCTCCAATGTATGTACAAACAGATGGACCCATTCTGTCTGTGGTATCTCCCCCCATGCTTGTGAACAGATTTCAATATGATCCCTTGGATCCGTCTGTCCATTATATTTTGCAAAGGTTAATGCAACCTTCTCAGCGAACCTAATTTGCATCTTGATTCTGCACTGATCCCATGTTGTCAATTTCTGCTTATGCGCAACCCACCATCTGGCAGGTGTCTCACGCAATGCCATGTCTAATGCTGGTAAGCAATGTTCTTCTACAATTGCTACAGTATATTCTTGGATAAATAAATAAACATTAGATGAACCATCATAGGTGGGGATTGGACTTACCTCCTTTCCAATCCCTCGCAATGACTTTGTAATTTGCGTGCATCTCCTTGTAGATACTTCATGCATACGGCCTTGCCAGTTCTCCAGTCCTGCATCAGAATCTGAGATGCAAGAGTTATCACAGTGCCAATTGAGTGTTCCATCAGCAGTAGGATTAATGTAATCAGCATCATTCATAGTCATTTTATAAATGATGTCCAGGTCTTGAGCTCGATATTCGCCTTGAATCGGCTCAATGTATCTTTCACCTTGCGAATGGTCCAATGGTGCAATGACCCTTAAGTCTTGGCCTTCAAATATCATCTTCTTTGTTTGCAAGTTTATGATGGCGAGGTTATCCATAGCCCAGTCAATTCCCAACAGTGCAGGATAAGGCTAACTATCGCCCATAATATTGATAACCTTGAAGTCTGCATAGCTTCGCACTCCATCGATATCAACGATAACATTGGCCAGTCTCCCAAAAGGTATAACTGTCAGCTAGTTGGCTAATTTCAATTGTATGGGTGACCAAAGCAACTTTGGTCTCCCCATCTATTGCCATGTCTTCTTAGTCAAGACATTTACTTCTGATCCGAGATCGAGTATGATCTCATCCATCTCATAGTCTCCTATTTGCACACTGAGCCGCATTTCTCGGCCTGATCTTTTGTGTTTCTTAATCTGGTGAACTATGCCCTGGGAAGTCTCTGTCTCACTGCATGGCTCATACTGGTTCAATAACTTTTCTAATTATTCCACAGTGTCTGTGCTCTTTAGTAATTTCATGTAGCTCCTTAGGAACTGAGCAACAGAGGTTCCCGTCTTTGCTGCGTTGCGCATTTTGTCATATGCTGTTGGCATATCTTGTGTGTGTAATACTTCACTGCGTAACGAGATTATTGGTGAGGTAGGTGGTGGTTCTTTGAAAATGTACCGTGCTTCTTCAAATGCTTCTTTATTTTTCTCTAGATTGAAGGCAGGTTCCTTCCCAATAGCTTTTTTGATCCAAATTGTTTCGGCAGGAGTTTGCTTAGTATCGAAGTCCCCAGAGGTTGAAGCTTCTGCTCCTCTATCTCTTCCTGTTGCAGCGCCAATTTGTGTCACTACATTGATGCTTGGGTCTGTAGCCCTTCTCTGTGCTCCGATCAATTGAATATTCGGGTTCGGCGCATCTTGCTTGCATTTCTGCATTTTTGCCACTAACATTGGACATGCCTCAATGACATGATCAAAGGATTTACAATAGTTTTGAGTAGTGCATTCATTGGTACAGTCTCTGGACACATGGCCAGTCTGACCACAGTTATAAAAAATTACTTGACCTCGACCTCTTCCTTGCGCTGGGATGGCATTCCTTCCTCTCCCACGGTATCCTCCACCGCGACCTCTATATGCCCCTTGATCATATTGCGGATTTTCTTATTTCGGATTATTTTCTTCCTGGGCTCTGTATACTCCACCACCTCACATATGTTCCATCGCTCGCTTTCTTTCATTCATGAGCTCATATGCACGGAAATTTGATTCATCATGTCCAATTGACTTACAGAAGTTACAATACAGGTTCTTAGTGTTGATGTATATGTAACTTCGGAATGTATTTCACATATATGTATATTGTATTCTTATAGAGATGTTATTATTCCTCTATATGGAAGTGTCGTCATTTATATTGTAAGTGTCGTAACTTATACTTGATGGGTTATTAGACCACCTTGTTGGGGTCGGCCATGTGGGTCAAAGGGTTATTAGACCACCCTATTGGGGGTCGGCCATGTGGGTAAAAGGGTTATTAGACCACCCTAGTGGGGGTCGGCCCAGTCAGCATTATGTTAAGTGGTTAAGTTGAGGCCGATCTAGTTGAGTAAAGGTCAAGTCAAGTTAGTGTATAAATAGAGAGTGTGTCTCTCTCATTTTACATATTCTATTCTCTCACTCACACTTGGGAGAGTGGCGCACTTGTGGAGGAGGAGGCTCTGCTGCTAGGAGAAGACTATCTCTTGTATTCTGGTTGTATCATTGCTCTATCTATCTCTGAGGAAGTTATTGGGGTTTTTCACCTTTATGGTTTTCCCCAAGTAAACTCTGTGTCTCTTGTGTGCTTGCATTATTGTGTCCATGATTGATATGCTGTAGATTTGATGTACATGTTGTTCTCTTAGTTAAGATCCTAGATCAGATTGAAGTAAATTCTGAAAATTTAACACTTAGGGGTTCTGACATACTTCTGTATTAAATAAAAGTCTTAAGGCCGATGTCCTCTCATTCTACAGATTTCACACCACGGGGCCTGGTTCCGATTTAGTGGATTTGGTGCTCCACTGTTAAGGTACTCCTGAAATAAAGGACAGTGTTCTCTGGTGTGGCCTTCTCCTTTGCATCATGTACACCAAACTTCTTGTCTCTCTTGTTTTCCTTTCTTCATATCCTGCAATTGTAAGGTTAAGGTAGATAGCTGATTCTAGATCTGAGACATTCCCGTGCCAGTCTCACCTATTGGCGAAGCCTCTAACTTCATCACGATTTCTAAGGCCTCTCTCTTCAATGCAACCTTCTGCTGCATCAACGGTAGTCTGATATGAGGCAACAACGCAGCTATTAACCATTTCTAGTGCTGTTGAGGAGCTATGGCAAAGCTCACTTGGTCCAACAGTGTCTTGAATTTCTGGTCAAATTCCCAGACTGTCTCATTAGGTTTTTGCTTAATCTCTTTTAACTCTGTGATACACTGCGATTCTGACTTTGGCTTCTTAAATTCTGCTAAGAGTGCAGCCTTGATTTCTACCAGGGTTCTATTTTGTCCCTGTGAATATTTCATGAACCAATGCAAGGCTCTATCTCTGAAAGTAGTGATGAGCTGCGCTTACTTCATAGCATCATCCTGAACTTGCTTAACACTCCACACGGCTTCACATAGAAACCAATGCTGATCAGGGTCTTCTAGACCCGTTCCCTTGAATATCGGTAGCTTGATATTGTCAGTCATTCTCCTTCTCGGTGGCGCGGTGCTCTAAGTAGTGCTAGGGATAATATTATGAGGAATGATCTGAGATGGAATGGGTTGAGTTGGAATGGTCTGGCCACCCACTCCTTCAATGTTACCAATACAGACATTCTGCAGAGTAGGAATATTAGCAATGGGAGTATTCTAAACTTATGGATTATGAGATAGGGGAGGTGCGGTATTTGCAACCAGCAGATTCTGTGGTGTAATAGGATGATAAGTGGTTGACAGAGGTGCAGTCTAATTATTAAGATCACATGGTATCTTGGTATCTATGTGGAGTCCATGCGGTCTAGGATTTTTCTCGGTGGTATACTTGTATCTCTTTCCACTTCTCAAATTATGGGTTTCTTCGTCGGAATCACTATATATGCTGTTTACCATGACAGATTCAAAAATTTCACTGCATTCTTAAAACACCTTTCTCGGCTAAAAGAATTTTAATGTATAAACTGAGATTGTTCAGGTACTTACCTTTGAACCCTTTGAAAAACTCTGCTTCGGCTGTGCTATAGGATTTCAACGTGTCTACAGCGAACTTTGTCATGAAGCCTTCCAATATGCTGTCAACCCAGAAGTCGACTGCTCGCGAAAGTGGACTATCTATCACTTTGAGACTTTCTGTAAGCTCTGGAGTCCACTCGGTCGGTGCTTCTGGTTGGAAACAGTTCTTTCGCTCTCCGAGCCTTGACAACCACTCGTGTAACTCATTTCCAAAAGATGCCCAGAAAATATCATGAATATCTTTCCATAGGTATTTGTTCAACCACTGAATGTCAGAGAGATGTGGGTGTCTATTCTCCTTCCTTGCGAAGTCTCTTTCTATCTTATCACACTAGTCCCAAATATCTTTCTTGTCTGGATGCCAATTTTTTGCAATCAACGGAATCTTGTCTTCGTCACACATCACTTTTTTCAAACACACTATCCCATCACTGAGTCTTAGTATGGAAATGGAACCATTTGTTGGCTTACTATACTGTTTTAGAGGTTTCTAATGTAGACCCGGGTTCTTTGCGGTTTAAGGAACCAACAAAACCCGTTTTCGCTAGCCCTTTCGACAACAATCTGTGAAGAGAATGAGGTCTCAACCGAGGTGAAGCTGAGGGGGTGGCTGCGGAATCAAGTTTCCACAACCTGTTGATGCGAGTTTCGGCAAACTGGCGAGCAACGTGCTACGAACTGAAGACTGCGTGAAGTCTCCTACTTCGTGGCTGATACTTCTACAGGTTGAGACACTTGCACAACCAACACATCCAAGGTCTGCGCGGTTCGGATAGGTTTCAACGACAGGACAATGCAACTGACAAATATGCTTCCTCTTCGGACTTAACCAACCTTGATGACTTTACTTAGTGCTTTATTCATTCATCTGCTGCCTTAGATTATTTAGTCTTATGCCTTAAACAAGAATATAAAATACACTGTTCTGCGCACTTCCGGTGCTGCGCTTCAAGGGAGTCGCACAGCGCAATCTCTCCTATTTAGGTGTTTATCTAAATGACTTATGCATTCGTTAACTCATAAATACTGCGCATTCAACATTCATCCATACATGTGATACTTAACATATTATTCCCATCTCATTCTTCTGGCGAATACATATAAAAGTATGAACATATCAACTAATAAATGAGAGTTCAAGCATTCATTGTAAGCAAACAGACAAGTAGAAACACATAAACAATCACACTGCACAGGATTTAACGTGGTTCACCCCCAGGATGGGAGCTACGTCCACAAGAACTGTTGTTATATTAGTCTTTGGGAAGGGTACAACAGTTCTAGTCTGTGCACTCAGCTGCAGACTCTCTTCTCTCTCAATAGGCCTCTGCGCACACATCTTGCAGAGCCTTTACAATGGATTTCAACAATACAACACAGTATCACTTAGATTCAGCAATTATATTTCAACATTAACCTTAATGAGGGATTCAACAATGAAGATTATTCAACCCTTTCCCTTTACAAAATGTGCCCATTTATAGATCATGCATGTAGGTCATGTCTTTACAATAGTTGGGAGAAACCCTAAGGTTTTAAAAAACTGTCACATTTTTCAGCTAACCAGACTTGCTAGTTTCTGGTAGTGAATCTTTCGTCGTGGTCATCCTATGTGTATGGTCACTTCGCTATCATCCCCCTTGTCGCGCGCACACCAACAGGCCGCTTTCATCGAGTTGTTCCTTCTCTAATGGCTTCATGCGGCCGATTCATGTAGTGGTTCCTTGCTTGTGCGACTAGTCGCTTTCCTCCTCTTTACTCCTTACCCCCTGCTTGGTAATCATGGAGCATCTTTACCAAAAATAGACCACCGATGGTCTAATCGGAATATGTACCATCTTTTGTCCAACATTATGCCTTGTCGGGTCTCCATAGATCGGGCTCATCGCAGCGTTGTACTCCTCCGCAACGCTGTACTTTGCAACTCTTCCAACGCTGTGCTGCGCTCAACTTCGTAGCTCCCCAAAAATAACTTGTTCAAAAATTCTTCAACTTTACTGCGCTTAACTTCATAGTGCCAAAACTTGACTTGCATCAAAATGTCCCACTTGGGCCAGGCCCAACACTCTGTGCATTACTATGTCTTCCTCTTTTTTCCTTTTCAGCTTTCTTTTTCCCTTCTAGTTCCTTGAGGGATTTCGAGGTTATGCCCAAGTATTTGAAGTTCTTTATCTTTAGAATTGCTTTCTCTAGCAAGGAAACCTGCTTATGTGAAAGTCCGAGGTTTTTGCAAAGATGGACGCCTCCAAGCCCTCTAGATCCAACTCTCCTAACTCCATTTCTTCCCCTTCTTCCCCTGGTAGGGGTGCCTCCGCCATTATTACCTTTTTTCTGTTTCTTCGGTTGATTTTTCCAAAGAAGAAGGGGGTGGCTTTGAAATTTGATTTTCTTGGTTCTGAACCTCCTTAAGGGTTTCGCTTGCTTTTTTCTGGTTGCAGCACTTCGAACCTGTTGTGGGTCTGATTTTTTTTGTTAACCTTGGGTCCTGCTATTCTCTTAGCCCCTCTCTTCTTGGTAACCACTTTTGTGAACCCTTCTGCGTTTTTCCCTTCAAGATTGTTATCTCCACTTGACATTTTATTAAGTGGGAAGTCACGAAAAAGATTCCCATGTTCATGGCAGCGTCTGCACCGGAAGGGGATCTGTTCATAATCAATCGCTTAAAACCATTCTTCGTCATCCCAGGAGAGCTCAATCCCATCAGGAAAATCATGGGAGATATCTATGTAGAGGCATATTCTGGCATTCGATGTATATCTCATTTGCTTTGTCTGCTCTGAGACTTTAACAAAAACTCCCCACGTATTTCCGATATCAGTGAGGATATCTTCTTTCTAATATTTTGAGGGTAGGGAATACAGACGGATCGAAACCGGTGCAATGGTCAGGTTCTCCTTGTAGGGATTAAAGTGCTCTTTCCATGGCCGCAGGTATAGGCCCACAAAGTTAAAGAAGTAAGGCCCATTGTCGAAGATTCGAGAGCAGTCCACCTCATTAAAGAAACTTATAGTGAAGAAGCCTTTAGCACCGAGCTAGAGATCATAGTGGCCTTGAGGTTTCCATGTTGTATTAATCCACCAAACCAATTCCTTCTCCGTCGACCATATTCCTACAAATTTACCTATAAGAGCACGATCTTTCATGTACTGGATATCCTCTCAAACCCGGTCCGAGCGAATATGAAGTTTGGACACCGTTTTGGATTTCGGCATACATTGCCCTGGTTTCCTGTTTTCAACTTCCGAAGGGGCAACTTTACTAAAGCCACTCAACCCTTCTCCTCCCTTCCCTGCGGGGGTATTAGATCGCTGCACTGTAGCTTTTCCTTTTTCCTTTTCTGATCTTGGAGGAGGAGGTAGTTCCTCCCCACCCGTGAGTTCACCCATACTAACTTTCCCTTCCCCCAATGAGAAGGTAGAAGAGCCAGGCCTTGACTGAAACCTACTGAAAACTGATCAAACCTGCAAACCCTAGTTCACCATGAAACCTCCCGCCTCTCTCCTCTTCTATTCTCGACTATGATTCTAGCTATGGAGGATTATTTAAGCGATTGCATAGTAGCTAAGAAGTCAAGTGTTTAGGTAAATGTCGCTCATAAATTTAATTACAGTCTTTAATGTTACTTAATAGCTTCCAAGAGAAGCCAATTTCCAGGTCTTTGTATTTAACTTGAAAAACATAGTCATTTTGTAATAGAAAAGAAAAGCAAGAAGAAGAAGGTGGAAGCCGAAATTAAGTTTTTAGTAGTCTATGAAGTCTGCAAGCTCAAGCTTGTGAAAGACGGGTTGTTGAAGCTTGGGAGATCAGGCTCTGTCTAAAATCCCGTCACAGTTATTTTGGTTTGGTAATATATTTACATTTACCTTGTTTTTATTCTGAAAAAGTTCATTTCACGTGTCACACATATTTCCTCGAGCATGCATGTTCAAAAGTTCAAATGTTCTCTTTTAGAAAGAATGAAAAGATGATTTTGTTAATTTAAATCTTACCATGACATAAAAAATAAGGATTGCAAAATCACCACGCACAAATTTAGGAACTTGTCCTAAAATACGCACACTAAGTTATAAGTTTCGGGGTTTGTAAAAGTTCACATGTAAAATAGTATTTACTTTTGGATGTGCGTAGTAAATAACTTTTAGTTGCAAAAAAAGGTGAAATAACTTTTATAAAGTTATAATTAAAGTTTGAGTTATTGCCTGGAGTTTTCCATAGGAAAAATATTTTTCCAAAAAGTAAAGTTCCCCCTTAAATAGGGATGCTTGCACGTATGCAAATTCCAAGCCAACATTGAATAAGTTCAATCGAGACATCCTCAATACTGATATGGTTCAACAGAGAGTTTCAAATTCTTGATGAGAGGACTACAATCACACATCTCATAAATGACAACATCATTCAATAAGGCTTCAATAGCTAAGAGAAAAATCTTACTCTAACAATGGGGATGGCATTACATCTACTAGAATTGGGAGTTAACAACAATGTCTAATTGATATATTGAGTAATATAAGAAGCAAGTCTTTTGGGTATATTCAAACGAGAATTCCAAAACATTTTTAATTGCTTCTTTTTGCTTCTCAGTGACATGTAATTTGAACATGGGTCAAATTTTCCAGTGGTGTGAAAGGAATAGCATTGAATCTTGAAAATGAGAATGTAGGTATTGTGGCATTTGGTAGTTGGATATCGCCATCAAAGAAGGATCTCTTATCAAGCGCACTAGATCTATTGTGTATGTTCCTTTAGGAAAGGCCATGTTAGGTTATGTGGTTGATGCGTTGGGAGTACCTATTGATGGTAAAGGGGATTTAAGCGAGCAAATTATCTCAGTCTGACCTTGGAGTACCTATTGATGGCAAAGGGATAATTTTAAGGACCGATACTTATTTAAAAGTGTATAAACGTTAGCGAATCTTACCAATTCTTAAAATCACAAATATAAATATTTGGCGATATTTTTCTAAAATTATTTCAATTTCTAAGTATTTTGTATAGTTTATATAATAATTTGGCGATTTTTAGAGTGAAAAAAGTTCACCCCATCAAAATTGGGCAAAATGGGGCTTCAAAAAATGCAAATTGTTGAATCTTTTTTTGGAAAAAAAAATGGAAAAATATCCCATGAAATAAATTTCGCCCCTAAAATTATCCTTATTCTTAGAGCTCGCTTACACCAATATACCATCAGTGGTAACTTCGCTTTCTGGTTGGGAAGTGTCTCTTTCTTTTCCACTCCTTATCACTCTTTCCATTCACCTTTTTCAACATTTGGTCATAAATTTTATTCACACACACATAAAATGGAGCGATCATGCTATCTCCTAAAACAAGCACAAAACCTATAAATAAGTAGTATATTGTCATTTTTTAAAACTTTTTTTGGTTTAATAAAATTAGTCCCATGTGGCAAATTTTGTTGAAGTGTGGTAATTAGTCTCACCACTTAGTGATTAATGAAGTAGTCATAGATAGTTAGGGTTGGTCTACATATGGACAAATTATTAATCATTTATGAACTAGCGAAGTTAGTGGCCAAAACACAGTCCAAAACCCTAGCATTTCTAGTTTAGGTAATGAGAAGTGTAGAGTGAGATGCTCCATAATTTATGTTTGTAATTCATGTACGCATCTGCTTATCATTTTCCCATGATATCAAAGAAATACTGAGAGTAAGATAAGCCTCTTCAAACTCCTAAGTATAAAAGGGAAAGTTTGGAAAAGAGTTATAGCCCTCTTCCAACTCAACAAAACAATGTCAAGGCTATTGCACCTAAATACACTAGGTGGAGCAAAAATATTCCCTCATATGCATATTTTCCTCCATTCTCGAGTACATACAAAGGTAGGGAGTGACCATCCAAAATCATTAATAAAAAAACACATGTATACTGAGTTAAATGGTTGGTTGTAAAAGTTAGAACTTACTGGTAAAAGTCGGCTAAGAAGATTCATCCTGAATTCGCTAAGATATAAAAGTTGGTAAAAGTTGATGTAGAAATCGCTCCTCAAACTAAAAACTACTGGTCAAAATCATTGGTCATTGGTTGGTAAGGAAAATAAAAAATGAAATTGGAGCAACTAAGGTTCACGTGAAGATAGAGTTGTCATGTTAACATATAAACTTTCGCATGGAAATGTGAGGAGAAGATCACCGTCGAGGAATCCGCGTGAAAAAAGATGGAAAAACAGTAATACAATCCATATAAAATGCAAAGGTATTACAAAACAATAAAAAAATATTTTAGAGTGATTTTTTTAAAACAAAACAAGGAGTATGATGAAAACAAAATATGAAACTTTTAAAAACTATTTAATGGGCATCTTCAAAGGGGCTAGCATATTTTTTAATGTAATTTTTTGAAAAAATATTTAATAACTAATTTTGTCCGAAAAGAAGTTGGTTGTGAGAAGTGTAAATTAAGGTGTGGGAGGTAGATCCCGAAACCCCTGCATAGAAAAGGAGGGTTATAGCCTGAGATTGAAAGAAAGAGCATAGATCTCTGAGATATTGCATTAAGGGGGGCACGTTTATCGTCTTTATAGAGGTATTGCATTACTCAAGTAAAACCATTTTTTAGGGGACAATAAGGAAGGAAGGACGAAGGAGTGGGGAAGAGAGAATAAGGGGAAGTTGAATGCCGAAGTCAACCACGACATAAAGTAAATGAGATGTCAAGAGGAAGTTTTATGGGTAAGAAAATAAGACTCTTATAGTTTACGAAATCTTATTGTTTATGAAAGAGAACAAAAGAGAAGAGGCAACATATTTTGCAAAAAAATGTGCAGTGGTTCTAGTTTTAGTCGAGGAACTCACACATGAGAATGAAGACATTTAGAGTTGCAATGAAAGGGGAAATAACATCTTGCAAAATGTTTCCACACGAGAAGAATACTTTGATTATGAAGTAGAGCAAGAGCATGAGGAAGTTTAGGAAATTGAAGGTGAATTTACATCAATAGAAGATGGTGAATCCCATAGTGCTCAGTCACATGTGGATTATGGTTGTAGAACTAGCAATGTAGTGGTCTATGCTTTGGTGAATCCAACAATGTTTATTGTTGATGATTGCAATGTAATAATTTAAGGATGTTAATGTTGATTTTTCATTTCTTTTAATTTTGTTTAAAAATGAGTTCTTTCTTCATATTAATAATCTTATAAATTAATATTATTAATCATTTGTAATATAAACATATATTTATAATTATAATTTTTTAAAATTATTATTAAGATTTTTTTTTCTTTCCATTTGTTTAATGAAAATGTTCAAATACTTTTTTTTGTAAAGTTTGTATGTAAGTATGCAAAGAGCGCTTTAATAATAACCCATTTAGTGTCTATTCTATGTTTAATAGGTAAAGATATTTAAATACTTTAACTTAATAACCATTTATTAAAAACTTATCAAACTTTTGAAACAAAATTCCAAAACTTGAATCATAATAAAATTCTAACCCTATTTAAAATTTTAACTTGAATGCAATTTTTTTTAATGAAAATAATATCTTTTTGCTATCAAATTAACTTAGTACTCTTGTCCGCACTCACATTAAAGAAGAACTCGTTATACATCTGTATTCGAGAGTTGATAAAAAAAAGTCGTTTTAATGAGAGTTGATAAAAAGGTCATTTTATTGGAAACATGATATTGTATGGAGGTGGTTTAAACCTATTTTCTCTTTGAAAGGAAAAGCTACATGGACGCCATTTTTTTGTTTCATGATTTGTCATGCAATTTTTAAAGGTTTAGGAGGATGCAAACGGTCCGGATCTTGGATTGCAATTAGATATCTTGTCCTTTAATATATAGTTGAAACATGTACGGTTTTCCTTGTGATTTTTTACGTTTAAAAACCAAACCATCTTATTCATTTAAGAAAATTAAAGAATATATGTAATTGTTTTTAGTAATATAAAGGTTATAATATTAAAAGTTTTATTGTTTTATATTGGAAATTAAATATTATTAAAAATAAAAAGTAATTAAAAAATTATATCAATTTATTAATAAATTAATATAAATTTATTTTAATTTAATATTTGTTAAATACAAAATTAGATTTTTTGATGCTTGATTAATCTTTTCCACACCTAAAATAACAAGGTACTTTATCTATCAAACACCATGTATCAAATTTATTAAAATATAATTTAAAAAAAAAACAATATAAATAATTAAAAAATAATGATATTTAATGACTAATTAATTTTGTATAAATATACTTATTATTTAACATTTCTATTCTCTATATACCAAAATTTAGGATTACCTTTTACCAATATAATATAAATACACCTTCCTCATAAAGTGCATCCAAGTTTGTATATATTGAAATTATTTATATAAAATGTGCTCTTCATAGTCAAACCAGCAAAACTAAGAACACATATGATACAGTCAAGTTCTCAGCATTCGGTATGGAGTTCTAATCACAATATGTGGAAAACACATAGAAATGTGCTATTCGGCTTTGTCGATCATCATGACTATCCTCAACCAGTATATTTATGGTTTTCTATTGTAATACATTTTTAGCCATTTAGCATATGTTTTGAACTTGTCTAATATTTTTATATCATTTGTTAGGGTTAATTTTGACTTGGAAATAGGCAAGAATGTAAATGATTTTTGGCATAAAGTTTTGGTACCAATAATTTTGCTAATTATATTTGCATATAAAAAACTATATTTATAAGATTCCATTCCTCCATGCCAATATGAACTTGACCATTGGGTAACCAAACAATATAAACACGGAAATGCCTTTCCTCGGGCACACAGTTCTTATGACTCTCGTATGCAGCATCAGTTGTACTGGTTAAAGAAAAGTTTGCCACAGTAAGAAAATCCCTCTATGAAAATGCTTCCATTCATTCATCCATCAAAATCTGTCGATTGCGGCATTCCACGCTGCAGAATGCTTTGTGACCTCTGCAATATTCAGTAAGCACAGAATGAGACTAGCTCTTTAAGCATGGGTTTTGAAGAATCTCAGAGCCAAATTTTACATATGGGCGGCATACACTAAACCTCGAGGGGCTATTGAAAACACATTCTGTTACCTAAGTGCTCTCATTATGAACATGCTTTTTGGATACAATGGTGCAAAAATGGAAAAGAACCACCGGCCTAAAACTATGATCAAATTTCCATGTGATTCTCCAAGCTTTAAAAGAATCTCTAACAGAAAAGTTATGGTATGATGATTATAACAGACCTGTACATGTAGATGTCTTTCCTCTGACTCAACTGCCGTTTGCAGAGATAACAAGCGCTGAGAAAATGGGCAACAGGAAACACTGAAACATTTGAATAGCTCCTATGTGGCGATGCAACAACCCATATTTGCAGCTCATGTTGTTTTTGAAGAGGGTATTCCACAGTTTCATGCTCCATTCTGCAATGAGTAGATATGTGCTTTGTGCTCGATTTTGGAGCATGGGATGTAACACAAGTATAGCTCTCTGAATCCTCCATTCCAGTTTGATATGTGGGTTTTGAAAATATAAATGGAGAATCAATCAATATTGTTTCATTGTTTTTCAGTGGAAAAATTACTTTCCTGTTATTCAGAAGAAATAAAAAAAAGTTAAAATCTCAATAAATTTTTTCACATATCATGAATGGTAGGTCTAACAAACCCTCAACCGATAATCCAAGTTAAAAAATAAACCCAAGTAGATGGAATCAATCAATATTATCTCATTAACTCAACTGAAAGATTTAACCTGTTTTTCTCATGCCTGTGAGTGAGCCCATCTCCATAATCTTGTTGAATCTTCCATCAGTGCTACAAACTCTTGGATCTTCCAAGTGGCAATAAGAATGTAGGTGCCTAACTCTTATATTTAAAACCTAGTCGTCATTTACTATTGAAGTGGAAATTCAAATTCTCATTGCTCAAAGGCCATGGTTTTTTGGGATCTGGTATTGAATTTAAAATTCAAAGTCACCCTCCAAAGACCACGTGTTTCACCTAAACCCTTTAATGAAAATCGTTGTCCCACGCCTTTTATAATGACCTAAAAGAGTGAAACTGGTTATTCTAAATCACAATAAAAATGTGGGTAATAAAACTATAAGTAATTCATTTATTAGATTTGAAAACTTACTTGGTACGACTATGGCTTTCACCTCACCCCTTTAATGAAAGTCCTAGAAAATACGTATATGATGACTCGTAACATGAGCACGAGCACGAGCACGACGAAAATGTCGATATCAATTTTCATGTATTTTTACTAATAATTGATTTAATATGTTTGTTAAAAATCAACGTTCATATGTGAAAACTGTGGGTTTTACAAAACCTTGTACTATGTAGCGGTATGTATTCACAATAACTTAACAATTGAACCTTTACTTTAAAAAATAAATACACCTTTTCTATGAATTATGTAGGTGGCGTTTTGTTCTACCAAATTTAGAAACTTCATTGTAAGGGAAAGGTTTACCATATTTCATTTATTTTTAATGTTTTTAACACTGAATAGAAAATTACAAACCTTTTTTTAATACTGAATAGAAAATTACAACTTTAAAAAATAAATACACCTTTTCTATGAATTATGTAGGTGGCGTTTTGTTCTACCAAATTTAGAAACTTCATTGTCAGGGAAAGGTTTACCATATTTCATTTATTTTTAATGTTTTTAACACTGAATAGAAAATTACAAACCTTTTTTTAATACCGAATAGAAAATTACAAACCTTGTTCTCCTAGTAAACTTATGTTATGAATCAATTCATACATACATATATATATTCATATTCGAGATAAAGTTGGAAGGGGCTCTAACAATTAGTGTGATTTTTGAGTTTGTTAAGGATGGGGTGATTCAAGGTTAGTCATTAATATTAACTTATGTATTTCATTTTTATAATATTAATTTGAGATTCTTGTTCGACAACTACAAAATGTTAGTAGACCATTATTTAAATTAAATTTAGATATATTTATAAAAAAATAATCATTTTGTAGAAATTTTTTCTAAATAAAGTTTACTTTTTCCAAAAAATTCAAATATAGATAAAACAAAATCAACTTTCAATTGAAGACTTTTAAATATTTATGATATAATATAGGACTCTTAAAGAAATGATGATAAGGTCTTTTTTATAAGGGACATATTACATCTATTTTGTAAACATATTTTATAAAGGAGATATGAAGGATGAGGAAGTTAATATTGTACTATTTACATAATTTTACTAAGTGTTGTTGCAATGAGGATTGTATTTTTTTTTTTAATATAAATACATTTTTTTTCAATGAATCTCTTTCTCTCACACACACAATATTTAATGCTTTCATTTTTTTATGATTTTCTCCTTAAATTAAAGAGAAATAATATCTATTTATATGTTTTGAATTTTAAATCAATTTATTGACAAAATACTATATGACTAGAAGAAAGATTTTAAATTTTGTTTAGCAATAGACATAATTTTTGTTAGCCATTGTTGTCAAAGGAGATTGAACTACTGTCAAATCATAAGGGTAGTCAGGCTAGTACAATGAGACAAAGACAATGCCCATCATTGAAGTTTCAAGTAGTCACTTAATTGTGACTTGTTCTAGTTTCCATTGTTGTGTAGAAAGAAAGGGCATGAGAGTGTGAGGAGGTAACAACCACCGTTGTGATTGTGTGAGGGAGGGTGTTGTTGTGTGAGTGCAACCGCAGGGATTGAAGAGTAATTGCCATCTCATAGCAGCTAAGTTTCAACATCTAGCACCTTTATCATTTCAACATCTAGAACTTTTATCATTTCAAGAATCGCTTAGGAAGAGAATCTTGAATGTGTACATTCTTCCTCACAAAATGATGAGAGAACCTCGAAGCAAAAAAGAAACATATGAAAATAAAAAACATTGTATTCCAAATATGGTAAGAGATGATGATTTATATTTTATTGATATAGTAAGAAGTAGTTTCAAATGTTAACACATAAATTGGTAACTTTGATTGAAAGTATGATCATAGCAGCATATGAAAAGAAGACACAATTTATTTGATTAGTGAGAGATCACCAAAGTGTGCACTTATTTGAAAAATTAATAGTCATTCACCTAGAACTCTGATCGACCAAAGTTTGGTGACAATTACTTATGAATATTGTTAAAGGGTTCAATATTTTTGATAAAGTTTGAGTTTGCTCAACATTAAAAAAAAGAAAAAGAAAAATTGGCCATGCTACTTGAATATCATAAATCAAGAATGCTAAAAATCGACTAAGACTAAATCACGCTGGGTCGATAATTTTTTAGAAGATAGTTAATAGGCAATTCAAACTATCATTGCTCAAAGGGCATGGGTTTTTGTTTTTGAAAAAGCCATGGTTTTTACTTAAACCATGGGAAGACTGATAATGAAGTTAAAATCCAAATAGTCAGTATCCAAAGACTACGTGTTTTACCTAAACCCTTTAAGGAAAATCCTTGTCCCACGCCTAATGGTTATTCTAAATCACAATAAAAATGTGGGTATCAACGCTTGGTCTTTTAAAACTATAAGTAATTAATGGTACGAGTGTGGCTTTTACCTCACCCCTTTAATGAAAAAGTCCTCGTGGATATCAAAGTTCATGTATTTTTACTCATAATTGATTTAATGTATTTGTTAGAAATCAACGATCATAAGTGAAAACCGTCGGTTTTACAAAACCAGAGTTCTTGTACCCTGTCGCCTTATGGATTCACAATAAGTTAACAATTGAACCTTGAATTTAAGAAACAAATACACCTTTTTAATTAATTATTTAGATGACGTTTTGTTGCTAAAAATTTAGAAACTTCATTGTGAGGGAAAAGTTTACCATATTTTATTTATCTTCAATGTTTTTTTAATTAATTATTTAGGTGACGTTTTGTTGCTAAAATTTAGAAACTTCATTGTGAGGGAAAAGTTTACCATATTTTATTTATCTTGAATGTTTTTGGCATTGATTGTCAAAGAGAAAATTACTAACCTTAACCTTATTCTCCTTGTAAACTTTTATTATGAATCAATTCATATATATATATATTCTCTAAAGAAAGTTGGCAGGGCTTCCAAGTACTATTTTGATTTTTGAATTTTTTCAAGGTTTTGGTGATTCAAGGTTGGCAATTGATATATTAATTTATGTATTTCATTTTCATAATATTAATTTGAGAGTTTTGGTTGAACAACTATAAGATATCGCTAGATCATTATCTTAGTTTGAATTTAGACATATTTATAAAGAATTGAATCATTTTGCAGACAAAATTTCCAAAAATAACTTCTTCCAAAATTTCAAATCCAGATAAAGGAAAATCAACTTTCAATTAATTTTTTTTAAATATTTATGATTTATATATTATGATATATAGGACTCTTAAAAAAATGATGATAATATGTTTTTGTACAAGGGACATATTAGATCTATTTTGTAAACATATTTTATAGAGGAGATATGAAGGATGATGAAGTTAGCTCTGGTACCCACTTATAAGATTTCACTGCGTGGAACTATTTTGAGGTGTTGTTGCACCTGAGGATTGTATTTACTTTCTACTTGAATATAAATACATTTTAAATTTCTTGAGGAATATATCTATATCTATATATAGATATATAGATATATACTATAGAATTAATTCATTCATCACCTATAGTGACGGTCCCCTTTTCCATGCAAATTCCCTTTTCAAACAGGGATGGATATTGTCTACAGACTAGAGCATTCAACCCCCTTTTCCATGCAAATTCTATTTTCAAATAGAGATGAATATTGTCTATAGACTAGAGAATTCATGCATTCATCACCTTATATGTTGACGACTCACCTTTCCATGCAAATTCCCTTTTCAAATGGGGATGACTATTGTGTAGAGACTAGAGAATTCATCACCTATGTTGATGACCCCCTTTTCCATGCAAATTCTCTTTTTAAACATGGATGAATATTGGAGATAGAGGTGGTGGGGTGGATCCCAATTATACATATTTGTTTAAGAATTAACTAATAATATCTATTTATCTATCTATTTATATATAAAGAAAAAACATAGTTATATACAAGTAGAAAGTAAATACAATCCTAAGGTGCAACGATGCCTCAAAATAGTTCTCAGGGTGAATCCATGAAGATGGTTGTCTATTTTGGGGGTCCCGTAAGAAAATAAATCTGAGTTTTACATGTTTTCCAACTTTGGGGGAATAAAAGCGATATTTTTGTTTGGAATTTCACTTTCACTAAAAAGAAAAATTTTAGAAAATTATGTTAGCTTGCTATCCATATTTTTTTCAATTTTTTATATTGAGATTTGATATGTTGATTCAACAAATGTTTGACAGTGTGTTCTTATAAAATGAAAGGACTACAAAATAGCCATGTTTTGTCGCACACATAAAATCATTGTTAAACTTGTTTTTTGCAAAAAAAATATGCTACGACAATCTACACACAATATACTACTGCATGACTATAAGTTTGTAACCAATGGATCTATATACTAATTATTATATTTTTTTGAATTTGATCAATGGGGAAACCTTGTCGATTTTCAACATATTTTTTGTCGCAAAACTTTTCTCTCAATTGAATATAAAACTAAAAAATCTATGAATACCCTTTTGAAGTAGACAAGCCAATTAACTGCACCATATTTTTCTCAATTTTTTTGGTGGTGTATTTTTAAAGTTATGAGCTTTTCATTTTACCGAATTTTGAAAGAGATGAAACCAAACTCGACACCTATTAAGAAAACAAATAATTAAAAATATCAGATCTTACCTATACACAACAAAATCTATATATTCAGAAAGTAGATTCAATAATGAAACTAATGGTATCATGTTCGACAGTCGCTTTGTAGTGTAAGAGATTCTTTTCACCTTCCGAAAATGGAGAAACCTGAAAACTGTGAGGAAAAATCAGATTTTCAGGTTTCAGAGGTTATTCGGCCAAATAACTGTTTTCCGTAACGGCGACATCAGTTAGAGCAAAGGTTATTTGGACAAATAACCAAACGTAAAAAAAAATCGTCGGCCGATTAAAAAAAAAATTGAAAATGTTTCTGTCTAAACTTATATAAATATAACTAAATACTTTAATTAATTTTGCATACTTCTAGTCAGAATATTTTTGAAGGGGTTTTCTAAGGAGCTTTTTTTGCAAAGGGATTTTTTTTATAAGGTATTTTTTTTCTTATTTATTTCTAAGGAATACATTGAAAGAATGTTTTTCTAAGGCATTTTTGCAAAATGAGTTTTTATTTCAAGCTTTTTGCACTTCTTATTTCTTTGCAGTGGTTTTTTTTTTTTTATAAAATGGTGATTTTAAAGAGTTTTTATTCCAAGTTATTTTTTGAAAGGAGTTGTATTTTTCCTTCTTATTTATTTGAAAATGATTTTTTCAAATAGTTATTTTCTCAAGATATTTTTGCAAATGAGTTTTTTTTTTTGAAATGGGTTTTTTCAAAGTTTTTTTTTCTAGATATTTTTGCAAAAGACGTTTTTTTTACAAAGTATTTTACAAGTGGTTTTTTCAGAAAATGTTTATTTCCAAAGGGTGCATTTACAGATTTTTTATTTCAATGCATTTTTGCAAATAAGATTTTATTTCAAATTATTTTTACAAAGGAAATGTATTTTTTCTTCTTATTTCTTTGAAAAGGGGTTTTTTCAAAGAGTTGTTCTCCCAAGTTATTTTTGCAAAAAAGTTTTTTCTTTACAAGGGTTTTTACAAAGAAATCTTTTTCCTAGGTATTTTTTCAAAGAAGTTTTTTTTTCCAGTGGTTTTAAAAAGAAGATTTATTTAGAAAGTGTTCTTATTCTTTTCCAATGGGTTTTTTCGAAGGTGATTTATTGTCAAGGAGTTCTTATTTCATTCAAGGAAGGTTCTTTTCAAAGAAAATTTGTTTCCAAGGACTTTTTCTTCAAAAGACTCTTACAAGATTTTGATAAGGTGAAGTAAATTTCAGTTCATGTGTTTATAAATTTCGTAATTGTTTTTAAATCTTCATTTTGTTTTTCTACTATAAAATGATGATTCTTTAATTTATCATTTATAGATTAAACAATCATGGGAAGTAAGAGAAACCGTCAAAGAAAATATGATCGTAAATGTGCTGATGATGATGATAATAGAGGAAAAAAAAACTTAAATATCATACTAACAAAGCAAGCCTTGCAGAAACGCAAGCAATGATTATTGAAGATACAGATATAGCTTTATATGATAATGTTGATGAAATGGAAATTGAAAATAGAGTACAAGAAGAACAAATTGAAGTTGAAGAGACCATTGTTGAAGATGTAAATAGTGATTTACATACTAATGTCGATGAAGTCAATATTGAAGATCAAGTTCAAGAACCAGAAATTGGACCATGTATGTATATATCATGTATTTTCCAAATTCATTTTTTATAATGAATTGTATTTTTGGACACATGTTAAATTAAATTTAACTTGATGTATAGGTACTTTCACCATTGATGATGAAACGTTAGAAAACGTTGATTGCAACAAATATGAAAAAAAAATACCCATACATGCTGCACAATATCGGGCTCAAAAAATTTATGATGATGTTCTGAAGAATTATTCAGTAACAAGACAAGCACAAATTTTTAGATGTTTATTAGTGACCAAGAAGTTAGAAGATGCTACGTCATTATTGGGCATTCACAAGGCGACCAAAGAGTCGAAATTAAAACATAATGTGATAGAAAATATAGGTGGTGCAATAAAAAATTTGAAAAATCTAGGAAGAAAGAAATCAGTGCTGCACGAAGAGCAATTCATACAACAATTATTTCGACTAGTACTAAACAAAAACGTTTGACAACACAGCTAGCAAAAGTAGTTGGAACCTCAAGAAAAAAATTATAAAAATATAGCAAATTCAGCATGCAAATAGATGAAAATGATGAACTTGCTTGCTGGGCAATGATTTGTAAACAACCTTACAAAGATAGAATGGGAGCAGGTGTTAAAGATATTGTACAGGAATATTGGTTGACACATGCTCGAGTTTCACCAAATTCAATGGATGTAATACGACAAAGAGTATCACGAGGAGTATATGTAAGCAGTCCAAAACATATAATGGATATGAAACAAGTACAATTCTTCAATAAATTCAAGGAAGATCATCGTAGAATTAATGTGTCAATCACTACATTTGTGCAACTAAAACCATGGTATGTTAGACCTATTACTATCCGTGACACATGTTGTTGCTGTTATCATGTGCAATTTCAATTATATTACGACACATTTCTTGAATTTGGTAAAATGTTTTGGACATATTCACCACCTCCACCCTCAATACGTAAACTCATATCTCAAACCCTATGTGAGAGAAATCACGATGAAGTATTTTATAATAAGAAATGTGTCAATGGAAAACATTGTAATCGTTGTGGAAATTTGGTTTTATTCCACAATAAATATCCTATCGATACTGATCACTCGTTGTCAAATGTCACCGTTGATTGGAGAAGATATGAATACATTACAAGTACTAGTGATGCACATTCCAAAAGGATTGATTTGCGAGAAGATAAAATAGGTGTGACAGATTTTCTCAAGAAATTTGAAAGTGAAATATATAAATACATCGAGCATTCACATAGAGCATGATGGCAAGACCTTAAATTCAAATAGTCTCATGAAATTTTTCCACCAAGAACAATTTTTTCAGTGGTTGATTTTGCAGAAAATTACACATTGCTGCACAAAAAGAGATACAGAGTGAATACTATCATTCTGACCAGGTTTCGATATTTGTCCATGTTTTATATAGACATTCTCAATAGGATGTTGATGGCATTGAAAGCACATGTGACAATCGAGATGTGATTAAAGAATATCACTTTTATATCAGTGACGATCGTACACACAATACACATTTTGTTTAGCATTGTATTGAAAGTATTTTCTACAATTCACTAAAGGGACGTAACGTTAAATTCAATGAGCATTGGATATGGTCGGATGGATGTGCCGGACAATTTAAATCTTCAGGATCATTTTATTGGTTATGTCGACTTCATAAAGCATTGAACATTAAACATCACTGGAATTTCTTTGAAACTGGTCATGGAAAAGGTGAACATGATGGTGCAGGAGCATGTGTAAAAAGAACACTTCGAAGATGGCAAATGAACCATAGTTCTGTACGATTCCATTCAGCTGTAGAGGTTTTCCAATGGTGTAAATCACATCTAAACCATGATTATAATCAACAATCAAAAGATGTGTGCAGGTATGTACACAAATGTTTTAATTTATATTTTATTGTCAATTTAAAAAAAAAGTATGTACTAACATCAAAATTTATCATTTGTGTACTAGGTTTTTTTGGCTTGTTGGGGTCCAAGATATAAATAGATCAATACCATATGACGCTAGCACCATACATGGGACTAGAGATTTTCACTCTATTCAAACAAAAGCCTTCAAAAACATGTATGCATTTGACTGTAGAAAGCAATCATGCTTTTGTCATATTTGCATTGAAAATATTGAATCTACAAAAGTTTGTGAAAACATAACGAACAACTACGTAAAACATTGGAAACACACAGAAATTAATACTAAAGGAAAAATGCCACTAGCAAGCATAGAAGAATTAGAATAAGAAGAAATAACAATATTATCTGATGGTGATAGAATTTCAGATCTTGTTAGAGAAGGTAATGATCAAGTACCACTATTTTGTCAATTATTCATTCTTGTCCATCACCTTATACATGTATATTAGTCAATTTAATTGATTTAAAATTCCTAACGTCAATTGTAATTTGCACAGGGGATGTTTTTGTTGTGATTGCACCTGTAGACAACAACGAAAATGTGAAGTATTATTTGATACGATGCACTAAAGGAAAAATGAAGTTATTGGAAGACTACAATGACAACGGATATACATACGAGAGAGGATCCATCATTTTAAAGGGCTATTTTTTTCAGCAGACCCATATGACTCAAAATTATGTCTACTTTCAGGATTATGAACCTGATGTTATATGTTGTCAATATAGTCATTTAGTATGTGCATCTCGAATAAAATTGGTTCAAGTTCCATCGAAAAAACAATTAAAAAATAAAAAATGGAAACTGTCCAAATATGACCATGAACGGATAATTGAGGACGACATTCCATTGCGATGTTTTTAACTATATAAAAAATTAATAGATCAATGGTTTTGTCCATGTCATTGTCAAATGTTGTGTACAATATTTTTTTTTCTTTCTATGTTTATGATCTTGAAAGGAACTGGAATATAAGAGTTTAAATGATCGTATTCTAGTATGCTGAAATGAATTCAAAAATTGTTTGGTAATGAAAACTTCAATGTGTAAATTTTTTGTCTTAATTCTGTATAAAATACTTTATTTGGGTCCCCATATGTCTATTAGACCACTTAAGGGATGAGATAACAGATGTGGCTGTCGTCACTCTCTGCCCCAAATCTTTACTTTAAAATATCACTTGTGTAAGTTCACATAATTGAAATCATGGAAAATGGAGACAACGATCATTTGATTTTTAATCACAAGAAAATATTCCAAGATTGTGAAGCTTATGCTAAATTAGAGGAATGATTATTTACAACAAATTGATGAAAATTCATCAAATTGTTGTCTAAAATCATTGGTCTAATTTAGCACAAGCTTCACAATCTTGTAATCTTTGCTTATGATTAAAAAACAAAAAATCGTTAAATCCCCATTTGCCATGATTTAAGCCGCATAAAATGTACCTGGACATTGAAAATAAGAATTATTAATTAAAAATTCATATCAAAATTTGAACCTAGTATTCATTTTTCAACTTCCTAACATTCATATTTCAATCAAAACGTCCTAACAAATTCTTGAACTTTGAACCTAACATTCATTTTTAAACTTCCTAACATTCATATTTCTATCAAAACTTCCTGACATTCCTAAACTTCCTAACATTCAAAGATAACAGTCATGTTTTAAACATTCAATCTTAACATTCATTTATTCATTACACCTTTCATAAATTCCTTAGCATCCATTCTTACTATAACATTCATTCTTAACATATTCCTAACAATCCTATCAAAATTTGAACCTAATATTCATTTTTCAACTTCCTAACATTCATATTTCAATCAAAACTTCCTAACATTCCTAAAGTTTGAACTTAACATTCATTTTTAAACTTCCTAGTTCATCCATATTTCTATCAAAACTTCTAACATTCCTAAACTTCCTAACATTCAAAGATAGTTCATTCATGTTCTTAACATTCATTTTTAAACTTCCTAGTTCATGCATATTTCTATCAAAACTTCTAACATTCCTAAACTTCCTAACATTCAAAGATAACATTCATGTTCTTAACATTCAATCTTAACATTTATTCATATTTCAATCAAAAATTCCTAACATTCCTGAACTTTAAACCTATGTTCATTCATTTTTAAACTTCCTAACATTCATAAACTTCATAATATTCAAAGATATCATATTCTTAACATTCAAGCTTAACATTCATTCTTGAAGCTATTGTAAAAGCTCTGCAGCTGAGTGTGCAAAGACCTAACTGAGAGAGAAGAAGAGTCTACAGCTGAGTGCACAGACTAAGAACGGTTGTACCCTTCCCATAAAGATCAATATTAACAACCGTTCTTGTGGATGTAGCCTCCATCCGGGGGGTGAACCACATTAAATTCTGTGTTATGTGATTATTGTGTGTTTACGATTGTTCATTTGCTTTTTATGAATGTTTAATACTGTAGTTGTCTGTTATGTGATTGTTTTTTGTTGAATATTGTAACTTCTAAGAAGATTATATTTTGTACTTTATTATTTCGGAGATGGTTCATCCCTCCGAGGTTATTCTATTATGTATCCGGAGATGTTTATTCCTCCGATGGTTTGTGGTAACCAGGGTTATTAGACCCACCATGTGGGGGTCGGCCTTGAGTTTGTTCTTTAGGGATTATTAGACTTCTCTAGGAGAGGTTGGCCCCATTAGGGATTTTGGTCAGTCGGGAACTAGTATAAGAAGAGGAGGAGAGCTCCTCATTTGACACACTTCCACAACCCAGAAAGTAGCATACTTGTGTCTAGGAGGTCTGCATGTGAGGTAGAGAAGAAGGACAAGTCTTAGAGCACATCTTGTATTTTGGTTGATCATCTTATTGAGGAAAGCTTTGCTGGGTTTTCTACCCCATGAGGGTTACCCATGGTAAATTCTGTGTCTATCTTGTGATTATGTTTCTTTCAGTGATCTTGCTAGTCTATTTGGTTTAAACTTAACATGGTATCAGAGCTAGCCTGAATAGAACATCTCTCATAAGGTGAAATTATCTTTCTCTCTCTCTTCCAAAATTAGGGTTTCTGCAAATGTTAGTATTTTTTGTTTTTGGTTGCATGGATGAATAGCCCTTCTAAAAATTAATCTTTTTAGCCCTAGATCAAGATTTTTGGTTGGGTAGAACTCCGGGAAAGTCAAACCCTAGTTTTACCAAAAGTGCGATAAACCAGAAATTTTGTTGTAGATCCGGAAAAATGAAAAGTTAAAGTTTCCAGGAAAGTACTACTCTATCTCTTATCTCTTGGACTCCCCCAAGAGAATATGGCCCCAAACACTAAGCTTGAAGACAAGCTAGAAGGTATAGAGAATTTCCGGGCATGGAAATATAGAATTGGTGTCATTCTTGAAGAGAATGATCTTGCTCATTGTGTCAAGAATGAAGTTGCAGAACCTGAAGGAGATGAAGCCAAAGAGAAGCATAGAAAGGATTTGATTAGGGCAAAGAGAATCATAGATGATTCTATTAAAGACCACTTGATTCCCCAAGTGGCTTCCAAGAAGACTCCAAAGGAAATGTATGATGCCCTAGGAAGAATGTATGAAGGAAAGAACATCAATAGGAAGATGAACCTAAGAACTCAGTTGAAGAGTACCAAGATGCACAAAGGAGAATCCATTCAAGACTACTTCTCAAGGGTCTCCCAAATCATTCCCAACTAGATGCCATTGGTGATACCCTTGATGAAGATGAACTTGTGATGACTGCTCTAAATGGTCTCACTAGACCATGGGAGTCATTTATACAAACTGTGTGTGCCAGAAAATAAAGTATGAAGTTTGATGTAGTATGGGAGGATTGTGTTCAAGAAGAGGCTAGGGTATCCAGCAGAGAACCCCTTCTCAAGGAGAATGACCAAGCCTTGGCTACTCACACCAAAAGAAGAAGAAAGGGCCACTTCAAGAAAGTTGACCACAAAGGATCTCAACCCTTCTCTAGATTTAAAAAGGGAAGAGGACCCAACCTAGAAAGAGACCTCTCCACAGTCCAGTGTTTTAATTGTCTTAAACTAGGACAGATTTCCAGATTTTGTACTTCACAAAAGAAGAAGAAGTTTTTCCACAAAAGACACCATGCTCATATGGCAGAAGATGATAGTGAAGAAGAAGAAGAAGAAGAGGAAAGGTCTCGAAGGAAAAGATCTAAAGTAAAGAAAGAAGATCCAGAAGAATATGTCCTATTCTCTGCACTCTTTGGATCTGTATCTCCTGGAGAAGATACATGGCTCATTGATAGTGGTGCTTCAAAGCACATGACAGGTCAAAAGAAAACTCTCTCAAAACTTGAAGAAAAGTCTTCTCCACAAAAAGTATCTCTAGGAGATGATTATCAATATCCCATCAAGGGAATTGGTGAAGCAAAGTACAAGCTTGATTCTGGAACACCTTTAAAGATGAAAGAAATTCTATATGTACCAGGTTTAAAGAAGAACCTACTTTCTATCTCAGCACTAGATAAGAAAGGTTTTAGAGTTACATTTATTGATGGACAAGTACTTATGTGGCCCAAAGGAAAGTCAATTGAGGATGCAATTGTTATTGGTGAAGAAGAAGGTGGTCTTTACAAACTCAAAGGTCACCCAGAAGCTGCCCTTGTCCATGAAACCACTAGCCCTAGTGAGCTACGACATAGAAGGCTTGCTCACATCAACTATAAGGCCCTACCCTATGTAAGCAAGGTGGTCATAGGATTACCAGACTTAAAGGTTGATCATAATGGCACATGCAAAGGATGTGAAAAAGGGAAAAATGTCAAGAATCCTTTTCCAAAGAGTGAAACAAAGACTAAGAATATTTTGGAGTTAATACATTCAGATGTATGTGGACCAATGCCCACCACATCCCTAAGTGGGTTTGAATACTATCTCTCTTTCATTGATGACTATTCAAGGAAGACTTGGATATACTTTCTAAAAGGTAAGAATGAAGTCTTTGGAAAATTCAAAGAGTTCAAGGCCTTAATAGAAAATCTCTCAGAAAAGAAAATCAAGATTCTTAGAACAGATAATGGCGGAGAATATACTTCAAAGGACTTTGAAGACTTTTTTAAAGAAGCTGGAATCAAGAGGGAACTAACTACTCCCTACAATCCCCAACAAAATGGGGTTGCTGAAAGAAAGAATAGAACTATCATGGAAGCTGTCAAGACTATGATACATGACCAAGATCTACCCATGTATCTATGGGATGAAGCAGCTAGGACAACTGTCTATGTACAAAATAGACTTTCTCATAGTGCTTTCGAATTTAAGACTCCAGAAAAAGTTTTCATAGGAAAGAAGCCTGAGGTAAGTCATTTAAAGATATTTGGGTGTCCTGTGTACATTCACATTCCAAAAGAAAAGAGAACCAAGTTGGATCCCTCTGGTAAGAAAGGAATATTTGTTGGATATTGTGAAACATCCAAAGCTTTCAGAATTTACATACCTGGTTTTCATCATATGGAAATAAGTAGAGATGTAACATTTGATGAAGAAGCAGCTATCAAGAAATCTAGGAAGTGCCAACTTGAAGAAATCTATGAAGAAGATACACCTTCGAGAATCACAAAAGCTGTACCCATCCCTAAAGATGATGCACCAGAGGACCATGACATGATAGAACCACAAGAACCCCCCATTACAAATCTATCTAGGAAAAGAAGGCCAGCATGGGCTAGAGACATTTGTCAAGGAGATGAAAAATATGGAGCTCCTGAAGGTTCCACTTGAGAGAGAAAGAAATCTAAGTTAGTATCCAACTATGTGGCCTTGATATGTGATCTTGTGGATCAACAACCTACTAGCTATGAAGAGGCGGCTCAGAAGAAAGAGTGGGTAGTAGCAATGACAGAAGAATACCAATCAATAATGAAAAATGACGTTTGGGATATAGTTCCCAAACCAAAAGATAAAAGTGTGGTTTCTTCCAAATGGATATTCAAAATAAAACATGCTGCAGATGGTAGCATTGAAAAATATAAGGCGATATTTGTAGCCAGAGGATTCTCTTAAAAGGAGGGAATTGACTATGAAGAAACATTTGCACTAGTTGCTAGGTACACTTCAATTAGAACTATCATGGCACTTGCATCTATGATGAAGTGGAAATTACACCAGATGGATGTTAAAACAGCCTTCCTGAATGGTGTAATTGAAGAAGAAGTGTACATAGAACAACCACAAGGATTTGAGGTTAAAGATGGAAAAACACATTTATGCAAGCTGAAAAAGGCTTTGTATGGATTAAAGTAAGCTCCTGGAGTTTGGTACAGAAGGATTGACAGTTTCTTAACAAACATGGGCTTTACCAAGAGTAAAGCTGATCCAAATCTCTATCTCAAGGTTATGGATGATGAACCTATTATATTACTGTTATATGTAGATGATCTATTTCTAACAGGAAATGAGAATCAAATCATTGAATGCAAGAGGAAGCTTTCTTTAGAATTTGAAATGAAGGATCTTGGATTAATGCACTACATCTTAGGTCTAGAGGTATGGCAAGAACCAAAAGGAATCTTTCTAAATCAAGGTAAGTATGCTGTGGGGATTTTGAAAAGATTTGATATGTTGGAGTGTAAAGCCATGACCACTCCCATGGACTCCAACTTGAAGTTATTAGTTAATGACTCATTAGAATTAGTGGATGTAACTCTATATAGATAGATTGGGTCATTAATGTACTTAACAAATACCAAACCAGATATATGCTTTCTTATAAATACCCTGAGTCAATATCTAGTAGAACCAAGGAAGGTTCACCTAATAGCTGCAAAGCATGTAATGAGGTATCTAAAAGGTACATTAGATTTTGGTCTATACTACCTTGGAAATAATGAACTTAGGTTACATGGTTACTCAGATTCCGAATGGGCAGGAAGTGTTTCAGACAGAAAGAGTACATCAGGTAGATGTTATGGTCTTGGATCTGCCATGATCTCATGGTTCAGCAAGAAACAATCTAGTGTGGCTCCTAGTACTACTGAAGCAAAATACATAGCTGCCTGCTCTGCTAGCTGTGAAGTAGTGTGGCTTTGGAAATTATTATCTGGAGTGTTTGACTTAGAGATGGATCCCATTGTGATCATGTGTGACAATCAAAGTTGTATCAAAATGATAGAAAATCATGTATTCCATGATAAGTCAAAACACATAGAGATCCGATACTTTTATATACGATACATGGTGCAGAGAGGAGCTATCAAACTCGAGTATGTGAGTACTGAGGAACAAATTGCTGATATATTAACCAAACCTTTGTCTCGAGTGAAATTTGAATACTTCCGAGACAAGCTTGGTGTAGTTCAAAAGGACCCTCCTCGAAAGGGGGAGTAGTACTGTCACTGATGATGAGGATACATGTTTACCACTCTTAGATATTTAAGGTTATTTAGATTTAGGTTTCTTATACTTAGAATATTTATATGACTTTTATTTTACTTTGATGATATATGTATTGATGAGGATACATGCTTTGATGATATATGTATTGATGAGGATACATGCTTTGATGATGTATCTATTGATAAGGATACTTGTATTATTACATATTGATGTATTGATGATATATGCACATATATTAATGTACTTGTATGGATGAGGATACTTGTACCTGTATTGATGAGAGGATTGGATCATCCTTGGACTTCAGTCCTAAAGAGAGACGTAGACATATGTCTTCAAGAATGAAGTCCTTAGTGGACATGAGAGGATTGGATCATCCTTAGACTTTAGTCCTAAAGAGAGACGTAGACGTATATCTTCGAGAATGAAGTCCTTAGTGGACATGAGAGGATTGGATCATCCATGGAATTCAGTCCTAAAGAGAGCTATAGACATATGTCTTCGAGAATGAAGTCCTTAGTGGACATGAGAGGATTGGATCATCCTTGGACTTCAGTCCTAAAGAGAGCCGTAGACGTATGTCTTCGAGAATGAAGTCTTTAGTGGACATGAGAGGATTGGATCATCCTTGGACTTCAGTCCTAAAGAGAGCAGTAGACATGATGTATCCGAGAATGGGGATTGGATCGTCCCCGGACTTCGGTCCCTTGAATTGAGCCGTAGACATGATGTCTCCAAGAATGGGGATTGGATCGTCCCCGAACTTCGGTCCCTTGAATTGAGCCATAGACATGATGTCTCCGAGAATGGGGATTGGATCGTCCCCGGACTTCAGTCCCTTGAATTGAGCCGTAGACATGATGTCTCCGAGAATGGGATTGGATCGTCCTTGGACATATGGTCCCTTGAATTGAGCCGTAGATAGAAGTCTTCGAGAATTGAATGATAGGACTGGATCATCCCTGGACCTCGGTTCAAAAGGTACATGATAGGACTGGATCGTCCCTAGACCTCGGTTCAAAAGGTACATTATAGGACTAGATTGTCCCTGGACCTCGGTTCAAAAGGTACATGATAGGACTGGATCGTCCCTGGAACTCGGTTCAAAAGGTACATGATAGGATTGTATCATCCATGGACCTATGTCCTAAAGAGAGCAGGATTGATCATCCTATGAAATAATTGTGTGATGATGATGCTGATGATCATGTGATGATGATGCTGATAATCGTGAGATGATGATGCTGGCAATGTTGATGATCATGTGATGACGATGCTGACGATACTGATGATCGTGTGATGACGATGCTGACGATACTGATGATCGTGTGATGACGATGCTGATAATCGTGAGATGACGATGCTGATGATCATGTGATGACGATGCTAATAATCGTGAGATGACGATGCTGACGATGCTAATGATCATGTGATGACGATGCTGACGATACTGATGATCGTGTGATGATGATGTTGATAATGGTGAGATGACGATGCTGATGATCGTGTGATGACAATGCTGATAATCGTGTGATGACGATGCTGATGATCGTATGATGACCATGCTGATGATCGTGATGATGATGATGCTAATAATCATGTGATGACAATGATGATGTAATGAAGAAAGCTTCCGATGATATATAGATGTATTATGATGACTCCTTGCTCCTACATATGTTGTTATAATATCCTTCTCGCTAAGGGGGAGTGTTGAATATTGTAACTTCTAAGAATATTATATTTTGTACTTTATTATTCCGAAGATGGTTCATCCCTTCGAGGTTATTCTATTATGTATCCGAAAAATGTTTATTCCTCCGATGGTTTGTGGTAACCAGGGTTATTAGACCCACCATGTGGGGGTCGGCCCTGAGTTTGTTATTTAGGGGTTATTAGACTTCTCTAGGAAGGGATTTTCGTCAGTCGGGAACTAGTATAAGTAGAGAAGGAGAGCTCCTCATTTGACACACTTCCACAACTCAAAAAGTAGCGCACTTGTGTCTGGGAGGTCTGCATGTGAGGTAGAGAAGAAGGACAAGTCTTGGAGCACATCTTGTATTTTGGTTGATCATCTTATTGAGGAAAGCTTTGCTGGGTTTTCTACCCCATGAGGGTTTCCCATGGTAAATTCTGTGTCTATCTTGTGATTATGTTTCTTTTAGTGATCTTGCTAGTCTATTTGGTTTAAACTTAACACTTTTATATGTATTCACCGCAAGAGAATGGGAATAATATGTTAAGTAATACATGTGTGGATGAATGTTAAGTATTCAGCACTTATAAGTCTGTGAATGTATGAATCTATCGATTAGTCACATAGTTGAACGTTGAATTTAAGCGCAGCGTAGGAGCGTGCAGTATTGTATGTTTATTCAATTGCATGCACATAACGATAAGAACCTGAATGTGTTGAATGGATAAAGAATGCTAAGTAATATTGGTTAGAGTTAATCAAGTCTTGGAATAGATGTGCTGTCTAGCTAACGTGCGGAACCATTGAGATTTGCTGTGAGGTAAGATGTTGATAGCTTATTGTCATGACACAAGAAGAATCCCATACCACGCAGCCCTTGGAAGCGTTGGTTGCGCAAGCGCATCCGCTTGCCAAAGTATCTGATGTGAAGTAGAGATTTTGCGTAGTTGTATGTCCACAGCAGTCCGCATAGTGTTGCGTCGCTCGTCAGTTTTTTTACCTTCGGATCACCAGGTTGTGGAAACTTGATTCTTTAACCACCCCCTCAGCTTCGCCTCGGGTGAGACCTCAGACTGTTCACAGTCTGTTGCCGAAAGGGCCGGTGAATAGGGGTTTTGCTGGTTCCTTGAACCGTGAAGTACTTGGGTCTACTCTGGAAACCTCTAGCTCAGTTATATATGCCAACAATATCTCTCTTTTCTATCACACTTCATTCTGAGACTAATAATTGATTTGCAAAGTTGTTGCTAATGTGATTTTCCTTGATGGTTGGACAAATAGCAATGCTAATACGTTTTCCTTGAATAGTTCCCTCAAATTTTAGTAGGTCATTGACAATTTTTGAGTAGGTCTTAGGGAATCTTTCTTGTTTTTTGTCACAAGATTCTATTTTATTATGCATCTTATCTAGCGACATCTTTATATTTCCATAGTATAATTTACTATTCAATAATCAAATTTTCCCCACAATATATTATTACTATTATTAAAATTTAAGAATTATAATATTATTAATAAAAATCATATAATAATTATAATTATAATAATTGTTTTTGGAGTGGAAGGATAATAAAAGTGGTGTGGATTGGGTGGTTGTGAGGAATGATTGTTACCTTCCCCACCCAAGTTCAATTCTCGCTTGCTTCTTGGTAGCCTTAAGATTTCGTATGCACTTCTAGCAAACAATGTACATTTTTTAAGAAACCACGTACTTCTTCCTTTTTTCCTTCATGGTCAAAGACCACAATTTCAGGGAAATCCTAGGATAATGGTTAAAAACCACAATATGGCCAAAGGCCTGGATCATGAACATAGCTCTGATACCAAATGAAATGATAAAATTGTTTCTTATACATATAACCAAAGAAAATAATACATAAATGGTCAAATAATCGAATATATAATTGATAAGATAAATAATGATGATTTACAACGAGGATGTAGGCACTTATATAGGGATTATATGGTGACTACTCACCAAAGGTAGGGGGAGGAATAGGGGGTGAAAGAGTGAGAGATGGATTTAGTAAGGATTAGAAAGAGAGAGAGAGAGAGGGTTAGGGGTAGGGAGAGAGAGAGGGGGTGGAGGGGGTGGTTATGGATAAGAGGAGTAGGAGGGGGATTAGGGTGAGAGAGAGGGGTTAGGGGTAGTGAGAGTGAGAGAGAGAGAGGGGGGTGACTGTGTGTGTGTGTGAGAGAGAGAGAGAGAGCGAGAGAGAGAGAGAGAGAGAGAGAGAGAGAGAGAGAGAGAGGAGGGGATTGGGGCATATAAGGAGATAGAGATCAGGGTGGGGGGTAGCGGTTTAGGGAGAATTAGGGTAGTTAAAGAGAAAGGGGGGTATAGGTTGGGGGAAGAGAGAAAGACAAGGATATAGATATGGGGGGTTGGTAAGTGGTAGGGGGAGGGGTATTAAGTGGGACAGAGAGAGAGGGGAGTTTAGGGGTAGTGGGTGTAGGAGAGAGAGAGAGAGAGAGGATGGGTGGTTGTTGTAATTTGAGGGATACATGGAGTTACCAAGAGGGATAGATAAACATACATTGCACGCATAATCTAACATACATTAGAGAATAGAGAATAAAGTAATGGGGAGCCAAGGAACAAGTATCTTGTATTAATAGACATATTAGATATGTACAAAAGCATCTCTCTCTACTTGGATCACTAGCCTATTATATATTTGATATATACAATTATTCTGTTATGGATACATGACTATTTAGTCGGTTATCATAACCAACACGACTACTTAAACCGACTATGAGATTACCAACTAGGTTCCTCCACAATATCCCCCTCCCTAAAACATTTCTTCGTCCCAAAGAGACTCAAGGGGGATGTGAAATTTACAAAATTAAATGCTACTAGTTTGTTTCGACATGGATGATTGTCCTAGAGGAGTGCAATCAACACAGGCTTTGACAATTATTGGAGCAGATAGGGCTAGTCAATCTTGGAAGTTGTCACATTCTTATAGGATAATCTTAATGTTTGCGGTTAGGTTGGTTATTTCTAAAAGTTGAATGAGCTTGAAATCCATTGGTTTTCTCAGAAGTTTATGCATGTCAGGCCCGCAATCGTGCTTGAAGTTTAGTAGACCTCATTAGGATATAAATCGTTGGGGTGAGAAGATTGAATTATTCTTGAGATTGCTTTGCTTGCTGGAGCCATCAGTACTCATTTCATCGAAGTTGTTCTTGTCGTTGTTTTTCTATGTGGATTTGTACTTCTAGTTCTTGAGCTGCGTCAGGAGTGGCCAACTACTTATGTCTATATAATTCCAATATAGTATCTTGCTGCTTTTGTATGTATAAACAAGCTTTTCCATAATAAGAGTGCCAATTGTTTAGTACAATGGATGCTTTATTCACTTGTGGTTCATATTCTTTTAACTTGGCATCGCATTCTATAGAGGCTTTGAATTGGTATGCAAGGAGGAATCCTATTTCATCTTTCTATTTATGGATTAGTTGTTCTTGAATGTTGTTATATTTATCTAGGAAAAAATCAAATAAGGCTTCAATTTGCTCTAGTGGCTTCTCTGGTAGATGTTCTGGCAAGTCCCACACTTTGTTGCACTTTCTCGACACATGCGGTCACTGTATCTTTTTCTTCTTCTCTGACTTCTTTTAGCATTTTAGAGTCATATTTCCATCTTTTGTTTCGTTTTGGAGTGGAAAATTTGATAAGATTATCAAGTTCCTTTTCCTGGATTGATGATGGTGGCATAGTGACTATTTTTGCTTCATGCCCTTCAATTGGTTTGTTTGAGAATGTGATCTTGGAATCCTTCTTACTTTTCTTATATTTATTTTATGATTTCTT
Source organism: Larix kaempferi (assembly GCA_027924585.1). Taxonomy (NCBI): domain Eukaryota; kingdom Viridiplantae; phylum Streptophyta; class Pinopsida; order Pinales; family Pinaceae; genus Larix; species Larix kaempferi. Next base: position 7,453,632 of record BSBM01001134.1, read on the forward strand.
AGGATCTTTAGTAGAGCTAGGATTTTTTAGTGGTGCAGTAGTCGTGCCAACAATAGAAGTGGTTGGGGTGACGGATGTCGAGCTTGTTGAGGTTGAAGGTGGAATTGGCGGAGACAAAGGCTGTGAAGGTGTCGTTAATGGTATCATCGGTATTACATGTGACAAGGATGGTAAAGGTGACGAAAATGTTATTATGGATGATGCTGGTAGAGGTATTGATTGTAGAGGGGATGATAATAAAGGAGGCAGCGGTGATAATCTATCGGTATTCGAGGTCATTGGGGATGTTGGAGCTACGGTCAGCTGAGGAGAAGGTACGTGAGTTGTGTGTGGAGATAAGGATAGCAGAGATTGCAACGAGGGTCATTAGAGGAAATTTGAGGTCTAAAATGGGCCTTCTAAGGAAAATAATAAAATAATAATTAAAATAATGAAATAATAGTTAAAATAATAAAATAATACTTATTAATTTTGGAGGAAGAAAGAAAAAACTACTTTTTTGTTTGTATTTTCAAGATATCTCCATGTGCTTTTACTCAAATTTCGAGCGGGAGCACTCGTTGGATGCATAATTAAATTACGCATCCAACGAGTGCTCCCACTCGAAATTTGAGTAGACACACATGGATATATGTTGAAAATACGAACAAAAATAAGATTTTTTTTTATGACAAATATCTCTTGAGTCAACCATTATGGTTGACTCATGTTATTGAAATTATATTGATTCTTGAATTCTAACTCATCAAACAATTATGGTTGGCTCATTTTCTTATATGATGACTCGTTTTCTTATAAGGCCCATTTTAGACCTCAAATTTCCTCTGATGGTTGCTTGAAAAATCCGTTAAAGTCTTGTATAGAGACAACAAGACTTGAGGGTGAGACTGGAGTATTTTATACACTTAGAAGAGGTGATGGAGAAGTAGTGATGACAGTTGAGTCGATTAGGGCTAGTGTAGATACGACTGTGACTAGCGGTTTTGGACAAAGTGGAGGTATAGGTAGAGGTACATTTGATAGAAAGGTTGCAGCTATGCTTGTGTGAACAGGGGTAGGTATAGATCGTCATGAAGTAGATGAATGCATGACAAATTTTAAAGGGGGTAAGGTCACTTTTTTATTAGTTGCACTTATTGGTTGAGTAGGGGGATTAAAGAGAGTTATTGTATATAATTTGCTACATATTGATGAAACTAAGGTGAATGTACAATTTTTTCAAAAACATGGGTATTTACCTCTTGATGGCTTTCCACTTCGACTCTAGTTGGTGATGGTGGTGGTGACTCAACTATTAAGCCAATTGGATTGCTTGGGTTTTTGGAAGTACGTGGCTTCTTTTGCGGAGGGATGGGTACTGTAGCAGGATTTGTTGTATTGGTTGATAATGATGGTTTTCTTGGTTGGAAATATTGTGAATATTTTGGTCGATAGACACATTGTTCTTGACATCTTGAATGAGTAAATTTTTGTTCTTGCTCTCTAAGTTCCTCAATGTAATCTAGGCCCCAATAAGAACTTTCTTTTCCTGGAAGTTTTCCTTGTTTCTTTTCCTTTGATGTCACATTGGTACTTGAAGATCTTACGAGTTGTTTCCTTGACGTGTGCTTTAAGTCATGGTTCTTCAAAGTTAGTTTGTTCTTCTGCTTGGATGAGGCGTTCTTATTCATCTGTTTCATTCATGTCACATGGGGATTCAATGACTAGATCCTTACTTGCAGTGGTGACTGTTATGAGTGAAAATGGGTTAATTGGCTTGTCTGCTACATAGAATGTTGTGAGATATAAGGTGGCTTCTCTCTATTCTTCAAGTTGATCTCCATCCGTCAGAGGCTCTATGAGGTCCGTACGCTATGTTGTGGCCATAGTTGATATATGGTATACTGTATTTGATGGCTTTGCTAAATCAGTGAATAACTCTCAGATATTTGGGTAAAATTCCAACTCTTAATCTTCTCCTCCTGCATCTTGGTTATACTAGAATTTTGTGCATTCGAGACAAATTTCAATTTGTGCTTCTAGGGGTAGGAAACGATGGACATGTCACGGTACTCTTCATCTAATACATCAATTTTTTATATCTTGGTATCAAAGTTCCATATATGTCTTCACTTTATTGATCTTAAATGATGGTCCCTTTCCTGCAAATATATGAAAGTTTGCCATAAGAGGTTGGGATGTGTTGGAATTTTTTTGTTGCCAACTGGGTTAATATTTTCCATTACTATCTAGATTAGTAATGATATAAGTTTGATGGTGTGTGAAAAATCCTAGCATTTTGTGCATTTTTCCCTTACTATCTGAGCTAGATGGTTGGCCGAATTAAAAATTATTGCATCAGTTGCAACATGTTTGACGACTTCCAACATGTCTAGTCATAAGTTGGATGGACGACATGAACTTGTTAGACATAAGGAAATAATAATGGTGGCCCATTTGTAGTCTTCATACTATACCTTGTTTATTATCAATCGTTTTGAATTCTTGCCAGCAACTGACCTTGTAAATTCATCCACTAGGGCTTGTGCATTGCTGGTCATGGGAACCACTGGTCCTTTGCTTGAAAGACCTACAATTGCACCAATGAGGGAATATTTTATAGGTATGGCTTTGTCTATCCAAATTTTCCCATTGTGGTAGCAACTTACCAAAAATGTTTCAATAATTTCTTTTAGGCCATCAAATGATGTAATGAGAGGTGCATTGAAATATCGTTGGATTGTTGTTGTGTTGAGCTTCTGGATGGGTTCTATCCATTTGGTTTCTCTAAGAGCCCAATCCATGAAATATGTGTAGTATTTTCCTCTATTGGGTTCGTCGAGTTTGCTTTCTTAATTTTATGGATTCTTGCTTCTAGGCCTGCTGTGGTGGCTTCTTCCAACGACATTTTGGCTTTCTGCTCAGTGGCTTTGGACCTAGTTGTTGTAGGGGATTTATTTGGTGCCATGGTTGATCCGACAACATAGAGGGTTAGTAGAGTGTCTTGGTAAATTGTTTTCTTAGGGTCACACTGTGTTGTGAAGTATGAATAGGAGTCTTCCTGTGAATTTATAGGCGTGTCAAGTTGTAGTTCTTTGAAGTGGGTAGGTGAGTGCATTAACTTCAAATCTTTTGGATTACAGCTCACTCGCGCGTGTTGGGTAACTTCTCCAGAAAATGTTCTTCGTGTTTCGAGCATTGTGCCTTGCAGTCATTGTGTTTCTTAGTGTTGTGGTTGGTACTTCACCTTGTATCTCTTGTTTTATGACTTTGGTCGTCTAGGTGACATTTTAGTTGATTGTTTCCATGAGTATTTCCTTGTATCTTTGTGCTTGAAGTCGTTACTGTAGGTAGGTTGTCTACTTTGAAGATGATGTCCAAGTTTGTGTTCCCATGGTTAGCTTCTTCTGTCCAGTTTACTTCCATCTTTCTTGTGTGCCATGCGTTCTGCCAAAGCAATCCATGTCTTAGTGCTATTTATATATATATTTTTATGGGTTAGTTAATGTAATTGTTTGTTAATTATAATAGATTTTAGTTAGTTTATCCTAACTCTAACAAACCTGGGACACGATGTTTGACTAGTGATGATACGATCACTAGTCAGTGTCATGCTTCGTTTATAGTCGGTAATGTTTTATTTGTGCACCATTCATGACTTTTTTCAACACACAACCTTATAGTGTTTTTAACAGTACCGATCCATTATTTTTGAGTTCTTTAACTATGGATGGTCCTAACTATCAGGTCTCAAGTTTCTTTGGTTTTCCTTTTATCATATTATTGTATAGTAGTACTAAGTCACCAATAGAGATGTCTTTGGTTTTGATGTTTCGATCGGGCCAAGCTTTTTGTTGTGTCTTTTGAACTTCTTGGTGATGTATAGCAATCATTCTGTCCTCTTCCAACTTCTATAGGCCAAATATTCTATCTCAAGTCGCTTGTACCATGTCGAAATGTAATAATTGAGAAATAGGTAGTGCTAGATGTTTAAAGTGCATCGGTACTAAGGGTGGTAGGCCGAATTTTTATGATGATCTATCATAAATTCTGTGGTTAGCAAATTGATGGTTTTATTAATAAAGTATGTGCCTTGATTGACTGATTAGTGTCAGTAGACATCCAAATCTTGTAATTATATTTTCATAGATGAATCGAGCTGCAACTTCACTGGTGCAAGCTTCAATTAGCTCTACCTGAGTCCTTTTTGTTACATATTCCACTACAGTAATAATATATTGTGCTCTTGAACCACTGGCTCTGCCTCGGTGTATTTTGTTACATATTCCATTTTCGTGAGTTTCTAGAACCTCTTTGAATGTTACACGCTAATCTCCATGACATTTATGTGTATATGGAGCTTCAATCCACCATGTTCAAGATTTAATCCCCGTGGATTTACTACTACGGCCTCTACTTCCTCTCTTACCGACAGTTCACTATCTCCTCCATCCACAATCTCTTGCACAACAAACAAGAGTAGCCTTTATTCTATGGGTGTCTCTTTGTTCATTTCCAAAGGGATCCCAAATTAGTGATTGTTGTGCATTAAGCACACATACATAATAAATATGTAACTACAGAAAACAACATAATATGTAGAACACAACAATCACACAAGAGACACAGAAATTTACGTGGTTCACCCACTGAATGTGGGCTACATCCACGGGACAAGGGCATGCATTCTTTATTCATCATCAACATAGTTTACAAACTATCCTGGAGAGGGCATAAATCCCCAGCTCAATATCTGCCTCAATGGACCACATATTTAAGATCCTCCTTCTTCAGTTACACATAACCGATAACCGATTATACCGTTGGTGAAACCTCTGTGAACCAACTTGACCTCAACCGTCAATTGGTTGTCACATTCCAACAATCTCCACCTTGACAACAATTTACGTGATGCCCTGCCCTATCCATTTGTGCTTCTAAATACCAAAGTACCCATTTCACTGCTTCACTTGGATTTGTCATGTATCCACTGACAACACCAACCGCATGTGAAAAGATCTCATCGCATACATCACACTAGTGTACCATACACGAGACATATAACCCTTTCTTCATTACATGGACATCAACCTGAAGAAAGCTTATGATGTTTACTAGTTTCATCCCTGAGTATCATTATCATGTACTCATCTTATGATAACCAAATCTTACCATCAATCCCTCTCTTGTACATTTACGCTCAAGATTGTTTTGCTGCTCCCTGATCCTTCATCTTGAATGTCCATCCGAACCAACCTATTGAACGTATCCATGCTTGTGCTTGTTTCAAGCATAACACCAACAATCCAAAAACACCAAGATAGTGAATACCATAAACCCAATGGTTACACCCACTTCTTGTAAAACCTGGTTCACCATGAAGAAATCAAAACATCTTGTACCAAACGCTTGAGCTTGCTCTTCAAGCCATACAATGATTACCTTGAGCTTGAAAACAAAATCTTCCTATGCAATCCTGAGCATCTTCTATGCTCCACCTCGAATTTTACATCCGAAGACCTTAGCCAAATCCGGCCAAGACAACCAAATGAGCTTTTATCGCTCACCTTTAGGTCTATTACATTGGAGTTAACCAAGACTTTAAAATAGGCTTCATTACATGTAATCTCATGGGAAAAATGAGCACAACAACCAATGCCCTACCCCTTTTAGCTTACCTAAATCTACGTCTATATTTTTCATAAGTAACTAAACAACCTAGGGTATGCATGTCATTCCAGGTCTTACAGTCATATGCCCAATTACATGCAAAATTTAAATTTTACAACTCCAATAATAATAATAATCTTTTCTACCATTGCTCTTTTTACACATTGCTCTTACAAAAGTTACCAACACTTTCACTCTCTCTAAACCCCATGCTTGTCCGTGCTCTTTCTCCACAACGGCTGCTCCACCTAAAGATGCTTCACGTGGGCTCCTGACGGCTCTCTACTGAAATTCCACAGCAGGCTCTGAGCCGGCTTTCCATGCAACAGGCTCTGACGGCTTTCTACTTCGACGTCCACAGACTCTCCTCCTCTCCACACGGCCTACACGAGTGGCTCTTTCACGCATAGCCTTTCACACAGGGCGTATTCCTCTTTTTGGCAGTGACCGGCTGCTCTCATGATCTCCGGTCGAGTCTGAACTCGTAGTCTTCAACGGGTCTCTCTTCCAGGCTACTCTCCTGCACGCTCCTCTGCACAATCACCTTCTCCACGTACAGCCTGCACAGGCTTTACGCTTGGCTGTTTTCCTAGCGACTCCACCACCACACAGCCTCCGCTGGCTCCTCCGTGAGCTCCCTCCTCTGTAGCTCTCTCTTGGACAGGCGGCTTCCTCCACCACCGCACACGGGCTCCATCTCCACCCTTCACGCAGGTAAGCAAGCTGGAGCACGGGCTGGTTCCTTCATTGGTTTCGGTTGGCTCTTCTGCTTCTCCCCGGGGTCTCTGGTGAATTCGTCCACGCAGGAGGAGGAATGAGGACAGGGCTCGACTCCCTCTTCGAAAAATAATGACGACAGCAGGCTCCGGGTCCACCTTCAGCCTGGCGGCTCTCTCTCTGACTATTGGGCGGTTTTTCTCTGCTGCTTCTTTCCTTTCAGTTCTGGACAGTATCGGCGGCTGCTCCAGTTCTCACGGCTCCTCTTGTTCCCTGCAACCTTTTGCTCTTCACCTGAGCTCTGATACCACTTGTTGTGCATTAAGCACACATACATAATAAATATGTAACTACAGAAAACAACAGAATACGTAGAACACAGCAATCACACAAGAGACACAGAAATTTACGTGGTTCACCCACTGAATGTGGGCTACATCCACGGGACAAGGGCAGGCATTCTTTATTCATCATCAACATAGTTTACAAACTATCCCGGAGAGGGCATAAAGCCCCAGCTCAATATCTACCTCAATGGACCACATATTTAAGATCCTCCTTCTTCAGTTACACATAACCGATAACCGATTATACCGTTGGTGAAACCTCCGTGAACCAACTTGACCTCAACCGTCAATTGGTTGTCACATTCCAACAGTGATCTCCCATTTCTCATACACATCAACGACTCTGCATTCAAGGCCAGTCTATGCACCACACACTGCTCCACGATCTACTTCCTTGAAATAATTCCACGACCCCGACGACTTATGGCTTCCAACAGGCATGCGATTCTAGATCGCACGGCATCCTCTACCTGAATTTTAATCATATAAATTTCTTTATTTGTATGGTCGGATGGCAACAACGTAACTCCTCCATCTATGAGCATGGAGTCTCGATCGAAGCAGTTGCATTACATTCTAAGCACTCCTCTACTCACACTTTCACTGGCACATGAACTCTCTCACCTTCCTTTCTTTGCTCCTATCATCTATGGTCTGAATTCTGATCCTTCATTCTTAAGAAAGTTTGGGGGCCACGTTTTTGCACTCTAACCTCTTCTCCTCCTACCACAGTGATTGTCTCCAGCCCCCCGCTGCTATGGCTGAGGATTGTGTAAGGATGATTGACGGGTGACAGGCTCTCCAGCTGAGAAGAGCATACCATAGACGTTTCAGGGATTTAGAGGGCAAACGGTTCCGGGAACTAGGGAGAACGACGTCTATGTAAACAGAGATAGCGAGATGGTCCCAAGTCGCCACGTCTTCTTAACAATGGAATCTGCAATAAACTTAAGGGTTTCCTCCTCCTCACCTCTTCGCTTTCTATTCCTTTGCTCCTCCTCCACCTCTCACTCTCTAAGTCGCTTTCGCTATAATACTTCACGCTAATACATGCACGTAAGAATTAACTTCTGTGTAACCTGAACTCGTTAAATAATCTTGTGATGTAAGCAGTATTACCCATAAGGAGTTTCTAACAGAACCACAATAAAAGATGGAAGCGATTAGTTAAATATGAGGCAAGCTAAAAGGAAACAAAAAGGCTCTTTCAAAAACAACAATCATACATTCCAATCTCATAATTAAGATTTACACACAAATGGATGATCTATAGAATGACTTCCCCCTTGATTAGTGCATCAAACAACTGGATTTTCCCTTTTATCAATGCCTCAAACAATTGGATGCAGCTCTATCCGTCACCCAGAAAACGCCCAGCCTCTCCTGCCACAGCCATCATCTCAACAAATTGGTCTCTTTCAGTTTGAGCCATGCTCTCTCTTTTTAATTTTTTTTTGAGAAGTTAAAATAGAATCGAAATATGGGAAAAAAGTATTCATAATTTTTTTGAAGTGTAGAAATTTTAACGAATCTTATTTATTCTTAAATTTCAAATTATTTATTTCAAACATCATACATATTTTTAAAGTAAAGAAGTTAAACTATAAAGATTGTCATGCATGAGGTGCTTTGTCGAAAAAGAATATCTTCTTCAAATTGAAGTTTGATGTATAGGTACCATTTGGAGACTTGAATTTAGTTGAATACAAAAATAAAGAACTATATTCTAAGGACAAAACTTATCACTTGTAGGTTAGGGAAAAAATATATGATTTATCTAAAACAATGAAGGAATGGCATCAAATATTTTAGGAATTCTAGAAGGCTTTTAAGTCTAGGGTGCAGGTACTAATGTCAATGTAATCTTTTGTCAGAAGTACAAATAGTGGATTTTTTGGTTGGATTGTAAACTGACCAGAAGTTGTTGGGACTAGGTTACTGTTGCATACTCCATTTCTTTTTGCCCATCTTCTTAAGTGGAAAAGGGTCATTTTTGGAGACACGTGGATGATCATACAAGCATGTAGAATCATATAAGGCACCATACAATTAGACCATAATCTCTTAGTGAAAGAGGCATTACATATCTATATTTAATGGCAATCCTATATTTTGTTGTAAGTGCAAGAGGGTCATTTTTGGAGACACGTGGATGATCATACAGGCATGTAAAAACATATAGGACACCATACAATTAGACCATAATCTCTTCGTTAGTGAAAGAGGCATTGTATATCTATATTTAATGGCAATCCTATATTTTTTTTAGGGAAATCAAATATTTCAAATAAGATGTAGCAATCAAAGTGAATCTAGGATAGATATCTTAAAAATATATGCATTTTCTTAGTATTGGAGATAGGTATGTTAAAAAGATATGCATTCTCTTGGCATTGGAGATAGGTATCTTAAAAATATATGTATTCTCTTCGCATTGGAACCAAAGTGGATATGTTACTATTCCTTTCCTATGCAAGAAGAGTAGTTTTTATATCCAAGTTTTGATTTAATAATGTGATTTATATGATGTAGTTTCTTTTATTCATTTATGAAATTTAAGATTTATTTTTCTAAAAAAACATTTAAAAAAAACCTTTTTATAGAAAATTTGATGGGTTGTAAGTAGATGTATATTTTTTTTAGTTTATTAAGTTTAGGTTCAAGAGTGATTGTGGGATAGAATGTTATATTTCCTTGACCAATTTCTATTCCTATGAATAATATATATCAGCAATGAAATAAAATATTTATAGGTCTTATTTTTTATTTCTACTCATATTTCATTTACCTAAACATGGATATTGAAGGCCTTTGCCTCACATTCACATTCACATAGAAATATAAACAAATTCAATCGCATATCAGACAACAAATAGAACTATGCACAACTTCAATAACATATCATTTATTACTTTGAGAAAAGGAAAATACATCAACTAAAAGCTTGAACTATCTCATTCAAGATATGACGTGGATCATAGTTGAGGTGGGAATGATGATGAACGAGAATCAATGGAGAGAGATTTTTTCCTAAGTACTTTAGGAACTACTTGAGAAAAGAGATTAGAGTAGAGGTTCCAATATAACAGAACTCACAAATAGAAAAAACTAATTGTGACATAATATTCAACTTATACAAGAATATTCCATAAAATATTCAATATAAATATAAAATATTGTGGGTGATTATCCAATGTTTCGTCATGTTAAAAATTCATTAGTGTTGGAGAATTCTCCACCTCAATAAAATATGACACTATATTTAATCATAATGGCAATGATCAAAACAATAAAAATGTCCCCTCTTGAAGTCTCTACATCACATAATTGCAATCAATTTATAATATCCCAAGATAAGACTAATTATTTTTATGTTTAATTGTTAAATTTGTGTTGAGAAGTAAGCTCTAGAGCATCTAAGCTATTTTTAAAATTCTTAAGTTGGTGTTGAGAAGTAAGCTCTAGAGCACCAAAACTATTGATTAAGTTGGTGTTGAGCAGTAAGCTCTGGAGCACCTAGATTATTGTTAAAGTTGGTGTTGAGCAGTAAGCTTTGGAACACCTAGATATTCATTATGTTGAGTTGGTGTTGAGTAGTAAAGCTCTGGAATACCTAGAATTGTTGTGTTTAACTGATGTTGAGCTAGAGGTTCTGGAGCATCAACAGTACATTAATTATTATGAAACTAGCATATGATTTATCTCCTTTTATTCTTTCTAATTGACGAGGACTACCACTTGAAGAGGGACCGAGCATGCACGAGACTGGAATGGTTGAGTAGTTGATAACTAATATCAACTAGAGATAGGATAAATATAAATCCTATATTATTTAATTAAAAATATAATGAACCGTGAGAGTTAAAAAGAAATTGAATTGTTAAATAAAAATAAAAATAAATAGTCAGTGTGACTAGTAACTAAACAGAGTGATTAAACCTAAATCATAGAATCATTTTTCGTCAATAAAACTTATAAATAATAGAGAGTGGACATTACAGGGGGTAACGATCCCTATCTCATTGGAGGGTTCATCCGTAGGACTTTGAGCACTCAGATTGAAAAGTTGAGAGATTTGGTTAGTGCAAAAAGGATTGTGGGAAGAGAGGAAATTAATTACAAGACTCTACAAAGGGCTGGTAAACAGACCTTGTGGCTACTGTGTTGATTATTAATAAAGATAGAAAATTGCACCTAGGCCTTCTATTTTTTCTAGCATGCTCGGTTCAACTCAGGGGTGGCCTGTTGAACGAACCAAGAATGGTTCGAGGTCCACGGTTGGGTGGAATGTGCCAGTTCCCCAATTAGTCGGAAATTGGAAATGATCGATAAGTACTTTTACCTTGTTTTCTACTTTGAGAATTATCTTATAGATTATGCTAATGTTGACCCGATATAAAGGATGGTTCTATAATCTGTGCATGTATGCTTGAAGTTTGTATGAATTCTATCTTGCGTGTTGTGTCAAGAATGTTTATTAAAATTTTATTATGTTTTATGGTTAGAATTATCATGGATCCATGAAACCTGGGGTTTTAATAACAATCTTATTTGTTTATAAATACTTGGTGTCTTTATCTGTATATACAGGGTTATTAATTTTATTTCTCAATAATTCTGTGAATACGTTTTAAACATAAATCGAATTATATATATATATATATATATAACCATAGTAATATTTTCTCCACATCTATTGCATATTGAATAAGAAAATCCATCCACCCTTTGGCTAGGAGGATGAACTATGGACTATAACCTAGGCTTGGTTTCTAGACTTCACTCAACCAAACCCTATGGTTTTTTCCCACACATTATTTTACCCTAAAAATTTCCAACCAGTGCTTGTGAATCCAACCCAATGGCTTGATGGATTTTACATCATCCCCCAAAACCCAAGGGACTACGTTCCCCTCCTTGCCGACACACCACTTACTTAGTTGTAAAGATGAACTACCACATCTTTTTTGACCTCCACCACCAAGATACTCAATCGATGGATTTGGCTCTTCATACCTATCAACTGATAAGAGATTTACTTCATGGAACAAGCATAGATCAACACACACATTCAAAATATTGCCCCTTCTTAATGACGCAAAGTACTTCACCACCAAAGTTTCCTCATCATACACTAGATTCTGAGCAAGGAAAGGGCCACGGAAATTATATGAATTAGATACAAAGGAGAAATTTCTAAAGGTAGAGGATTATGAATAACATCTTCTCCAATACCTCAACTCTATAAAGGTGTACATAAAGTGCTTTTAAGGCCCCCATTGTTTTGATCCTTTAGTATTATTTGTATTAGGATCTCTCCGCCATCGATCATTGATCAATTTACATGTAGTTGATCCTCACCTTCCACTTTGGTTTACATGTAGTTGTTATTATAGTATATAGAGATGATATTTATCTTTGTAATGTATTCGTTCTTGCACAATGATTTTACATTTTTCATTTTTGAGAGATGTTGTTATAGAACATGTATATGTTTCTAATGATTTGTTTTTTATTTTTTAATTGCAATGACAACCATGGATGCACACACCAACATTCAAATAGAAATTCGAAGGCTTAGAGACATTCGAGCCTCAATTTTTATTGTTGATGATAGGCATCGTATGCTTGCATCCAATTGGATGCAATGATAGAGACCTTTAGTAGGTCAAATGGTGCACTCCAAGACATTGCCATACATAGAGAGAAAGAGGCAAGAATATGTTGATGGACTTAGTTACAAGGAAGTTAAGAAGTTGAAGATAACAAAACAACATATCTTTTCCCTTTTTAGAGATCCACGGATGGATGAAATCCCAGATGTAAACAAAAACCATATTTATATTGAGTGGTGTATATATCAACCATTCATCGATAATTGGATGGACCGATGGTACATGGTATTTGATGTACCACCACATAACAATAGGGAAATTTCGTTATATTTTCTTAGAAAGATGTATGCATAATTTGTTTTGGGGAAACATGTTAATTATTTTGATATCTTGGAATACTAGGGCGTTGGGATGGGGATGCCTAAAAAACGTCCCAATGTGAGGAACATAGATCCCAATCTCCTAGTAGCTCCACCTTGCAGGAGGTTACCCAGTCCAGATGTGCCGCTTGCACATCAGTTGGTCCCATAAATGTAGGAGTCAATCCTATTGTTGGCACATACGTTTGTTCGCGATAGCACATATCTTCAAGCTCTGTGCCAAGAAGGGCCATCAGAGCCACCATCTATTGATGGGTTAGAGCCATCACCTCATGGTGGGGTATATCCACCACCTTCCAGTGGTCGAGGAGCATCTAGTAGTGGCACTAGACCCGCACATCATGAGCACAACCAAGAGCCCCACCCATGCAAAACATGTGGCTATCCTTGCTTTGGTCCTATCTAGACAGATGATAGCTTTACTGAGTATTTTAATCAAGTAAGCAAATGGTTAACAATTTAGTGTTGTTTCAAAATTATTTTTTCTTACTATACACATATATAGATTGCTAATATTTTTAATGATTTTAAAACGTGTAGTTGCTACAAGAAGAGGACGAGGGGCAAGACGTTTCCACCGATGATTCCCAGGATAGTCCAAAGGCTCATGCACCATAACCCTTTGATGTACAAGATGTTGTCATACCTTCAGCGACAACACCTCACAATGAGGTAACTATTTCAAAATGTCATTATTTTAATACATGTTAGTCTATTATCACATGTTACTTAATTAATGCTACACGATATAATATTTACAATTTTCTAAATTGCAGGTTGTATATCCCCCACAGCGGGAAATCATTTCATCTAGTGATCTCTTCCCCTGGTGGGGAGATAAGCGCTACATAGTCCACAGGGCATGAGTATATGGCATAACGTGTCTTAGAATTTATTGAAGCATACCATACATAGGTATGTATTTCAACATTGTCAGTTTGTTAATACATGTTATTTCATTGATCAATGCATTTCTAACTATGTCAGTAATTGGTGATTGTAGCCATCGCCAACTATATTTAGAAAACACTCAGCAGTTGCCTCTCCTCATAGTCCAAATGTGTAGAACCGAAAAGTGTATAAGAGAGGATGCACTCCTAGAAAGGGTGTGGATGTCCTCTATAGCAGACACAAGGGATATCCATCTACACCTCACATAACAAGGGTCTTTTATGCTCACTAGTAGATTTGAACCCAAAATCCGACGAGCAAATCCGACAACCTCCGACGAAATGGACTATGTCGTCGGATTTTTCTTTGAATTTTTTTTTTGTTTTTTTTTTTTATAAATTTCGAGAGGTGTCCGTCGGATATCCGACATACTTTTGGATATTCGACGTACTTTTGAATATCCGACGAGCCTGGCAGGCTATCCAACGAAATGGATGTCGGATAACCGACTTCATTTTGAACCCGAAGAGGTCGGATATCCGACGGATTTTTTCCCAACGGTCACTAGATTAGTGTCGTCGGATATCCGATGTAGGTTTGACTTTTTGACTTTTACAATTTTAAATATCAAACCATTCCGACATGTTTTCCATACCAGCGACGGTTTGCGGATGTTTTTTTTGTTCGGCGGACTATTTTTTGTTGTTTTTGTTATTCAAGTGAGAAAAGTACTCTGGAGCTTCATTTTCTAAGATAGATAATCTTCATTTAAGCTCTTTACGAGAAAATGTCAACTACGAATATTCCTGATCCAGACGAACAAAATTGACAATTGCTTGCTAGATTGTGGGAAGGACTTGAAAGAAGGGGTGATGGTAAATGCTATTGTCCATGTAATCAATGTAGAGGCTTTAAGAGGAGAAGAATTTTGATCACAACAGCCACAAAACATTCTAGGGAGCATGGGCACGCCAAGGGGGGAAATGAATACCATCCATTTGTAAGTTTGCATTATATATTTTTTTATTTTGATTTCTTTTGTAAATTTATGTATTATTATAATATTTCATATTTTTGACCAAAAATACAATTGGTCATTGTTCTTTTCATCCCAATAGTACAAAATTTGTTAAATTTTTAATGTATCACATAAATTTTTACATTTTGCGTTTGAATTTCTTATATTAACTTTTATCTATTGATTGTTTCATGTAATTATAAAGGAAAGGCATCCTACGGCATATCGTTCGGATCAACAAGTGCTTCTAGAACAAGTACAGGAGGAACATGGAGCTATGAATATTAATGGAGAACAAGTTAATGATCACATTGAAGAAGATGATCATACTGATAACATAGTTGAAGATGATGTTACAAATACTTTGATCCATGATTCATTTAATGTTGGAATGGATGATGATGATGATCATGAAAATGATGAACATTTTGATGATATTCATGATATACCTCTTCTTGACAAGGCATACGAACCCCTTTATGACGGCTCCAAGACAATCTTCTCTTTGCTATATTGTTGGTAATGAACTTGAAGGTTATGAATGGTCTTTCAAACATATCAGTCACACGGATGTTAAGTTATGTAATATATTCCATCACAAAATATATATGATTGTCATGTATTTTATTGTTAATTCATATATAAGTCAAATTACTACGGATGAAATTTGTTTCATTAATATTATTTCTATATGATATTAACTAGATTTTTATTTTAATTTGTTGTAGCATGATAGGTGAATATTTGTTACCACCTTCAAATATTTTACCTCGCACATATCGAGATTTATCTGCCATCATGAAAGAAATTGCAATGCAGTATGAAGCAATTCATGCATGCCCCGATGATCATGTTCTTTATTACAACCAGCATGAATTTGCAACAGAATGTCCTGAATGTCATATCAGTAGATATCGCACAGATCAAGTAACTAAAAAGGTGCCTCGCAAGGTTCTACATTATATTCCCATTATTCCCCGTTTGCAACGACTGTTCAGGTGCAAAAACATAGCACAGTTTATGGATTACCATGCACGGAACAGAAGTCAAGACGACATTATTCGGATGCCTGCAGATGGGTTTGCATTTAGAGATATGGAGGAAAAATGGCCTCACTTTAAAGCCGAACCTCGTAATCTTAGGATTTATTTGGCAGTTGATGGTGTCAATCCTTTTGCAGATATGAGATCTGTTTACTTGGTGTGGCCTATTTTTGTTATCAACAACAACATTCCTCCATGGTTGACAATAAAGAGGGAGCACATAATGTTGTCGATGATCATTCCAGGTACGAACACTGCAGTTTTTTTTTTATTACAGTGGTAAATTCTCATTTGTCGTTTTTTGTCTCATAATGTTATATATATATTTAAAGTTTTTCTATTGTGAAATATGGTTTATATATCTAAACGGTACGTCTTATAATCAGAATATTTATTTTATATGTTCAAATCAATCAGGTAAGTACCAAGTCAAATATATGAATGTATATATCGAACCTCTTATTGACGAGCTACTGAAGTTATGGAATGGCATCACTATGTATGACTTAATTAGACCAATACGACAAAGGCAATTCCAATTCCATGCAATGCTTGTATGGACAATACATTATGCCCCAGGGTTAACCCATTTCTGTGGTATGTAATTATAAGTTCCACTTTAGTTGCATTTAATTTTACGAACTACTAGTTAATATAAATATACGCATGCATGTTTTTCTAAATAATACAGTCATTTTTTATATAATTATAATAGACATTAATATTGATATTCCATCTTTTTATTTAGGTCTTCAGACAAAGGGGAAATTTGCATGTCCAGTTTGTGGTCCTAAGATCAAATCTTGTCGTTCAAAAAGATTAGGAAAGGAGGTGTTTGATGAGTATAGGCACTTCCTCTCCAAGAATCACAGGTATCAAACTACTGAAAAACATCTTTTCAGTGGCAAGCAAAAGCCTGCATCAAAACCAAAGAGAATGACACCTCAACTATGGAAGTTGCAATATAATAGAAATCATCAAGGTACATATAATCAATCATTGTATATGATCATATTGTATTTTATTATATTACTGTGTGCTGTTTAGTGTAATTGGCATTGATTTAATATTTAATTTCATCATTGTCGTTCATGTGATCATCCTGAAGGCATTAATGGGCTTCCATGAGGAATGAAAAGTTCTCCTAGACAATTTAGTAGGTTTCCCTATTATGAGCACCTACAAATTGCTCATCTATTTGATACAATGCATATCGGAAAGAATGTGACTGAAACATTATGGCGAATATTGGATGGAAGGAGTGACAAAGAAAAAATTGTCAAAATTTGCAAAGACATTCAAGATAACAGCCATGCAATGAAAGACGTCATTCAATTTCATAGCAACGGAGAGAAAATTAATATAAACTCACTTCCATGGATGTTAAGGGACCAGCAAAATAATGTTGTAAAAGAAGTCATTCGAAAAATTAAATTTCCCACCGGATTTTGTGCGAACATGAAGAATATCATAACAAAGAAGGTGATTTCGCGGGGGTGAAAACGCACGATTGGAATGTCTTCATGAAGGTAATAATTAATATGGTATGCATTTAATAATTTTTTTTTTCTTTTTCTAGTACTCTTTTTCGATATACTGAAACTATTTGTATATTATTGTTACAGTATGTTCTACCTCTCTCTATCCCGGACAACTTTGACAACAATGTCAAGAAAATAATATATAGTCTCGAGAAATATATGAGGTAAGTGGTGATTTTTCCATGTGCTTATTGTTTGTTTAATTCAACATAGAACTTATTCTTAATTTGATTTTCATTCTCTACTTCATGTTACGTAATATAATGAATTTTTTCTTTAATCTCTTGATTGGCTGGTTTTCATGTCACTTGTAGATGGTTGTCATATAAATAATTCCATAAAGAAGACATAAAGTATTGGAGGAGAGAAATTCCTCGTCTCATGTGTGAAATGCAGAAGCATCTACCTTCAACATTTTTCAATGCACAGGAACACTACCTCATACACCAAGTTGAGGAGATTGAACTGTGTGGACCTGCGCACTCAAGGTCCATGTGGATGGTTGAGAGGCACTTAAAATTTATGAAGGGTTTGGTCAGACAATGAGCATATGATGAGGGTTCTATGATGTAGGGATATATGGTATACCAAAACATGTTGTACATTAGTGAATATCTTCCTATATTGGCGTCAAAGCTCAATTTACGTTGCATTTGTGATCTAGACTCCAAAAACGATTTCGAAGGGGAGTACCCGAAGGGGAAAGGTAGATCGAGGAAGGTGAAAGGTAATATAACACATTTCACTGGTGATTTTAATGCTTATATATCATACATATATATTCTATTTTTTTTATTTAGTATTTTGCATCATTTTATATTGTAATTATATACTTTTTTAAGTGACTAATATACATTTTCATTGAATTTTAATTTTATTGTCGTCAAACAGTTGGTCGAGAGTGGGATGCAATTCATTTATACATCGCAAATAATCTTGACTGGATGAAGGTATGGATCAAAAAATGTGAACAATCTGGTCATGGAATATCATGGGAAGGTGTGGCTTCATTGGTTAAAGCTGCACATCGCAATGGAGACACCAATGTAACACAAAGGGAAATCGATTTAGCAAGAGGTTTAAAAGATAAGTAGGTAAGCATATTAATCAATGGCACTGTTTATTTTTTATTTTTAAATATTGTCGTTGTACGTCACGCTGGTTATTTTCCTTTTATGGCATTATAATAAACATGCACTACTTTATCATAAATATGGTGTGATCATTATGTAATGTTTTCCTGTATGGCTTGTTGTACTAGGTAAAACACCATAAGGCTATGTAGTGCAATGGATGTAAATATCGCATCAAAAAGTTGGATGAAATAAAGAAAACATTTGATTCTGGGATATCTGCAGTCTTTGAGGTGACCAATGTTTCTTCTAGAAGTGACAGACATCCAGAACTATATGAAAATCGATACTATGGGTATCTGGAAGACATTCTTCAGTGCGACTTTAACTCCTTCAAGGTATTTCTGTTTGTTGTCAAATGGTACAGGTGTCGATTGAATCAACATGATCCCGGTAGAACAATTATTGAACATGATAATGGTTTTACCATGGTAAATACAAGGTTGTTTGAGTCAGGAACGGATCCCTATGTTCTTCCAACCCAATGTGAATAGGTATTTTACTATGAGGTTCCAGGTAGAGCGGGTTGGTCATTTGCTGTGAGACAAGATCCAAGGGCAAGGCTGGTAAAGTATAACGTTGATGAAGGTAATGAAGATGTTCTCGAAGAAAAAGACGTTGTAGAAGATGATCATGATCAACATGAGTTAGATGATCATGGTCCAGAAGAAGATGTCGAAGAACTTATTGAATGAGATGATGTACTATCAGACAATGTCCATGAAGATGATATCGACAATGACATGTTGATCATAATTGACATCGACGATGAGGATGATATGGCCAATCCTTACAATGTTGAATCTGGATCATCAGATGATAGTAAAGATGATGACCCAGATGAAGAAGATGATGAAGACCATTGAAGTTTACAAGGTATGCAGTAATAATAAAATAATTGTTTCATAGTGAGTTTCCATTTTCCTATATGATATAATTAGAAACATTGCTTGTTTTAGAGTATGTCAAAAAACACATTTAAAGTTTCTAGTGTACATAGATATTTTTGTCGGGTTATGGGGAATTGAGAGTGATGTGAGGGGGGGAGGGGCCATAAGAGCTTCCATCTTCACATGGTTGGCTCTGTTTAGTAGAGAATATTAAATTATTCTTGAAACAGAGAGAAGCTTAGTAAGGAAATGCACAATTATCAAGACTCAAACATCATCGTCATCATCATCATCATCGTCGTCGTCATCGTGATCATCTTCATCATCATCATCTTTTTCTTCTTGATCATCATCTTAATCATTCTCATCATCATCATCATCAATAGCATCATGTTTATCATCGTCGTCATGGCCACCATCATCATCATCATCATTGTGATCAGCATCATCATCATCATCCTCACCATCATCATCATCATCATCTGCCTCATCATCATCAACAATATCTTCATCATCATCGTCTTCATCGTCATCATCGATCGTCATCATCATGATCATCGTCGTCATCATCGTCGTCATCATCATCGTTATCATCGATCATCTTCATCATCTTCATCATCATCATCATCATCATCATCGTCATCATCGATCGTCTTCATCATCATCATCATCATCGATCATCTTCATCGTCATCATCGATCGTCATCATCATCATCATCGTCGTCATCATCATCGTCATCATCAATCATCTTCATCATATTCATCATCATCATCATCATCATAGTCATCATCGATCGTCTTCATCATCATCGTCATCATCATCATGATCTTCATCATTCTCATCATCATCATCATCAGCAGCAGTATCATGTTTATCGTCGTCGTCATGACCACCATCATCATCATTGTGATCAGCATCATCGTCATCATCCTCACCATCATCATCATCATCATCTTCCTCATCATCATCAACAATATATTCATCATCATCGTCATCATCGTCATCATCATCATCATCGATCGTCATCATCATCATCATCATCGTCATCATCGATCATCTTCATCATCATCGTCATCATCAATCGTGTTCATCATCATCGTCATCTTCATCATCATCATAATCATCATGATATTCATCATTCTCATCATCATCATCATTAGTAGCATCATGTTTATCATCGTCGTCACGGCCACCATCATCATCATCATCATTGTGATCAGCGTCATCGTCATCATCCTCACCATCATCATCATCATCATCTTCCTCATCATCATCAACAATATCTTCATCATCATCGTCATCATCATCGTCATCATCGATCATATTCATCGTCATCATCGCCATCATCGATCGTCATCATCATCATCATCGTCGTCATCATCATCGTCATCATCATCATCATCGTCATCATCATCATCATCATCGATCGTCTTCATCATCATCGTCATCATCATCGTCATCATCAATTGTCTTCATCATCATCGTCATCATCATCATGATCTTCATCATGATCATCATTGTTATATGATATCCGACGCAGCTATTACATAGAAAAACCAACGGTGTTTGTCGTCGGTGATTTAGCGATCTCGTCGGATTCTTTTGAATTTAGAAGTCTGATATTAGATGCATGCATTGACGGTGTGGGAGGGTTTCAAGACTCTAATGAATGACACTCACCATTGCAGCATCAGAAACCATACCTACAAATTAAATAATGTGATACATGGGGCTAACGTTGAAATTTGGCATGGTTAGACTAGATGCATGCATTTACGGTGTGGGAGGGTTTCTAGACTCAAAAATGACTGACACCAACCATTAATGGAGCATTAAAAACCATGTAATGATACTCAACAAGGAGTAATTTGATCATCATGGTTTCACTCTGAAATAACTTATTTTTTCGTGGACTCTCTAGTACCATTGCTTATGGACCCTCACAAGGAAATCCTCTTAGGTCTTTGATTGTGTTGGGATAAATCATCACTAACTCGTTTGATGGACCTAATGGTCCCATGATAAAAACTCATAACATGTAAACTATAGAGGACATACAAAAAATGGTTGATTCTCTCACCCAATTAGTTAGCAAAATGGAAACCAAGAACCACTTCTCATTTTCCGACCCTTCTAATAGTATGACGCCTCATTTTTATGAAGTAATTCTAAACAAGTTTGGCGGGTCAGATCCGATTGGTTGGTTCGATCAATCAAATGAAGCACTAACTTTCCCTTAATGTAATATTTTATTACCTAATGAAATTCATTATAGGAGTCATCAAAGTTCATTTGTTTTTTCATAAAAATTAATTGATTATTTTTTAAGCAATTCCTTATTAGTGGTCTTAAAGAGGAAATTAAATCCCACTTAGAGGTGAACCACCCTACTACTTGGTTGGAGGACAATAATATTTATTGTCATGCCTGTATTATATCCTATGCTCAGTCCAAAATCCCCAACTTTATTTCATTTCCTTTCCCCAACTATGGTGGCTCTTCAACAACCTCTTCCACCTTTCAAGGTCCATAAGTTGGCATAGGACAAAATGGAGGAATATCAACTTAAGGTTCTATGCTACAATTGTAATGAAAAATATTCTCTTGAGCATAGATGTAAGGAACATCAATTATTTGTGGAAATATTTGAGGACATTTATGATGATGAACTTGATGGAAGAACTCAAAAGGAATCCCCTCCCATCATTGAGGAAGTTTTTCTTCCTAACCCTGTGAAGAACCCTATATCTCCCTTAATTATTTGACTAGTATTTATTTCTTCTCATTAATGTTCAAATGGGTGATTACTCCCGGAAAACTAACATGTTTTCCATTGAAACGGGTGGGTGTGATATTGTTCTCAGTGTGAATGGATAATAAGATTATGTCATATCACCATGGATTTATTGGAATTACAAATGAGAGAGCATGATCATAGCATCTCATTGCTTCATCATATCCTCCCATCCAATGTGTGATCATATTGTCATACTTTTGAACAAAATAATATATGAAATTAAAAATATTGTATCGTTGTTCTTAGCTATTGGTATCATTCATCTTAGTAACAACCCATACTCTTCTTTGGTTGTCATGGTCCTTAAAAAACAAGTCACTTGGCACATGTGTCCCAATTTTTTTATCTCTCAACTCCTTGATAGTGAAAGACAAATTTCTCATTCCAGTCATTAATTATCTCTTATATGATACATGGAGATAAATTCTTCATTGATCGTGACCTTTGCTCTAGTTATCGCCAAATTCACATGAACGAAGAAAATATTCCTAAATATCTTTCCAAAGTCATTAAGGTCAACATGAGTTTTTGGTGATTCCTTTTATCCTTTGCAATGACCCTTCCACTTTTCAGAGCCTGGCATGAACCATATTTTTTAAGCCCCTTCTTGAAAGTATGAGGAGGAAGGGTGCATATTTTCCTTATCTTCCCTAGTAGCCAATTGGCTATAGGAGGTAGTTAAGAATGGTCAACATATACCAAGATCATGATGATGGCAATGATTATGTAACAAACATTAAAAAAAACATTATATATATAACAATTAGATAATAATTAAAAAATCGTTATATATATAACATTATATATAACAATTAAAAAAAAACATTATATATAACAAAAAAAACCAATTAAAATTAAAAAAATGAATATATAATAAATAGAATTAAAACATGAATAAATAAAATTACAACATAAATATATAACAGTGGTTTTTTAATTTGTTTTTAATTAAATATATATATAACATTATATATAACAATTAAATTTTAATTGTTATATATAATGTCATATATATATTTAATTAAAAAAACCAAAAAACAAACATTACATAACATATATATTGAACAAATAGAAAAGCCGATGGCCATATGCATTTCACAAACCTGCGATTTGCGATTTGGAGTGACCTCGAGTGACCTTGATTTGGAGTGACCTGTGATTTGGAGTGACCTCGATTTAGAGTGACCCTCAATTTGGAGCTGCGCCTCTGTGATTTGGACCTGCACCTTTGTGATTTGGACCTACTATCTATTTGGATTGGACTGTTCGATTGTGGGAGAGGCGGTTTGTGATTGTTGTAGGGGAGAAAGAGTGACCCAACGACCAAGCAGTGGGAGTGACCCCACGAGCAAGCATTGGGAGAGGCGGTTTGGAGTCCAAGCAAATAAACTATAAGAGGAGCCGGAAATGCCTCCCACGTCCGTGAGTACCAAGCCCTAAATTGTTTTGATTTGACAAATTTATAAATTTGGTATCAAATCACTGTGGTTTCATTGCTAATTCGATCTTCTAAGAGGGTTTCATTGCTAATTCAATCTACATTGGGGTATTTTTATCTTATTGCATCTACTGTTTTTTTTAGTTTGATGGGTGAACCCTCACCTCTTTGTAGTGAACTGAAAATGACGGCCTTAATATCTCATAGCAAAAAGAATGTAGTGACTTTTTCTTCCTTCATCAGAATGAGAATACTGTGGTTGACGAACATAGGCTTGTTGTCCTCGGGCAGAGGAATCAATGTTCAACCTTCGTTGAAGCCGAGCACTGTGACCAATATCATGAAATAGATGTATTAGATCAAAAAGTTGAGGTTCTTGCAATGGACTCCATTATTTTATCATGAATGGGGGGGGTGGGGGATATTACTAATGACCCCGATAAAGCAGAGTTACCAAGCTCTCACTGTGACTGAGTACTTGTTTTCACATAGACTCGAGTTAAAGTTTCCATTATTGCATTAAAGCACCAATCCAAGCTAACAACAAATAATAATAGGCCGAGCAGAAACTTGCACTCATTCCTCTTTTCATAGGGGGGAAGGTAGGAGAGGGAACACCTATTTGTATTAAATGAATCTAAACCTCCATAGGAAGCTACGGCTAGACTGGAAATAACTACTATTAATAAGCTGCCCATAGACCTATATCGTGCTTTTTAAAGGCCCCTTATGAATGAAGCAGCAATTGGGTCAAATTATTATATTTAAAATGCGCAACATTCCAAATAGATGATTGCCTATATTGATTCAAAATAAGATCCACAGAGTGTCTAACAGAAGTTGGCAAGTGATCATCAATTTCATTTGTATGCGCATCCAAATTAGTTGTGACACTGCTGGAAACATTGCCATCATCTTTCTTTAGCAATGCCTTTGAATCCTCAGTAAGTGAAACTTGCCATAGTATTTCTTGATGTATCATCCCAATATCAAGAAGCACATCCTTGCTATCATTTCCAAACGCCACCGTTAATGCTACCAACCATCGATTCTCTTTAGTATCATCAGCTAGAAAGACAAAAAATTGTACCACAAACAAGCACCAAAATACTTTCCTATTCAGTCCATCTTTTCCAGCTAATAAATTAGTCCCTGCAACATGATCCAAAACATTTAATGTAGTCTTGAGATGTTCCTTCAGATGAGCACAGAATACGCTTGCAAGGGAAACTGAGTGTTGTTGTGTGAATGCTTTGCAAATTGCAACCATGTGCATAGCTATAGACATCCCTTTTGAAGATAGTGGAATACTTAGAAGAGTCAAGAACCTCATAAGGGATTCAATGCCCTTTTTCTCAACAAATATTCTACAAGTTTCAGGATTTTCCATTGCCAGATGCACAAACACCATGGCATGTGAAATGCTTAATTTTAGAAAGCGTTCATTACTCATATTTTCAAGAGACAATCCACTAGTTCCAACACCGTCATTATGCTTATCTTCATAATCAGTATCCATAGGAACAGGACTATCCAAACTGTCTTTGGCCTCTACTCTGAGCCTATGGGCCTTGCTGGGGCATACGTTGTTGATCCCTCGTGGCTATCAGCTATTGCAGAAAGGGTTTATTGAAAAATATATTTGATTATAAGGAAGGTCTAAACCAGCATTACTGATGCTAGTTGTTAGTTCTATTTAACTTGTTCATTACTTTATTAATGTTGTTGTTATTTATTGTCCTTGTCTACTTCAAATTTAACACAGGGACCTTTGGGAGTGTTAAAGTTTAGAGAGATGAAAATTATGTTTAAATTTATATTACCTTGTCACAACTGTACTATTTTGTTTCTAGCATTGATTTAGGAATTTATTTATGCATTAAAGTACAAATATTTTAATTTTCTGCTCCAAACCCTAACCTAACCGAATTTTCAACTCATATAACAAGTTGTAGCCTCTCTTGAGCAGACCTCAGTGCCAAAACAGTCCCGAAGTAGTAATTTTTGTAAACTAAAATCACCATACTTTGAACTTTCCTCAAGTCTCGGCATGGAAGCAACCTCCATCTCCGATTTTGAAATGAATGCCTCAACCTCCACCAAATTAAATGAATGCCACAAAAATTTGTTGTGAATTGGAGGGATGCTAAGTTAACCAACCAAACCGTGAATGCAAAAAGCAAGACTTAAGGCCACCCACATTGTAGTTTTGAAGGTTCCCTGTGTTATTAGTGAAGTAGCAGTGAATCCAGATATGACTTGGAGTTTTTTTCATGGGGCCTGTTAAGGCTCCATCGAGTAGTGAAAGATTAGGTTTTCTCTATATATCTCCGATAGCCATTTCTTCATAGATAAATCCTACTTGGGGGCTAGGAAAAACAATATGGTGAGTTCAATTTGCTCTTCTATCTTTTGAAATTTGTTGCAGAATTGGGTCTCACCCAGATTCAAGTCATACAGTCTGCGTGTTAAATAACTTAGCAACAAATTAAAGATCAATTTGGTATGGATGTCCACCAAATCATCATCCTCTTTAAATTGCCGTGTCTCTATAAATTAGATTTCCCCGATATGCGAAGGATTAGGTTGATAACTATACTATGGCTAAAAATTGCCCTGTCTATAAATTGACATATCCTTCCATGTAGATTATAAAAATTGCAATTAGGTCAAGTTCTCCTTACATGGTTTGGATAAAATTGAAAGCTTCAATTTTCATACAATTAGAAAAGTTTGGGCAGTGTAGAATGTGAGGAATGAGAATGTATCAATCATTGCCACCATATGAGTTTTGAAAGTAAGATTAATTGGCCCCATCCCATTATGAAGTAGAACCATGTGAGATAGATCCTATAACACCATTAGAATCATGATATAAGCAAAATCGAAGTTCCGTTTTCCATCGAGGCTACTTGAAGATGATAATTTCCATAAAGTTGCCCCAGGGTACAAAGTAACGAAACATTTGATGGATTGGAAACGTATATATATAAAAGGAATAGAATTATATAGGCCTAAAATTGCGGTTGGTGCCATTGCAGTCAAATTTAAATCAATTTGTAAGCCACCTCGACGGAAAACAAAACTTCGATTTTGCTTACCCATTTTTGTTGTTCTAGTTTAGGAAGTATTTCAGGCTATTATGGTTTGTTTTAAAGTCTTCATCTTCTTAAAATTGGCTTTCATTGTATCATTCATCAGGGTTAGTAAATTCATAAAAGGTAAGCATGCATCATCATACTTCAGACTTCAATCAAACCATCATGACTTGGATTGTGGCAATTTTAGTCTTCGACTAGGGTAGTACTGTAGAAGCTTTAACACTTAGAATATAGTAGCTTGGGGGAATTCATGTCAAGGTACTCAATGCAAGTTAAAGGGGAAATGATTAGTATTTCTCATGGTGTAAAAGTAAAGGATGTATTGATCATGATTATGATACTCTTTTATTTATAGTCATAAAAAAACAAGTTGTGGTATAGCTTCCCCAGTTGTGGTTACTGTTTTTTTTATTAAGCTCACGAAGATTTATATGCAGTTTATTGTTTCTACTATCCCTGTGTTTTTGTGAAGAATGATTGAAGAATGTTATAAGTGTTCCTAGAGAATTATGAACATGGATATGTACAATTCCTTATATTTATTATCACTTTGTTTTATGTGATGAATTCATTTGCATGACTTGAGTATATCCGAAGCTCTCCTTGAGGTCCCATGAATGAACTTGAACACTTGTTGCATTCATTTAATTTGAAAGAGTAGTTATAGTTTGAAAGAAATCTCTCCTTACCTTAGCTAGCATTCATTGACAGGAAAGGCTTATTTTATTCATATGCATTTGCGAGATTTGAGTCAGTCATCACACCACGAGTTGCACTTCCATCATCCAACCGAGACAAATATTCTTGGGCTTATACTTATGAGATCATTCTGTAATTTAAGTCTCCTAGCGTACATTAAATGGGTTTTAAATTGAAATAATGTGTCCTACCATACACGATTATTCACAATATCACAATGTCATGCTTATGCTTGCTAATTAGGTTTAAACATTGTCATGCATTTTAGTCATTAGAAGTAGAATAAAGTTATTGTTAATGGATTCATTTAATTTGAAAGAGTAGTTATAGTTTGAAAGAACTCTCTCCTTACCTTAGCTAGCATTCATTGAAAGGAAAGGCTTATTTTATTCATATGCATTTGCATGGTTTGAGTCAGTCATCACACCACGAGTTTCACTTCCATCACCCGATTGAGTAATACAACCACTAAAATTTACACCCCCTAACAAAACACACCATAACCTCTCTTGAGGAAATCAAAAGAATTTGGTAGTTAGGTAGGACACCGGGGATAGGCATCCAAATAATTCCCCCTTGTCATTTTTCATCTGAGACATAGTCGTTGTCTTTAGGGAACCAAAATCCTCTAGTATTTGTTGACACAGTCACGACCAGTTTGTGGAGGGGCCTCCTGTTGTTTCAAGGGTTAAACTGCCGCGAGATCGAGAACCGGATGGACTATGTGGAGTGCCGCACTCCACTTAGACCTAAGGCAACATCGATCATTGTCTTCCTTGTATTCTCCGGCCACCATACTAGTGATACAAGGGTGATAAGGGAGAAGCGCTGAAAACCTTTTCCGACGTGTCATGAACGAGGTAGCTTAGTGACTCTTCTACTAGGGATATTTTACCTAGGATCCCTTTCGGTAGAGGGATATCCTTCAAATTCGGTCTCTCACTTCGTATTGTTCGACTTGGATTTCATCACCTTATGAAGGATACGATTTGTTGAGGTCTCCAGCTCCTAGTTAGGAAGTTTGCTTGCATTTTCACCTTTTTAGAGGGTCTTTTTCTTTTTAGTGCTACTTGTTGGCATTCTGGCCACTTTTGTTTCAACTCGCTTACTGTGACATCGGTCCCGGTATAGTTTTTTGAGCTTGTTTTTTTGGCCTGCGAGCCTTGTCTTTTCATAGCTCCCCTTCTGCATGCTCGGTTGCTTTAGGGTTTTTGAGTTCATACACAGTAGTTACCAATACTTATTTGATGATGTGTGATGTCCTTTTCTCCTATGTATTCGAGATGGTTGAGTTAGATGGTCTTCTGAAGGGACTGAACACCCCTTTATGGAGCCACTAACGCTTGACCATAGGAGTAGTATAGAGGACCACATGATCACATCAACTGTGTGGAATTTTCCGTTTACTGTGATGATGGTCTTTCAAGTTATATTACACAATGGTACATTTGAGAGAGAGATGAATGGTTGTACCCCACCTTGGTCGATTGTCTTATGGTCCTTTCATTTTGTTGATAATATTTTTGTGGTACCTTTCCTTTTACCTTTTGGGTGTTTTACTGATATTGGGATATCTTGTGATTTGTACCACCTTTTATGTTTTAGGTCTTGTGGGTACTATGGTAGTTTGTCCATATTTTAGGTACACCCACTTTCTCGAAATTGTTATGTGTATTTATACCCACTTCGTACCACCCTCCTGACCTTAGTTTGGAAGATTGGATGCTATCATACCTTTTGGTGGTACTATTTGAGTTACAAGAGGTAGTCACAAGGAGATATTGCATATATGAGGTAGTTACATATATGAGGTAGTTACAAGGAGATATTGCATATATTGATTTGTACCTCCTTTTATGTTTTTGGTCTTGTGGTTATAACTATGGTAGTTTGTCCACGTTTGAGGTAGTGTACACCCCCTTAGTCCGAAGGGTTGTGAGTCTTTATACCCATTCTTTTTTCTTTTTACTTGTACCTTACTGGTTGGTCTTTGTACTGAGCCTTTTTACTATCACTGAATTTCTTTGATTGACCGTACCATAGCCCAATCATCTCTCTCTCTTTGGTTTGTACTAGCCCTATCATAGGGTCACTTGGTTCCTAGAGTTGACTGGCCTCTAATAGGCACAATCATTTCTGAAAGTAACTCTTCTGAGTATATTACAGGAAACGTCTACACTAAGGTAATCAAATATGTGGTAAATAGTTTTCCTTAAGTAGCCAATATTTGTAGCATTAGAGGAGATCCTGTAATGTGTATGTGTAGTGTTTCATGTGTGCTACATGTGTGTTACATGTGTGATGTAGCGTTAAATCAAATAGTAAAAAACAACTCATAAATATTGCATGACTTTCTACTCTTAAGAAAGATAAATTGGTCATCTTCTGATCATCACTTGAATGCCTACATGTTGACAAAGAGAATGAGGATCAAGTAAAAAAGGTGATACATGTCAACTTTTAAGAGGCGCTATGCCTTGCGGTCGAATCTAAACTTTTTTCCAATGGTGCAGGTAGAACCAAACAGGTATTTGTCTGATCTGTCTTCCTTGAGCGAGGGGAGTTTAGGAAGGCTAGAGGAAAGTGAGACATACAGTAGGTCTACAAGAATTGTATTAACTAGATGTCAAAAAAACAAAAGAAGATTCCATAGACGCAATGGATTTTTTCACGGTCAAAGGGGGGCATGTTCCTATGGTGATGAGACAAAAGATGAAGAAGAGGTGCCCTTGAGGTACAGACATTTAGTGAAACAATGGGTACCGAAGGATCTTCCTCCACAGAACACTAATTTTTGTGTGAATGAGAGGAGATATCGAATTGCATCGTCGTCGATACATGGTTTCGGTTTGTTTTCCATGGATTGCATCTTGGTCGGTTACCGTGACATGTACAAAATTGATGGAGTATGTTGGACCCATATACAACTACAACGATTGGATGCGCCTTGTCCGATATACAAAAAGTATGCGTAGCTATGGATTGTCAACAAACTATTTACAATTGAAAGACAACAATCAAAATAAAGGAGGAACGTTGTACATGGACGGAAGGCCAAAGGCCATAGGGAATATTGCGGGGTTTATAAACAGTACACAACCAGGGTCTACAATTAAGCAACCAAACTGCGAATTTGAGGGGCGTGAAGGAAACGGTGTTTTTGTAGTTGCTATTAAAATAATATCTGCAGGGGATGAGTTGCTTATTAATTACCTTGTCAACCGAGTAGATACAAACAAGGTTACTATATAACATTTTACCCAACCTTTTAGTAATAAATTAAACATCATAAGGATTTTTTGTTAGTTTATTTCGTTTAAATTTCCCATATTTACTTCGCAGGCCAGTGATCAAGATAAATCCCTGCCAACAAATGGTCGGAGGAGAACTTCTTCCTCGATGGAGCAGGTATACATCTTTCTAATAGTACAAATATAATAAGAAAAAAAGTTTTTATTTGCTTTCTTTTTCCATTATTAATAACTTGGTTTGTTTTATATAATGAAATTTATATTTGATGCAGAACGTTGATCGAGAAATACACCCGTCGAATGTTGATCAGACGACAACACCCTCGGGGCAACAAGTAGACCTGATTTGAATTGTACAATTAAAATATGTCAAAATGTTTTAGCATTATATTAATGTTTCAATGCATATTTTGGTTTCGTTTACGTAATTTTCTAGTCTATGTTTTTTATGCAGGCTGGTTCCGTAAGGTCGGCCACACCAAGGTCCACGCAACGGGTATACATCTTTTTAATATTAAAAATATAATATGAATAATAATTTTTTTGATGCCTTTTCTCATGAATAGTTTTGGAATCGTTTAGGTGACTTTCACTATGTTTTTTTATTAGGGTGTTGTTAGGGGCAGCTCCCAGATATTAGCAGATCAGGGCAAGTCACCTATGGCCATTGATCCAATGAGTGGATCACGATCCTCGAGGTCGCGGGTATAATTCATTTCAATTGTACCAATATAATACGTAGCATAATGTTAATTTTGTTATGTATTTTTCGAGTGATATACTAGTTTCGTTATGATAATGTAAACCGTATTGTAATTTTACGAATCTATCATGATAGATGTGTTATATACGTTAATATAAAATTTGGAATCTATCAATAGAGAACTCAGTAGTGCTTTATATATGTTTGTTGCATCCCACTAGTGAATCGCAGTATGAATCAACATCGCAAGATTTTCCGTTAGACCCTGAAGTGGCAGAGGTGCTTCACGATTGCGAAAAAATTGGTGAAGCCACACACCCGCTAAAGATGGCAGAGAAATTGTTGAATAGATATACTACGGAAATCCTTTCTCTAGTAATCCAGGTTCTGCAGACAAGCGCAATTAAAGAAAGGATTGCATTGTTGGAACATAAATCTAATAACTTGCGAGTAAGTTGAGGAATCTTGAATCATAGAATAATTCGTTTAAATATTTATAATGTTCTCTTTTATATGATAGTATTGAACGCATAAGACGTGGTGTGTATTTACAGAATTATAAGGGACCACACAATATTTGTCAAGGTGGTGTTGGCCCCAGCGAGGCTTGTGGAGAGACTTCACATCATGACCAAACGACTCCACGTAGTTCGAATCCTTCGCCATTGTTGTCGACCGAACAGTTGGCAACACGTTCTGAAACACTAGGGACCCCCGCTGTGAGCACAACAGCCTCTACTGACCAACACACAACGGATCGTCCATAAGAAGGGGTCGACACCGAGTCCTCTATCAATTTTGATGTCGAACAAGCTACATTTCCAGGATCTTCCCATGTCAAAAGCACGGGAAAAACGGAGACAACATTTTTGGCGGACAAAGATCTCGTCCCAATAAAGATACCGACGATCCCAGGTAATTAATCATAGTTGATCAGGTTAATTAGTGTTTATAATTTCATTGTAATATACCGATAAAACGTTTTTTATCAACTAATTATGATCATGGCATGATCGTTGTGCAGGAAACAATGTTTTCTATAAACATATGAATGACTTTTGCTTGGAGATCTTCGGGCCCACCATCTGAACAAGGTGGGATATACAACCAAAACATTTAAAAGATGAACTCACTAATTGGTTGGTTGGCCTATTTGGGGAGAAAACCTTCAGTCATGCCAATGTCTTGAAAAAGGCTTGTCAACATGTGAAGGTTGTCTGATACCAATATAGGACACACCTAGAAAGAAACCATAGGTATGAGTGCCCACCAATGATTCCAGCAATGGAGTGGAGAGCTCTAGTGGAATATGGAAAGGAGAAGGCTCTAAGAAGAGAAGGCAAGCTAACACCAAGGACAGGGAGGTATGCAATACTTTCCGCATTGTAATTCTAAACGTTATTATCCTTGATTTCTATATCGAACTTGGAACATCTAACGTATTTCAACACTTGCATAGGCTACCAGACACATCAAAGGCCACAAAGGCAAGACTAGAAAAAATAGGTCAACACAATCTTGGCCCTGGTGGTTATTTGAATTTGGCGGCACGGTTTGTAAGTTTCGAGAAACCAACAATGAATACAAATAATAAATTGAAAATTATTTTTCGTTTTATTTTACCGTAGAATGTTAATTAACGACGATAAGCAAATATGTAGACCGATCGATTCAATGAAGTACCCATAGAGGAAGACATGAAGCTTGGCTTCTAGGAAGGCTTTGGAGCTGTTGTTGAACGTAGAAGAAGCTTATCTGGGAAAACGTAGTCTTGTGGTACCAATCCGTCCAGTGCACAGGTATATAGAATCTATATAGTTTAATGAAGATTTGTCGCTTGTGGAATATTTTCGTTCCAAATACTTGATGTAAAATATTGACTCTGTTTTTAACAGGAAATTAATGATACCATTAGTGTTGAGGAGGGACAACAACAAATCGATGATCAAGCTTCAAATCCCGGTAATGAATTTATTCATATGCTACAATTTTATGTATAGCATTGCAAATGGTGACCATTAATTGTAGTTCACTGTATTTCAACTACAGAGCATGTAGAGGGTGAAACTGTACAAGTTGAGACTGGACAAGAACATCAACAACATGATTTGGTCACACCTGGTAAAAAAACATCTTCGTAATGAATTTTTTTAAATGAAAAACTTGTCATTGCAATAGCAAAATATAACGATGTAACATTTTCACATCGTTGCAGCAAATCCGAACCCCTTGCCACAAAATTCAGGTCTAGAACAACAATCAGCTAGGATATTGCAAACATCACCAAAAGCGCCTGCTAAAGAACCAAGAAATGGAAGAGAAAGTCCAGATGATGTAGATGGTCCTCTCATAGATTATATACCACTGAAGAGAAGAAAAACTTATAAAAAGAAGGACGGGAAAAACAACGTCTAAATCTTTTTGATAACAATATATCGTCCACTATTTTTGGTCTAATGAATGAATGAATGGTTTAATGAATGTTCTAATGTTTTAATGATTCAGTGTAGTAAGCGGTTACCTTCATTGAATTTCAACTTTTTATTGAATGAATGTGTTGACTGAATGATTAATGAATGGTGTATTGAATGTTATCTTTTATGAATGAATGTGTTGATCGACTGAAACGATGGTTTAGTGAATGTTAGCATTTATTGAATGAATAATGGATGAAAGTTCATGATGAAATATGGATGAATTTGCACATATTTGTTTTTTTCAAGTACATGCATTGGGTATGGAGAATTGAGAGTGATGTGAGGGGGGGGGGGGGCATAAGAGCTTCCACCTTCATGTTGTTGGCCATGTTCAGTAGAGAATATGAAATTATTCTCGAAACAGAGAGGAGCTCAATGAATGGCTAT
This sequence comes from Larix kaempferi, assembly GCA_027924585.1. Lineage (NCBI taxonomy): Eukaryota > Viridiplantae > Streptophyta > Pinopsida > Pinales > Pinaceae > Larix > Larix kaempferi. Next base: position 7,487,710 of record BSBM01001134.1, read on the forward strand.
GATGCTGGCTTTCTACAACCCACTTGCGTGTTGTCTAAATTTTGACAATTTCTTGGAGCTTGTTGTGATTTTTGGTTGCTCCTCATAACCAATTTCCAGTTTCCACAACATCAGAGGTTGAGTAAATGATGCACTGGAATCAATATCCTTAACCTTCTCTTTAATTTCCTTGGAATCAATATCCTTAACCTCACATTAAACCCTTCCAAATTGGTATATTTACCATTCAAGGCTGGCTTCTTCTGAAGCATGATATTTGCAACTAAGCTAGCATACACCGACAACAATTAGAGACATGCTGCTTGTTGTGAATGTTCATATTTTTTTTAGGAATGCAACTTGACCATAATGGCTCCTCCTACGCTAGGGAATTAAAGTCAACAGCAAATTAAAGAAAACATATAGTTTGCATCGAAAAAATAACAGGGTACGAACTGAACTGAGGAGATCCGAACTTGTGACCTATGTCTAGTCCCAAGGCTACCACCTTCAAGCTTGAAGTGCTGCTGGAAAGGGCGACCACCTTCAAGCTCGATTCATTCTGTATGCATTTCACAATGGGATATGGCGGGCTACCACATTCAACCTTGATTCATTGTGTATGCATTTCACCATGCAATCATCTCAGATTCTCGTTGCGTTTTCCCTCTATTAGTTTATCAATTCGGTATGACCCACGCCCGCCGTCCGAGGAGTGATTTCGTGGTCTTGAGTTCCATCCTGACAACAGTGACGATTCATTCTATATTTACGTTTCCCTTAAGCTGCAATATGGCAAACTCATAGTTCACTATCAAGATTTCTTTGACCGTCAGCTTTGTCAGACAAACCTTAATAGTGAACTATGAGTTTGTCGTTTGCAGTTGAAGGGAAACATAATACCATGAATCGTCAACCGTTTCCATCCTGAAACTAAAGACCGCGGAAACTCATTGGATGACGGAAATTCATTGAATGGCTTAATGAATTTTCTAATGTTTTAATGATTCAGTGTAGTAAACTATTACCTTTATTGAATTTCAGCTTTTATTGAATGAATGTGTTGACTGAATGATTAATGAATGGTTTATTGAATGTTATCTTTTATTGAATGAATGTGTGTATCGACATAAATAATGGTTTAGTGAATGTTAGCATTTATTGAATGAATAATGGATGAAAGTTCATGATAAAATATGGATGAATTTGCACATATTTGTTTTTTTCGAGTGCATGCATTGGGTATGGGGAATTGAGAGTGATGTGAGGGGGGGGAGGGGCCATAAGAGCTTCCACCTTCACGTGGTTGGACCTGTTCAGTAGAGAATATGAAATTATTCTCGAAACAGACAAGAGCTCAATGAATGGCTACGATGCTGGCTTTCGACAACCCACACGCGTGTTGTTTAAATTTTGACAATTTCTTGGAGCTTGTTGTGATTTTTGGTTGCTCCTCATAACCAATTTCAAGTTTCCATAACTTCAAAGGTTGAGTAAATGATGCACTAGAATCAATATCCTTAACCTTCTCTTTAATTTCCTTGGAATCAATATCTAGCTTAACCTCAAATAAATATAAGTGAACAAAAGAAAATGCAAGAAAGAGATTAAACTTGCAAAATATAACACTTGTATTAATAAATTCAAAAAGAGAGAGTAATGTTCATGGGCCTCGTGGAGAGGATGAGCTCCTTTGAGAAAAGCTTCAATACAATACCAATCTTTGACAAAACAATATACATCCTTCTAGCGCTATAAATATTTTCTTAATAACTACCAAAACCCTAACTACATGCAATCTCAAAATTAATGACTACCAACCACCTACCGGTTCTTATTTAATAACAATGAGTCTTTTACATCAAGTAACTACCCATTAACTATCCAATGAGCCTTATTCAAAGAATATGATCTCATACATGAATATACAAACTCCTCAGTATACCAAATTAGAGAAGTTAGGTAAGAGTACCTTGACACAATGGAAGCACACTACCATCTCTTTGTGACGAATATGCCACAATGTTACATAACTTCTTAGTCCTTTTATTCTGCTACGTGGAAAGCTTGTAGTCCATAAAGTAAGTTCCATAGACACTAGCACTTGAGACTTAGAGTACAATCTTTTGTGCCACCTTAATAGGCACCCACTAGCCTGTAGGTCCACTTGAATAATGATTGACTCCGCTGCTTAATACAATGACTCTAATACAATGGCTTTATTACAATGGATCTATTCCCTTAGGATACTCCGCTGCTAATACAATGGGAAGAGCGTAATGGGGTTCTCAGTTATATATATATGTAATTATTCTACATATTTCCACAATAGAGATAGAATATATTGATTTCCTGTAGTATGAAAAATTTTATTTGAAAAATGCTATTTTTTTTAAAATGTATTGGGTAGTCACTTAACCGACGACCTAATCACGATGACTATAGGGTAATATCCGACGGTTTTGCAATACTTCCGATGGCTCGGAACGTCGAATCCATTTTTTTTTGCTATGTTATCCATGTCACTTAACCGACGACCTATCCGGCGATTGCAGGGTGATATCCTACGCTTGTGATATACTTATGACGGCTCAGAACGTCGGAACTAACTTTTTTTTATGGAAAACATGTCGCTTAACCGATGACTAAACCGACGCATAATTGATGGCGAAAGGATGGTATCCGAAAAATATATGAAGTTAACGTTGTTTCTTATCCGACTACTTGTGAAGCTGGAGGAAGTCGGTTAACCGACGAGGTATGGTAGTCGAATATCCGACGTCTTGAACTATGTCGGATTTTAGCTGATATCCCACCAATGATAAAAAAATTGGAATTGTCGGATAGTCAACCATAGGTTGTAGCAAATTCGAGTTTTTCGCCGTCGAATTTTGGGTCAAAAAAACTTAGTGGTTGCATTTAGTGTTGCATCTATAATAGAAACAATTCATACAGACGTGACTATTTCAACAATTACAATGCATCGTATTTAACCATGTTACTATATTGGTTTTTCATGCATGTCTAACTATTTCCACATTTGGTGATTGTAGCGATTAGCAGCAAGAGTGCCCAACCCCTCCGCTCAATCCATGGTTGTGACCGGGTCTCCTCTTGTCATGAGATGTTCATTAATAACCAAGTCCTTTTATTCAATTTACATAGACATGTTGATAAATGTTGAATTGTTGAATTAATTGAGATATGATATTTTATTTGCAGAGCACAATTATAGAGAGGACTTCCATGAGCACATCGCATGAATCTATACCTCAACTGGATTTGGTGAGTGTTTGTCATAAATAATTTGGCCATCAGTTAATTTTTAAAGTTTGTTAATGGTAGGGTATTAGTGTAGTTATTTGATAAAAAATGATATTTTATTCGCATACTCTTGAGATGCAGAGTGATCCTAGGGAGATGGTTGATAGAGAAAAGTCGGGGAAAAAAAAGCGAAAGATTGATTTTTGATGTGTCCTAGTCTTGGGTATATGTATTTTGACATTCATGTACATTGTTGTACTTAGGGATACATGTACATTGATAGGCCATTTAAGGGCCAATTGCTTTTCCATATTTTGTATTACAAACATTTGACTATCAATGCATGATACAATATATTGCATATTTTCTCTTGAGTTTCCACTTCTTCTTGTGATAATTTATCTCTTCCTCAAATTGATATATCATGCTATTGAAATTTATATAATTAGATTTTAATCAATAATTATTATCTTACATTTATTGCATTGATCAAGTAACATGTCACCATTGTGTTATGAAAACATGATCTTAATGGAACAAACTAGTAATATCTTTCAACAGTTCAATGAACCGATTACATGCATGCTAATTTGAAATTTAATTTTAAATTGTGGTCTTTGTCAACTCCAAGGGTTCATACCCATTGATCAGGATTATGGTTGCAATGAAAATATGTTGCAAGGAAAAAAAAAAAGTTAACAAAATAAGTCAAAATATGTTTGAATAACCTCTGTCATGTAAAACATGTTATGCATATCATCAATGTAATCCTAACAAACTAAGATGAAGTCTAATAAATGCTACACATTTCATCAATGCTATCATATTTCATCAAACGATAAGTACATAAGCAAGTTCAGTTGAAGTGTGCCTACTCTATCATGCTAAAAACAATGGAAAAATATCAAGTACTATGGTAATGAATGCATGAACTAAAGTGTAATAAAACCCATTGGGCCTTCATGTACATATGGTCAAATATACAACAAATATACCTTAGTTTGTAATAACCTAGTTTGTTCCAATATGCTAACCAATAGCTAGTCATGAATTCACTTTCATAAAATTGTTGACGATATAAACCCTAGCCTCACTAAACCCTAGTATGTAAGACCCTAGTTTGTGCGTTTCCTCTTTCATATGTCCATTTTCCACTTGTCATTATTCTAATTCATGTTTGAGTCTACATCCTTTCCTTATTTAGGGTCCTGGACATGCCCCGAACCCTGATTCATTGCAAAAAATATCTCAGTGGTGAAACATGGCTCTAAATATGTTGAATGTGCAAAAAAGAATGTGTAATGCAAAAGTAATCAAATAGAATGCATGGAAAATGAAATACCTAACTATTTTAATGATCTTCCTTGATAATTTTTTTTTATGAAGGGAAATAAGATGGTCATGGTCCTATGTTTGTAAAAAGGATGGATTATCCTCATATGAAAATGTATTTAAAATTAAATGTACTTGATTGATACAAATGATGATGTAATGGTTGTCCATTGTGATAATCCAAGTATTCCCTCATAACTTGATGGAAAAGGTTCATGGTAAACGAAAAACCACTTGTCATGGAAAATAAAAAGTTTGTGGTCGATGGGAAACCACTTGGTGTAATGAATGGGAAAAACCGTTAGAGGAATGTAATGGTTGAGGGTAACTTAGTGGAACACATAAGCACCTTACCCACATAAGAACCTAACAAACATAAAGGATGCACCTGTTTGGCACAAATAAATGAAATTGGGATTTTCCGTGATGACTTTGATCTAAAAAATCTAGAAAGGATCAGATGGATATCATCGATGAAACATGGCCTCCATTTTTTGTTTGGAACTTTGAATTCTTAAAAATGATATTAATTACTCAAAATGCAGATATAGTGGAACACTAAGGAGATGTTAAATGACGTGGCACACTAAGGACATAGAAATATGCCAAGGCTACAATGTGGTAGGTTTGAGTGCCACTCTTTGAATGTCTAGTTCTAGAATCAAAATCAAAAATTTGCAAAGTTGACCCCTTTGTGCAAAAAATGCACAGACCCTTACTGAACAAAAACCTACCTTCCAAAATTGACCTAAAAGATGACATTTGGGCCGTGGACCCGGAGGAGAGGGGCACCCACAACACTATCCGATATCGTAAATCCAACAGATTCGACGGTTTTTCAACCCAAGCCATGGTGATCATTGTATGGATCGTTCCAACTCACATCCCAAAGTCTTTCATGGACACTCGTTGGATACCTACCGGAGGCATAGAATTCCAACAATGAAACAAATATGGGTTCCTAGAGGTCCTGCAAGTGTGTCTAGGAAGGTTCCAAGTGGGAATGCTAGCCATAAGTTCCCGGTCAAGGATTTTGCAAAGTTGACCCCTTTGTGCAAAAAATGCACAGACCCTTACTGAGCAAAACCCTAGTTTCCAAATTCGACCTAAAATATGACACTTGGGCCATGGACCCAGAGGAGAGGGGCACCCCTATCACTATCTCGATGTCGTGAATCCAATGGATTCGATGATTTTTTGATCTGAGCCACAGTCATAATTCGATGGCTCCTTCCAACTCGCATCCCAAAGGATTTTAGGGACACTTGTTGGATACCTACTGGGGGCATAGAATTCCAGCTGTGCAATAAAACTGGGTTTCAAAAGATCTTGGAAGTGTGTCTAGGAAGGTTCCAAGTGGGAAATCTAGCCATAAGTTCCTGGTCGAGGATTTTGCAAAGTTGACCCCTTTGTGCAAAAATTGCACAGACCCTTACTTAGCAAAACCCTAATTTCCAAAATCGACCTAAAAGATGACACTTGGGCCATGGAACTAGAGGAGAGGGGAACCCCTAGCACTATATCGATGTATTGAATCCAATGGATTTGACATTTTTTCGATCCGAGTGACATCCATCATTCTATGGTCCGTTTAACCTCACACCCGAAAGGTTTTCAGGGAAACCTGTTGGATACCTACTGGGGGCATAGAATTCCAACTGCACAACAAAAATGAGTTCCGGGAGGTCCTACAAGTGTGTCTATGAAGGTTCCATGTGGGAACACTAGCCATAAGTTCTTGGTTGAGGATTTTTCAAAGATGACCCCTATGTGAAAAAAGTGCAAAGTCCCTTACTGAGCAAAACCCTAGTTTCCAAAATTGACCTAAAAGATGACACTTGGGCCATGGAACTAGAGGAGAGGGGAATCCCTAGCACTATCCCGATGTCATGAATCCAACGGATTTTACATTTTGTCGATATGAGATACGATCATCATTCTATGGCCTGTTCCAACTCACATCCCAAAGGCTTTCAGGGACACCTGTTGGATACCTAATGGGGGCATAGAATTCCAACCATGCAATAAAACCGAGTTATGGGAGGTCCTACAAGTGTGTCTAGGAAGCTTCCAAGTGGGAAATCTATACATACGCTCTTGGTCAAGGATTCTGCAAAGTTGACCCCTTTGTGCAAAAATTGCACAGACCCTTACTAAGAAAAACCCTAGTTTCCAAAATCGACCTAAAAGATGACACTTGGACCATGGACCTAAAGGCGAGGGGCACCCCTAGCACTATCCAGATATCCTGAATCCAACATATTTGACAATTTGTCGATACGAGCCACGTCGATCATTCTATGGCCTTGTTAGACTCACACCCGAAAAGCTTTCAAGGACACTTGTTGGATACCTACCGTGGCCATATAATTCCAACTGTGAAAACAAATAGGGTTCCAGGAGGTCCTGCTAGTGTGTCTAGGAAGGTTCCATGTGGGAACACTAGCCATAATTTCTCGAACAAGTATTTTTAAAATATGACCCCTATGTGCAAAAATTGCACATTCCCTTACTGAGCAAAACGTTAGTTTCCAAAATTAACATAAAAGATGACACTTGAGCCATGGAACTAGAGGAGATAGGCACCCCTAGCACTATACCGATGTCTTGAATACAACAGATTCGATGGTTTTCCAATCTGATCGACGGTCATCATTTTGTGGCTCGTTCCAACTCGCATCCCAAAGGCTTTCAAGGACACCTGTTGGATACCTACCGGGGGCATATAATTCCAACTGTGCAACAAAACTAGGTTCCGGGAGGTCCTGCAAGTGTGTCTAGGAAGGTTCCAAGTGGGAAAACTAGCCATAAGTTCCCGGTCGAGGATTTTGCAAAAATGACCCCATGTGCGAAAATTGCACAATCCCTTACTGAGCAAAACCCTAGTTTCCAAAATCGACCTAAAAGATGATACCTAGGCCATGGAACCAGAGGAGAGGGGCACTCTTAGCACTATCCTCATGTCCTGAATCCAACTGAGTGCACAATTTTTAGATCCGAGCAACGACCATAATTATATGGACCGTTTAAAATCGCACCTCAAAGGATTTCAAGGATGTCCATGTTGGATACCTACCGGGGGCATAGAATTCCAACCGTGCAACAAAACCAGGTTCGAGGAGGTCTTCCAAGTGTGTCTAGTAAGGTTCCAAGTGGGAACGCTAGCCATAAGTTCCTAGTTGAGGATTTTTCAAAGATTACACCTATGTGAAAACATTGTAGAGTCCCTTACTGAGCAAAACCCTAGTTTCCAAAATCGACCTAAAAGATGACACTTGGGCCATGGACCCAGAGGAGAGGGGCACCCCTAGCACTATCCCTGTTACAACGTAATTTTCCACCCTGTGAGCATTAACACTCTTTGGTCTTCAGGATCCATTTTATTGACTCAGATTCACTTTATGTCCTTCAGAAACACTTTTTCCCTATTTTTCTTCCTATACGCTAGCTATTCCACTTTAGCAAGCGTACACGTGAGCTGTTCCACTATAACCCGTGGGTGCCAAGTAAAATGGTAAAAATAAATAGAAAATTACTTTTCACTCCCAAAAAGCGGTCTTAGGGTGACCTTTGGCCCTCCATTTCCCCCGAAACGCCTCGATGTTTCCTTTCACTTACATTTGGAAGGCTATATATTGAGCTCTTATGGCATATGCAAGGGAGGAGAAAGAAAGAGCAAGATAACTCTAGTGGATTTTTTCCGTGACTTGAGTCTACACTCATTGATCCTTGTTGTTGTGAACTCCTTACGTTCACCTACCAAATTCCTATCCTAGTTTGAGTTTTCCATTACATGGAGGATTGAAGTGGTGGAGGCACAAGTGGAGAGACCCAGTTCTTAGTTCAGATTGGTTGTCGGCAAGAGGTCGTATATTGTACTTCTTGTTATTCATTAATGGAAATACTCATTTTCTTGTCCAATTGATGTTGTGAATATTGTTAAATTACATTGGGTTATATTTTCTTATGATATCATGGATCATGCTATTGATTATGGTAATGTCTTTCATATATTATATGCACTTGCTTGTACATGTTGTTGAGACTAATCTGCAGGTCCAAGTGTAGAAGTTGAAAGATACATGGGGATCTACATTGAACATCCGGTTAAATGTTGGTCTTTTCTCCATTATCTTAGCATTGTCGATTATATAGCATTGCATTGGGAATTGAGTCATTTTCTGGTAGTCAGTTGTCTGTTGTGGTCCGCCCCAAGCCATATGAAGTTTTCTCTGTAACTAAAATGGTGACTCCGCTAGGGAGAACATCCATTTTTGGGGATTTTTAGGCTTTAGTCCTTATTTAGAGTTGTTGTGTGTTGAGCTTCTGTGTCTTTGGTTTGCTGTTGGAATACACTATAGAAAACCATCTTTTTCTGGGTCATTGGACTCTTTATTTGCTCATTTGCCTTTCCCTGTATGTGGGTCAAGTTAGTTTAGCCCGCATCTACCCGCCTCTGTCTGCACTGTAGCTCACATCTACCCGCAGTTATTCCTTCCACAATAGCATACAACTCCGAGATTGATTGGTTTATGGTCTTGGATTGTTGCTGGGTTGGTATTGAGTGTTCCTGAGTCTTAGTTGGCCTTATGCCTGACTGTTCCATGCCCTGTTAGTGAACAGAAACTCTTCTCTCTCTCTGTTTTGAGCGTTGTTAGTTTATCACCATTTTTTATTTTCTAGCTCATTGCATTGGCTGAATCTCATTGTTTGGGAATTGTTGGGTTGTCTTAGTGATCTGCTCTGCATTTCTTTAACTGAATAGGTAGATTTCGCTTGCATTTTTCATTCCATTATATTGAAAAATACAAAAAACATAGTTTTTCATTTTCCTTTTCATTATAAGAGAAAATACAAAAAAAAAACTTTATGTACTTCATTTTGCATCTAAGTGCTTGTGCTTTCATCTAGTATCTTCTTGTACATTGGAAATTTAAAAGAATTGCATTTTATTTCGAACCGTTGGATTGATTTTCATTCTAGTGGCATTTTTTTTATTGGATAGATGAGTCTAGAGTTTGACTATTGTGCATACTATTGAGTCATATACATCATTAGTTTCATGACCACATCCTTTGAGTAATCACAACCACCTAAAATTAACGGTTAATCATAAAAAATGATTAGAACGATTTTTATTTTATAGGGTGCACCAACTAGTATAGGTTTAGAGTCTTGGAATAGATCATTGTGAGTTAACAATCCAAGACTACTAGACGAAACATTATGTGTCTGACCAGGGAGTTGTGAAATCCATGGTATACATTAGTGTTCTCAGGAAGCTCTACTCAAACCAGAGTTAAGCACGAGGCCATGGGAGGTTGGTTGCGGAGATAGCCCTCTAATACTGGCTGAACATGGGAGATATTTCCAGGATTTGTTCGTATTTGGGGACTCTTGAGGGATCTGTACCTCTTGAGTTTCGGGCTTATCTACCCTTCGCATACGATGGATCCCACCTATGACTATCCCCCTGAGAATTGGTTATATTGCGGTGACCATAATTTCCTTACGTAGGTATCGCATAGGGTGCTTGTAGTGGTTATACGGTACGTATCCTGAGTCAGATAGTGGTTGGAAAACATAGTTGTTGTTGTATAGCGACTTGACCCTGTGCACGCAGTGAATCCTGGGAACATTTATAATTGATTTTGTTACCTCTGACTATAGTTTGGGAGTCTCAAGCCTCTCCTAGGCAAGACATACCGACTGTAGTGTCAAGAGCTCCTTGAGCTAGTTTTGTTTGCGTGCATTTGGCTGTAGTTTCTTAGGTGTGTGCTCCTTGATTCTTTGATCGTTAGTTTGGCCATTAGGGGATGCTTTGATTTATTGATCTTTCAGAGATATTGTAGCGCGAGGTCCTACTCTCCGTTGATCTCATCGGTTTCCTGGTTTTTTTGGCCGACGAAGTTACACGTCGTGTTGAGAGAGGGCACCAGGAGGATCCCTCCGAACCTTCAGATTCCTTTAACGCAATTCGCGCCGACATTTACACTGGTTTTGGCATGGAAGAATTCCTTCAGACTCCGTCGGGTAGAGTCGAAGATGCCTCTCATCCTCCTACTCCTAGTGAGGAATGGGGGGGTGATCCATTGATACCAGAGACTCGACCTCTTCTATTTGGATCCACTCCACTCGAGGACGACCCGTTCGATCTTTCGAATCCACATAATTTCCTACACGGGATGCCGAACTTGCATGTTAACACAAGCCCTGAGACCACTACGAACGCTACCCCATTCTCTTTTGGTATGCCTGAGTACAACACAGTTGATCCATCCACTATGTTTGGTAGTCATGCTAGCACTGGTCACGTTGTTGGCAACACTGAACTCGCTAGGGGCAATACCCTTGCCGGGGGCACCACATTTCCTACTCACACACATACTATGGGAACCGGTCATATCCCTTCTAACAATCCAAATGTTGAAGGAATCCCACCTCCTAGGACTACCCATCCTAATAGTAACATCGTTCACAATACGACTCGCCATCCACAGTTCAATACAAATGCCTCTACCTATCAACCTAGGACCACTTTCACTAATGTTAACAATCCTCCTAATAACGAGGGTGGACACATACCGTATACTTTTATGACTGCTCTTGCTACTAGTAATGCTAATGTAGGAGGTGGGAATATACCTTATACTCATGGTCACAACACCACCGCTCCTGCTACTAGTAATGCCAATGTTGGGGTTGGGAATATACTTCATACTCATGGTCACCACACGACTGCGCATGCTACTAATAATGCTTACGTAGGGGGTGGGAACATACCTTATAACCATGGTCATTACAATACGATTCCCTCTACAAGTAATACTTATATGCCCCATAATTATGGTGGTAACCCTTACTATAATATAGTTGGTGCTGGCCCTCATTACAACCCACCTCACTATGGTGCTCATAATGCATATACACCTACTTACCCTCACACAGGTCAGGTTGGAGGAGGTTATCAGCCTTATGGCCAGGGTCCCGGCTATGGTCCATCTTATCCTTTAGGTCCATATAATCAACCTTTTATGGGAGATTATAATCAAGCTTTCCATCCATAGCTCCCATTCCTTGCTCAATTGAATCTTCTGGATCTTTCAAAGATCACGAATGATCTGGTGTGTCATGATCCTAATTGGCCTCTGGTCCCTACCAAGCTCCCTTCAAACATTACCAAGTTTGAGGGGAAGGGTGGTGAGGATCTGGGTGATCACATCATGAATTTTCACCTTTGGTGCTCATCGAACTCGTTAAATCATGATTCCGTTCATTTAGGACTATTTCAATGCACCCTCACAGGGGAAGCCGTGAAGTGGTATGTTGAGTTGCCTAGGGGAACGTATAGGGGTTTCAATGAGATAGCATTGGTTTTCTTGGATCATTTCTAGTTTTCGTTTCGCTACGATACTGACACTGAACTCTTGTCTACCTTCTGCTAGAATAAGGACACACACATATCTGACCACGTTCAAGAGTGGCGTCGACGGATGAGGTTAGTGAAAGCCAACATTCCTCTGAAGTTTCTGTTGGAATGGTTTCTCAAGTATTTGCTTCCATATATTGCTAAGGATGTTTTGATGTCCGGCATTGTGACTGACGAACAAGCTATCTTAAAATTCCAGCAGCTAGATTTACTATATTCTCAATCTGGCATCTTGTATGACATTATTCCTGACGCACCGCGAACAAGACATGAGCCCAAGTCAGTTCCTGGACCACATGCTGATGGCATTGTTGGATCTGCAAGTACTTGACCTATAGATTTGGTTTCTAATCAAATGCAAATTTTTTTGCTTAACTAGTCTACTCCCGGACAGGTTCACACCTTATCCACTTCCACCCCATTATGCGATGTACATGCTATGCAATCGACGAACCCATCGGGTAACCAACAACCTGGTGGTAAGAAGAAGGGGAGAAACAACCATAAGGGTGGAAACAAATGGGAAAATGGTAGTAATCGTAATACTCCTCGAAAAGAGAACGCCAACCCTCCTCGGGAAGGTGTAAATGCTAGTGGGGACCATAAACCTAGGCGTAAAGTGAAATTCCCTTTCAAGCTTTGTGGGGAAGATATCTTACTCACTTGTGTCCTCGAATCGAAGAAGCATCGAAGCATCTTGCACAGAGACCAGCTGTGTTGAAAGATCCCTTTCCACATAATCAAAATATGGCTTTGAATGCTCCCGCTACTGGTTATGGGACTTATGAAACTTCCACGTCTACTCCCCATCCCAGTGGCTTTGGATGCGTGAATATGGTTAAATCAGAGGTTACTGTTGCCACTCGCCAACGCGATTATGGTACACCACAACCAAATATGGGGAATGAGCCTCCCCCTCCTCCTGATATCTCCTTGCATATCGAGAATCCCTCTACTATGCCGCGGATACCGAAAGGTGTTGTCAAGCACTCTACGCATAATCCCAATGCTCGAGTCGCCCAGAACTACTCTATTGTAGAAGATTTGGGCCAAAATCCGTGTGCCATGTCGGCTCTTGAAGTTTTACAAGAGTGTCCTTCTCAAAGGCATGCCATTTTGAGTGCTTTAGGAGTTTAGGATGGGGGAAGTCTTAACGTTATCAAGTTTGATACTACTGACGTTCAACCTCGCTTACCTTACCATGTGGCTTTTCAAATCCATGTGGAGTGACTTCAGAATTTCGTCAAAAGAATGTTGGTTGATGAAGGTGCTTCTACATCAGTGATGTCTTTATCTTATTGGAAAGCTCTTGGCTCTCCTCCCTTATCCAATTCTATGACCATGCTCACTGCATTTGACGGTTGGTCGTTTAAGCCACATGGGATTATCCCTTCCCTTGTGTCCGCTTGGGTGGGAAACCCGTGCCTATTGAAGTCGAGGTGGTTGATTCGCCCATCGAATACAACCTTGTCCTAGGTAGGAATTGGATGTACGCTATGAAAGCGGTCGTGTCCACTGTGTTCAGAGGTATTTTCTTTCCACACAAAGGCAATATTGTGACAGTCGACTAGCTAGATTTTGTTAGTCCTTATTCCACAGCATCCATGGGATCAATGGTCCCCCAAGTTATAGATTCTCAGCTGACAACTGGGAACATGGGTGTCGGATTGTACCCCTTGTTGTTGGGATCTTTTGATTTCCCTTCACCCATTCCTTTTATTGGAACCGTTTCCGACAATGCACCTTCACCATTGAATCATATACCTTTTCAGACATCATATTTTAGTGATCCGTTGAATCTACCTTCCATGAGTTCCCCATCTGGAGACTTTTCGCGCATTGGGATGGATATGCCCTTGTCTGCAGTCAAGCTTGCTCATCATGTTCAACAAGCCATTACAGATTCAGATCTCTCTTCTTCATGGACAAGAGAGGAAGAACCTGTTATGCCGCCCGCATAGGCAGTCAACCCATCTTGTTCACACGAATTCCTTGATGGTAGTCTACCTTCGGATGAATATTTTATCGAGTCCATGCATGGTAATGATGAGCCTTGGGGGGATTCCTATCATATATCTCCTTCCTTTCCCACCCTTGGTCTTATTGAATGAGATGAGCTTATAATACAATCTTCCACCCATTTGGATTTGGATCCATTCATAGTCTCATCTAGTTTTGGTTTGAGGTTTGAGTCTGATGAGTCTTTGAGATCTCCTATAGATCCACAAATCAATACTCCTGAAGAGTTTGATTCTATTTCTAAAATTTCCAACTCCCGTGATGATGAATTTTCTCTTGCAGATTCTTTCACATCCTTCAGCTTTGCTCTTCATTTTGAATATGATCATTTTGATCCCTCAGATATTGGTACCATGCCACCTTCAGTGGTTAGCTCTACCTGCATGTTTTCTAAGGTTAACAATAGTGAAGTTGAAAATGTTTCTACCGCAGTGACTTGTATTAGATTTTTCTTTACGCACGTTTTACAGATGATCTTGGTACTTATGTTTCTTGGAGAGAGGATTCTTAGTTGGACTTATACTTGTTTACTGGTCCTTTTCAACATTTGCTTCGGTCATGGAAGGCATATTTGAAACCTTGCATATAGGTTTAGGCCTCCCCATTGTTATGATGCACTTGAACCTTTTTCCATCCGAATTCGCAGACACCCCCTGAGTGTCCTTATCTTGCTCATGTTCCTTGCGTTATGCATAGCTTTGTTCCATGCGCTTGGAACTAGTCTTGCATGTCCCTGACACTCGTCTGCTCCCATTACAAGCATTCTTCCATCTCTCCTTTGAGATCGTTAAAAATAGTAAGGAGGTCACGAATTTACTTTTTCGGGCTCGTAAAACCTTTAAGGAAAAGATTTATAAAGTATTTTTTAAGCCATTGTTATACTTTTTTCAAATCAAACAATATCGCCGAGTATAATTGTCATTTCAGACTCGTTAAAGGATTTGAAGCGACATCCACTTAGGCATAAGTTTACCCCTTTTCCGGACCTTTGTGGATTAATTACGAAAAAGGTATACTCTAGTCATACGTGACTAAAAGAGTTCTTCTCTCATTGGTTTACACTTTTAGGGTGAGGAGACTAACTTTACAAAAAGGGACTCCCCTTTTATGTCGATTTGTGATTGCATTGTAGCATCCTACTTGTCACTTGAGCCTTGTGCAAACTCCCACTTGCTCAATTGTTTACCTGGTGCCTGAGCACTTTCCCTGTCGAGCCCTGTAGAGCTTCCATTTTCCCTTCACAATTTGATGACCTTTTGACCCTAAGGGAACACCCCCCCGAGTGTCCAGATCCTGCACACACTTCCTTGCATTGATCATAGGTATGTCCCACTGCCTGGGACTAGTTTGCTCGCTATCTGACACTCGTTCCCTCACCTGTTGTACTATAAGTAATTTTATTCTTTTTCAAGCTTTTCCAAATATGAAAAAGACCAAGAAAATCAAATATTCCAAAAATCTGAACGGGATTATGGTTACTACTTCTAGTTGGCAGCTGTTGTGTCGCCTTTGAACAGAGCATTCACTCCACTCCATTCATTATCAATCGAGGACTATAGTAGGACCTTAGGAGTTGTACTCATTTCTCAATATTACTCCACCGATTGGTTAAGCTTCCAGTCACTATGGAGCCCTTTTGTCGATGCCTCCTGCATCCCAGAGTCTATATCAAGTCTATGTTTCCTGAGTCTATCCATCTACTCATGCTCTTGTTCAAAGGAAGTCCTGAAACCAGAGTCGGCCACTCCTCAGATCTCTTAACTATTGCATGTCGGCCATCCTTATTGAGTCAGTCCGTTTCACCTGAGTTCTTTCAAATCTTTTAGCGTAGCTATTATCTCGTGCTGGTTGATGGGGGATGCATTAATTCCCCCTTTCTAGAAAGTTTCATTCCATCGACATCAACCCATTTATTCCAGAATTTGAGACTTAGAGTTCGGTTGAGTACCTTGAGGATTGCAGTCTTTAGTGGTAGGTTCTCTCGTCATTGATAGTTTTGGGAATACATCAATGTCCCCTGATCGATGGATTCATCTTATGGTTCAACTTCAACACATCTATTCACACTCTGATGATTGTACTCTGTGCTTTGATTCCCATTTTCATTATTGGTGGGTTATCTCACATCTGTTAACGATATACATCATTGACCGGTAATAATACGATGTCACATCAGGTTCGACCTCAACACCTTTATTCACTTGAAGGGACTTGCACCATAGATGATTTGCATAGAAGACCCCAGGCGATAGTGGCATTCAGTATGCTACTTATGATCGTGACTTTACATCTGAGATATCATCTCTCAGACATCAGCATTTTGTACCTCCAGCATTGCACCAGTTGTTTCCTTTTCAGTAGGAGACCATATCTTACTGTAGATGGTTATGGCTATGACCACTTATGACATATATTCATGATGTACTTCCTATTCATGGCCATTGTATCATATTGTTGTACTATACCGACATGTACTTAGGGATACTATTGTATTATGACGAGTGAGCTACTCTCTCCAGTTGTGTCTCCATCACTCCACTTATGAGATTTATAATGTATTTTGGCCATCGTATCACCATTCTCTGACCTCACAGATTAGGGGGAACCTGTTACAACGTAATTTTCCACCCTGTGAGCATCAACACTCTTTGGCCTTCAGGATCCATTTTACTGACTCAGATTCACTTTATGTCCTTCGTAAACACTTTTTACCTATTTTTCTTCCTGTATGCTAGCTGTTCCACTTTAGCCAGCGTGCACGCGAGCTGTTCCACTATAAGGCGCAGGTGCCAAGTAAGATGGTAAAAATCATTATAAAAATAATTTTCACTCCCAAAAAGCGGTCTTAGGGTGACCTTTGGCCCTCCATTTGCCCCGAAATGCCTTGATGTGTCCTTTCACTTACCTTTGGAACAAGGAAATTTTTAGGGACGAAATTTCGCCAATTGGCTATTTTTTGGGTCTTTTTTCAAAAAATAAATTCGCTATTTGGTCATTTTTAGTCTCTAATATCGCCTATATTTACATAAAATATGTTTTTTTATCATAATATTCACCAAAATTTACAATTTTTGGTAGTAAATTGCGTTTTTCATATTTCATATTTGCCTACCAATCTATATATATGTTTTTTTCCAATCCAAAAAATTCGCCTAGAATACTATACTTAAGTATACTTTTATAATCCTTAAAAAATACTCTACTTTGGAAGGCTAGATATTGAGCTCTTATGGAATATGGAAGGGAGGAGAAAGAGAGAGCAAGATAACTCTAGTGGAGTTTTTCCATGACTTGAGTCTACACTCATTGATCCTTGTTGTTGTGAACTCCTTATGTTCACCTACAAAACTCTTATCCTCGTTTGAGTTTGCCATTACATGGAGGATTGAAGTGGTGGAGGCACAAGTGGAGAGACCCAGTTCTTGGTTCAGATTGGTTGCCGACAAGAGGTTGTATATTGTACTTCTTGTTATTCATTAATGGAAATACTCATTTTCTCTTCCAATTGATGTTGTGAATATTGTTAAATTACATTGGGTTATATTTGCTTATGATATCATGGATCATGCTATTGATTATGCTAATGTCTTTCACATATTATATGCACTTGCTTGTACATGTTGTTGAGACTAATCTGTAGGTCCAAGTGTAGAGGTTGAAAGCTCAACGGGGATCTACATCGAACATTCGGTTAAAGGTTGGTATTTTCTCCATTATCTTAGCATTTCCATTTATGCATTGCATTGGGAATTGAGTCATTTTTTTGGTAGTCAGCTGGCTGTTGTGGTCTGCCCCAAGCCATAGGAATTTTTCTCCGTAACAATCCTGATGTCTTGAATCCAACGAAGTCGATGGTTTGTCAATCCAAGCAACGAATATAATTCTATGGCCCGTTTAAACTTGCACCCCAAAGGATTTAAGGGACACATACAGATTACTATACAGGAAAGAATCCAACAAAATAATAAAGATGGTTATACTCATAATTTTAAAGGGTAACTGTTACCATCCCTTCGAGTTCCCATTGAGTTCAAAGGGATATTAAAATTGATGTCATTATTACTTTTAGATTATTTTTCAACCTAACAGCAAGTGATGCCTTCTTAATGACTTTTAAACTAAAGATTAACTGTGATTCAAAAATAAAAATCATTTAGGGTATGCATGGTGCAAATACAAAGTAGGGAGGATTATTGAGGATTTAAGTAAGAAGCATTCCTGGTTGGTTCATGTAGACACCATATTAGGGTTTTTTCTAGTTTTTAGTAGGGTAGATGGGTTTCATGAAAACATATAATTCTAACTTATGGAAGGGTTCCATGGGTTGGTTGTTATGATTCTTCAAAAAATAGATGAAAGAAATGTGTTAACTAATGAGACTGACTGATGATTTGTTTTTTTGAAGATGACATTAAGATGGATGAAGAATTTTTTCATGATGAAATTAAGATGGTTAGAGTGGTTATGGAAGATCATGCATTGATGATTCATTTCCACGATAGGAAGCTTAGTGAGAGTTCACTTGTTCAACTAAAATGGGGTATTTCCACACAAGTTGAACACCTTAAGAAATCACTCACACAAACAAATCACATATCTATTCACTAATGTATGTGAAGGTCCAATTTGGGAAACAATGACAATGAATAAATGATATTAGCGTTTGGTCAATGATAGTTAGTGGCTACAGACTAGGGTTTCTAGGATTTTGAACACAAAGTAGGATCTAAGATACAAAATAGGGTTTCTAAGGTTTAGAAGTCAAATTAAGGTTTAGGATTAAAAATAGGGTTTCTAGGGTTTCTAGGCTAGGAATTTTAGGCTAGGATTTCTAGGCTAGGGGTTTAGAATACAAACTATGGTTTCTTGGACTCTTGTGCATATTTGTGAACAAAGGTTTAGATACAAATGGATGAACATGAATATATGAAGTTTTTTTGGAATGCATATATAGTTGCAGCATGAAGTTTTTTGGACTCTTATGCATATTGGTGTACAGTGGTTTGGGTTCAAATAGTTGCACATGAATGCACAAAATAGGGTTTTTCGTAATCTTCTACATATTTGTATCATAATGGTTTGGATACAAATTGTAATGGATGTTTCTAAGGATATATTCGGTTTCTATTGTTATGGATTAGGTTGCTAAGGTTATATTTTTGTTTCTAGGGTAGACTAGATTTATAAGGCTAGATTAGGTTTCTATGTTTGTGGTTTGGGTTTCTAGGTTTCTAAACTAGGTATCTGATGGTTATATTTGTGTGGATGATGGATGAGAATATCAAGGTAAATTTTAAGGGCGAAATTTATCCCATGGGATATTTTTCCATGTTTTGTTCCAAAAAACAATTCGCCAATTTGCATTTTTTGAAGCCCTATTTTGCTCAATTTTGATGGGGTAAACTTTTTTCACTCTAAAAATCCCCAAAATATTATATAAACTATATAAAATCCTTACAAATTGAAATAATTTTAGAAAAATATCGCCAAATATTTTATAGTTGACATTTTGAGAATTGGTAAGATTCGCCAAGGTTTATACATTTTTAAATAAGTATGTTAAAATTATCCTTGGAGAATATTATGGTGAAAAAGAGGATGGTGATGGTGACAACATGGGTAGGAGGAGCATGGTGGTGATGTTAATGGTGGCATGGTGATGGTGACAACGACCATGGGGATAGTGATAATGAGAATGGGGATGGTGATGGTGATGGTGATAGTGAGAATGAAAATGGGCATGAGGATGCAGATATTATGGTGTACTTAGATGGGAGAAAAAAACAAAGAAAACAAATCCATGAAAAATATTGTGCAATTTATCAAGTTGTACCAAGTCTATGTAATTTATCAATCTGTCAAGCTATCAAT
The DNA here is from genome assembly GCA_027924585.1 of Larix kaempferi. Lineage (NCBI taxonomy): Eukaryota > Viridiplantae > Streptophyta > Pinopsida > Pinales > Pinaceae > Larix > Larix kaempferi. Next base: position 7,507,604 of record BSBM01001134.1, read on the forward strand.
GTCTAGCTGCAATAATCAAAATATTAATGTCAATACTGAATGAGAACATGAAACAAAATCATAAAATACATGTATACCACATACCTATAACATAGTACACAATATAACATGCAAACCACATACCAGATTACCTACCTAAGGTCATTCAACTAGACCATCAGGATCAATTCGAATACCAAAGGTTTCCTTTAACCTCTCGTGTTCAGAGTAAGGCAATAAGTATCGTGCCTTCGATGAGTTCTTCCTTGGCATTGTTTGCAGCTGGGGGTTTGTGCCAATAACTAAGTTTGTATAATGGTATACAATCTCACATGGCCTATAATCTTCAGATGTTTACACTTTTCTATTTACTGAGTGGGAAACCTGGTTCAAATATTCTCCTTTGATAACCATCGACCGAATCAGAAAATCATTGGCCTCAGAGTCCTGTAATGGGACATTTAGAGTTTGATTCCCATCAAAGAAACATGCAAGCCAATAGTCGGTGTGCCATGCATTGCATCTTGGGGAAAACACTACTTATATGTGCCCTGGAGAAAATATAGTGCCAATGTTTCAGTCAACTAACTAGACACAACTAGTTGTCATAAATATCAAAATATTAATCGAACCTAGTTGTATGAGATATGATATGTGGTCATAGTTTGGTGAAATAATTGATTAGTCCTCCTCCAACTGGGATAAAAGTATCTATGCATTGACTAATGGGGAGTGATACACGGTCCCAGCTATCAACCCAATCCTTGGATTTACATTCCTCCCATTTACCACTACTGCATGGAGAAAAAACATTAGAGTTTCCTTGTCCACATTTCAAGTATAGCATTGTCCAACGTTCTAACTGAATGAAATGCATGAGTTCCTTGGATGGTCTTGCACTCATATAACTATGATTGATCTACATCCACCACGTTCGAAAAATATCTATGTACATGTGCTTTCCTGGTTGACTGATCTTCCTGTCTTCTTTCTCCCCCCCCTGTGACTGAAGAACACCATTCAACGATGGTTTTTGCATCTCGGATGAGTGATACATTTGTGAAATTCATTTCTTAACAACATAATGTAGTCTTGATGCACGCACCTGCTTCCATGTTCACCTTTTCCGTGTCTAGTAACAAAATAGTTCCAAATATGTGGCACCTTGTGCCTTTTGTGGAGAATACACAACCATTGGAAGACATGAGAATTTTTTAATTTCCCTGCACAACCGTCAAACCAAATCCAATGTTGTTCCATCTATATACTGTTATCCTTCAAGTGATTGCAGAAAATTTGAAAGTCATGTTGTACAAAAGCCAATTCATGACAACTGTCATCACTTATGTAGAAGTGATACTCCTTCAATATAACCCTGTTGTCTTTATTACTATCTGCCCCATGTCTATAGGTGATATGGACCATTATGCTGACCTAGTCTGAGTGATAGTATTGAATTTGAATCTCGTTTTTCGGTTGAAGAGTGTAGTTTTCCACAAAATTGACCATTGACAGGATAGTCCCAAGAGGAAATGTATCCCTACACATTATAAACTGCTCATCTTGCTAATGAGCCACATGTACATGCTTTACATATTGTTGTGTCTTTTCAAAGAATTTCTCCATGAAGTCGCAAACCCGTACCTGGTAGATTAACAATAAAGACATATGTCAATATATTGTTACATATGAAATTGCAATCTGAAGAAAAAATAGTATTCAAGAACTCATTACGAACCTGAGAAGTGACCAATTGTATTTTTTTACTGTTGTTCCCTCCATCAATATCATATGTGACATATTTGAATGTCTGCAAGTTCACCTCCTACCTCCCAATTTCATGCTCATCAGTCACATGTATGCATTTGTCCAATAATTCCATTCCACCATACCATGGGCATGTCCCATCTATGCAAGATATTTGATAAAATGTGCAACAATTTGGCCTGATACACAAAATGTTATGAATAAAGTCTTTAGATGACATTGATGGTAATGTAGTTGAGCATTCCTGCAAAAGAGTGTTATGCAATACATGAAAAATATATGTATATGTGTCATAATAGTAACCATACTCAATGTGGTATCGACAACAACATGTGTTATAAATTGTGTTTATTTTAACATATCATGGTTTGCATTTTTCAAAGGATCTTTGGCCCACGTTAAATTCGTTATGTTCATTCCTAAATCTCTCATATAATTTTGTTTGTGTCATATCAAGAAAATGTTTAATGTGTGGTTCACGATCCTTTGAAACCCTTCTCAATTTTAATACATCTTTTTGGTTGGAAGAAGGTATAGTGTTGTCAGGCCAAAAGGTTGTACTAATCCCTTTATCGCATCAATGAGCTTCATATTAGAGCGTGGCAACCTGCCAATGAAGACCCAGACATCTGTTTGACTACTTTCAGGTTGTTCTCTCATAACACAATACTACAAAGTGTCTTGACATTCAAATTAATAATTTTGGAGGTAGGTTTAAGAAAACAAAGCACCCTAGTGTTTTTTTCATGATTGATTGTGACAAAACACGTAGAGACACATTGCGATGCTTTGACCGAGATATATTTCCAATTGTACAGTATGCATCTACTAAAATTTTAACAATATGAGAACTTGGTTCAAACTTTTTAATCATCTTTATCCTTAATGTTCTTCTAACAACATCCATAGACCTAGATTTTAACAATGATAAAAATAATTTTCACTTGTCCCCATCACATTTAGAATAAAAAAAGTTATCAAGTATTTTTTCGAGTTTTATAAGCAATAGCGTGTTTAGAAAACATACCTTCAAGTGAACAAATGAGACTTTCATCAACCTGTATACATTTCGGAGTTCTTCAACGTGTAGTTGCTAATGGAATTAAGTGTGTTGGAACTGGACCATGTACAACATCACCAGGACGCTCTGGCATTTCAATAGGAGCCTCTTTTCTTTCATTCTCTTGGATGGTCTCCATAACATTTGCATCTTTCATTGTAAATCTTGCATTCAACACCTCCCTAAATTCGTCGCTTGTATAACCACTACCCAACAAGTCATTCACTACCATAGTCTGAGGTTGACTTGATGTGGGAGTTGAAACATCCCCCAATTAGCACCTACATTTTACTTCTTGACTAGTGCCATGGGGTGCTTGTTCATCAAATGTTGTTGAAATTGAGGGCCCCTCTAGTGAATTATTCCATATTTCTTGTCTTGGATGTGTAATGTACCAACCAGTATTAATGATACACTAACTCACTCTCCTACAAGACTCAATGAAAAACAATGGACTCTGGTGACTAGTTTGACTATAGGTAGGAAAAATTAAAGAAATATGGAGGGGATTATGAATATGCCATATTACAGAACATTTACACAAAGTACTGGGACCATTAATGTTTCTAACATCATCCGGGATGAAGTCTACTCCAATGCTCCTGGGAACCCCAGCATATGCAAACTAGCACATCAACTAAGCATGGGATGAGAACCAAAGGTGAAGGATTATGACTTAGGAAGGATAAATAACATCAAATATCAGTCATTTTATAGCCTAGGTTCTCTCCATCAAGTTTGGGAAGGTTCCTAGGAAGTCTCACAAACATACAAGGAAAATTGCTTTCCAGGATTGCACAACTAGGCCAAATTCAGGACTTCCAAAATAGTCTGAGAGGCTAGAAAATTTATTATATTAAGATTGGGATGATTCATATGGAATATTAATTAACATCATAAATATAATTCACTTCATTTGGACCAAAAATCATTCATTTATCACACAAGTTCTGGAAACTAGGTGCAAGAAGAGGTATTGGAATCAAAATTTTATTCAGTAAAACTTCAGAATTAACATCATAGGTCCATTATTACAGTCATACTATCATTCAGTAGCTAATCCATACATCAGATGATTCTCAAGAATTAAATACATCAGGAACAAGCTCTTTCATCAACAAGACTAAGAAATCACTCATAGATCTGCAAAGTGAGCTATCAAATATCTGTTTTAGGCTCATAATCCTCTGGTGAAGAATTCAAGACCCGCAATAAACTCAATGATAATGGATGAATACCATGATATTCTCACAAGAAGCAGGGGCACATCTCCTATCTTGGACTAGGGGCACATCTCCCAAGTCACTGAGGCACAATTGCACTCACTCTAATTCTCAAAATGTCAAAAGATGTGAATTTGGTACGCTCACCTTCTTTGATATATGGAGGACGATTTGAGGAGAAAGTATCTTATGCTAATTCAACCTCATGGATGGATAATGAAAGCTTGCTTTCATCTTTTTCCCTTTTTTGCTTTGCTTTCTGTGTTTACCTTTTCCACTTTAGCTTTTCTATCCTGCTTTGCTTTTTATTGTTTTTTCTTCATTTTCTGCCTTGTCCTTCTTTTTTGCCTTATCCTTCTTTTATGATTTTATCCTACTTTCTTCTTTTGTGCTACTTTCTGCTTTATGCTTCTTTTCCTAATTTTTTGCGGTCTTTCTGCTTTGTACCATCTTTCTTTCCTTTTTTTCCGTTTTTCTAGCTTTGGATACTTTCTCCTAACTTCTCTTGCAAGTCATCTCCAAGGTCGACCTTATCCACTAAGGAACACTTTTGGAGCATTATCCACTCTTATTCAAAATAAAAATACTTATTTGATGAAAATTAATTATTCTCAAGTGCATAACAAAATCTAGGAAAATTAAATCACACTTCCTAATTAATTAAATTCCTGAACTTTCAAAATTAACCCCAAGTAAATGAAGTTGTCTTCTCAACCCAAGGGATTGGTTGGGTTAGGAACTTAATCCAGTAATCACCATTGAGGGGAAATGACATTCCTCCCCTCCCAATATTTCTTGTCCTCAAGCAATTTCAAAATCGGATGCTGTAAGATTTGTTCTCCTTCCCAAGTAGCATCCTCACTACGCAGTCCTTCCCATTGCACCATGAATTCTTTAATGATTTTGATCCTTAACATCTTCTCTCGGAATTCAAAAATATTTTTGGGAACTAGCACCAAATTTCCTTCATCATCCATGGGAGGAAATTCTTTTGAAACTTTAACTTGCTACCCTATTTCCTTCTTCAAACAAGACACATGGAAAACATTGTGGATCCTACTACTTGGAGGCAATTCTAGCTCAAAATCCCCTTCCCCGATCTTTCTTAGGATTTGGTAGGGACAATAAAACCTTGGCTGCAACTTCTCAGCCCCCTTAGACTTCAATGAGGACTGCTTATAGGGTTGCAACCTCAAATATACCATATCTCCTACTTGGAAGGTTCACTCCACTCTATGCTTGTCTGCATGCATCTTTTTCCTATTCTGCGCTATCTGAAAGTTGTCTTTAAGAGCTATGAGTTTGTCTTGACTCTCTTGGAGCCAATCATTTGCCTTCTGTGTTTTACAATAACCAAATATCAGTTCAGTAAAAGGGATTGCATCATATCCATATAGGGCCTTGAATGGTGACATTCCAATCGAGAGGTGAAAAGTAGCATTGTAAGAAAACTCTCCCAAATGGAGCCAAGTAGTCCATGAATTTTGCTGACCAGTAACATAGTTTCTTTAGTATCCTTCTATCCATTGGTTCACTTTTTCTGTTTGGCCATTATTCTATGGATGGTAGGTTGTACTCATGCCCAAACTTTTTCCCACTAACTTGAACAATTCTTGCCAAAAATTACTAGTGAACTTACTATCTCTATCACTGATGATGGACTTGGGTATGCAATGAAGTTTGAAGAATTATTTGATGAAAATTTAAGCCACTTAGTTGGATGCAATACTAGTGGTGGCAGAAAATAAATGTGCATATTTAGTCAATCTATCAACCACAACAAAAATACGGTCTTTACCTTGGCTTTTGGGAAGCCCCATGATGAAATGCACCAATACACTTTCCCATTTCTGCTCAGGAATAGGAAGTGGTTGTAAGAGTCCTGCTGGATGAGTATGTTCTAATTTGTTTTGCTGACATGCCACACATGATATAGAATACTCCATCACTTCTTCAAGCCATTCCAAGAGAACCTTCCCTTCACTTTCTTGTATGTCTTCACAAACCTCGGATGTCCCGCTAGGGGTGCATCATGAGAAACCTCTAGGATCTTCTTCTTTAATGAGGATACTAGAACCAAAAAGATCATATCCTTATGATAGATGATATCATTGAGAATATTGTAAGTATCATCATGAATTAGTCCTTCAAATAAATCACAAGCAAACTGATTCTTTGTATACTCTACTCCAAGCTATGCTTCTAATCATCATGAAAATTTATCAATGCAAAGGTTGGTTTTCTAGAAAGAGCACCAGCTACAGTGTTCATCGTACCCTTCTTGTATTCAATGTCAAATTCAAATTCTTGACCTTGCTTACCCACTTTTATTCAACTCCTTTTGCGTCAAGAAGTGTCTCAAACTGTTATGATCAGTCTTATGATGAACTTACCACCCACAAGATATTTACTGAACTTTACCAGTGCATGCATGATGGCTAGCATCTCCTTATCATAGATTCCGTATAGCCTCTCGGGGCTGGAAGTTCCTACTTTCAAAAGCTAGGGGATTATTGTTTTGCATCAAGATTGCTCCAATTCCATTCCCTGAAGCATCACATTCAAGAACAAAAGGTTGAGAGAAATATGGAAGTAAAAGAACATGACAACTACTCATTACCTCCTTCATATTATTGAATGCTTGTTCAACTTTTTCTGACCAATGGAAGGATCCTTTCTTACTAAGTTCTGTCAATGGAGATGTCAACTTTGGAAAACCTTTGACAAAATTCCGATAGTAAGTGCATATCCCAATAAGTCATCTCAATTCAATGAGATTTTTAGGACTTGGAAAATCCAAAATAGTTTGGATCTTCTCCATGTGAACCTTAACTCCTTATTTCCCAATCACACAACCAAGATACAAAATCTCAGTCATGCCAAAATCGCACTTGGATAGTTTTGCATAGAAAGACTGACCTGCCAAGGTTGTTTGTACAACATCCAAATTGTGCAAATACTCCTCCCAAGTTCTACTATAGATTAAAATATCATCAAAGAAAACAAGAACACACTTACAAAGATGCCTGCTAAATACTCTGTTCATGCAAGATTGAAAAGTTGCAGGTGCATTAGTTAGGCCAAAAGGCATAACTAGGAACTCAAAGTGTCTGTGATGACACCGGAAAGCCATCTTCTGGATGTCCAACTCTCGCATACTGATTTGATGGTAACCAGAGCAAAGGTCAATCTTTGAAAAGTATTTGGCTCCATGTATATCATCCATCAGCTCATAAATCCTTGGGATGGGATATATGTTCTTGATAGTATTCTTATTGAGAGCTCTGTAGTATATGCACATGCACATGGTCCCATATTTCTTCTTCACAAGGACTACAAATGAAGCAAAGGGACTTGAGATTGGTCTAATGAATCCAAGTCAAGCAGTTCCTTGATGTTTTTCTATGTCTCATCCTTGAATCCTTTTGGGTTCTTGTAAGGATGGACTTTGATAGGTGGTGTGCCTATCTCTAACTCAATTCTATGCTTCACTCCTCTATCAGGTGGCCTACCATGAGGAAGGTCCCCAAATACCTTCTTATTCTTTTGGAACAACTTCTAAATGTATTTTGGATATTGTGCTACTTCCAAAGAGGTACCGTTAGTGTTGAATAGGCATTCTGCAACCCACTCAATGTCTCCATGCCTCAGTAGGGATATCATACTATGTGCAATCGCCACTTATTTTGTGTAGGTGTTGATTCCTCTCAACACTACCAAATTTCCATCTTCCCCTTTGAAAGCCATCTGAGGAATTTGGTATTCTATTGAGTGATTCCCAATGGAATACAACCATTTCACTCCCAAGACCATGTTAGTATCTATTGATGTTTTTGTAACTTCGAAAGATATTCACTTGTATATTGTATGTATTACATTTGTACTTTATTGTATCCCCAACAGAGATGTATTATTCCTTCGATTGCAAGTGTCATCATTTGTATTTGCAAGTGTTGCAATTTATATTGTAAGTGTCATAACTTATATTTGATGGGTTATTAGACCACCTTAGTGGGGTCAGCCTTGTATGAGTTAAGTTGAAGGGTTATTAGACTCACTTAGGGAGTTGGACCAGTTAGGGTAAAAGGAAGGTTAAGTTAAAGTATAAATAGAGTGGTTGCACCACTCTATTTTCTCATTCACTCACTCATCTGACTCACATAGTTTATTGAGAGGAGTGTGCACAAGTGGAGGAGGAGTAGCTGTTGAAGACATCTATCTTTAGGGGTTTGATCTTTGTGATCTTTGTATTGGTGCTTAGTTCTATCTCTGAGGAAGTTGTGACGTTTTTCACCTTCTTGGTTTTCCCTGAGGAAACATTGTGTCTCTTGTATCTATGTTTGTTATGCTGTGCATTTTATTCTCTTAGTAGGATCCTAGATAACATTTGAATGAAATTATCGAAATTCTAACATGGTATCAGAGCGGGACTAAGACGAAGACATTGTGCAGCTGTGGAAGCTAGTGATTCTTAATTTTTGGGTCTCTCTCCACAGATCATCAAAGGCAGGAGGCTAGGCTAACTCTCCTAAGGAAGGCGCATATTTCTGTCGAGACATAATTTGATTCTAAGCATTTTCAGTTTTTGGCCTGTCACTACTGCAGGAAATTAAGGCTTTTGACATAAGTGGAATTTTGGAGTTCTCTCAGCATAGGATTGATCTCCTCAGCAAAGTCGAAGTTTAGAGACCAATATTGAACTTTTTGGTTGGGAAGAATCCTGGGATCTATCAAACCTTAATTCGGGTTTTGGACTAGAAAACCAGATTTTGACAGAAATTGCAGATCCAAAATTCGTAGGTCAATTTTGAGGGGTCAATTTTTAGAGTTTTCAAAATATGAGCACACCAGCTTTCCCATCTTATTCAATTTCATCTCCCTTTCTAAACATAAGTTTGAAATTACAAGTTTGGATTTTTAGGGTTTCTCTAACAAACCCTAGCCAGCTCCAGATCCAATTTCAGCAAATCAAGTGGTAAGACCTAAATATTTTATATCCATTTGAGTTTCTCATTAAGATGTCTCACCACACTAAGCTTGAGGATAAGCTTGAAGGGGATGATAACTTCCAAGTGTTGGGATATTCCTATACTCCATCCTAGTCCTACCAGCATTTTCATTATTTTCATTTTCAGTCATGCATGCACTTTTAGGGTTTGCATGTATTTGCATGCATCCCAGTCATCAGTCCCAGCACCTAGTCCCCAGTTAGCTAGCCCCCGGAGCTTATTTCCACTTAGTTTTAGCCCTACTAGAGCTTAGTGTGCCCTCCTTTCACCTACTGCATGAAAAAGGCGCCCTTCCTTACCTACTATTCAGTTATCTTCAGTTCTCTCCTTGATTTTAGGCTTGACTGATTCTCAACTGACTCTATCACTCCGATGGACCTCCAGTGAGACTTGACTGCCCATTCTGACTCCAGTTAGCTCCTCATGCGCCCTCCACTGAGCCTCCTTCATTCAGTTAGTGTCTCCATGTGCCAGTTACATTTAGTTACACCTACTACACTCAGTTAGACTCAGTTTGACTGATGGTTGACAATTACTTGTGCATTGATGACTCCATCGATGATGAGACAGACTACTAGTTGTGCTCCGATGACACTCCAGTGATCTTTTGATCACTCCATGAAGGCTAATTCGAATTGCCACCTTAGTCATTCGAATCCTCATGCATTGTACTATTTATTTGTCCATATTGTGATTAATTAATTAGTGTGCGTGAAGTATTTCTGCTTCTATCTGAGTTCTACTGTATTATTATTCTGTTTCTCATTATACTGCATTGACCACTCTTCCTCTATTTTCCTGCTTAATCATAATTACTCTTGTGAGGTATACATCATCTCTTAGATATGCTGTGAGGATTTTCACATGGTATCAGAGCATGTTGAGAGTATTGTTTATCTCCATTCCGGAGAGTTTTTTGCGGGTTATTATCAAGATTTCGAGTGTAGCAGTTGCAGCAGTAGCAGTTGCAGATATTCTCTATTGTTTTTGCAGGTCTTCTATAGCTTCAATGAATTCATAAGAAATCCCTCCTCGTTCTCCATTCAACTATGATCTTCTTTCTCTATTCAACTATGATGAATGGAAACCGAATATGACAACACATTTGAAAGAAATGGTCTCTTTGATTAATGTTTTGAAAGAGAGTTTGAATCCTCTAAAGAAGAGTATGACTGGTTAATTGAAGGTAACATATCTTGTGAAGCCGTGATGTTTTCTATGCCTCTATACATGACACACCAATTCGTTGATATCGAAACTCCAAAAGAGCTATGGGCCCAACTTGATGAAAGTTTTGGTAGACAGAATGAAGGATTTGGTCCAAACCCTTTCGAGAACAAGCAAAGTGATGCATTTGCCCTCCTTGATGATCTCATTGATCATGAACCAGTATCAAACACATCTCATATTGAAGTTGTCCACACAGAAGAAGAACTTGCAGATTCTACACTCATGCTCCAAATTTCTTCTCTTTTTGTGCTAGCTCACACTCTAGATATTGCAGAAGGTCCTAAATCCTCTCTTGCACCAGAGTCTGTTGGTCTGCATCATGATCTATTGAATGTTTCGGAGGTCAAATCAGCTATTGGAGGTGATGCATTCGCTCTCCTCAAGCAATCACCTCTTATTTACTACTATATGATCATTATTCCATGCTTTCAGAAGGTTATTGAAGAATATGGCCATTGCCATTCGCTTGGGATAATTTCTCATGCACATCATGGTTTTGATCTCACCCCTACTGGTTCAAAGGAGATCTCAAGAAACCATGACGATTCACTTGGGATAATTTCTCATGCATTTACTAGTTTTGATCTCACCTCTTATGGTTCAAAGGATATCTCAAGAAACCATGATTCAATTCTTGGATCTAATTTGGATTCTAAGCAATCACTACTTGGGAGAATTTCTCATGCATATGATGGTTTTGATCTCACCCCTGCTGGTTCAAAGGAGATATCAAGAAACCATTTATCAAGTCTTGGAGCTGATTTGGATTCCAAGCAATCATTATTATTTGATGGTTCTTTTTATAATCTCACCCATGATGGTTCAAAGGAGAATACAAAAGACTATCTGCACATTCATGTTTTTTATCCTACCTCAGTTGATTCGAATCATAGGTTCAAGGATCATCCTCATACTATTGGATTTGTTCTCATCACATTCGATCTGCAGAGCAACTACAAGCACATGCCTTTTGAACATGATCCACTTCTTCCCAAGAAGAAGATACCTCCAGACATATGACCAAGCATCACACCTGCTTGAGTTTGGAGCATTTATTTTTGTGTGTTCCTTACAGTCTATTTTGAGGGGGGGTATTTTTACCATGAGGTTTTCCCCATTTCCTCGGTTTATTGATTGTTATTATTCATTGTATTGGGTGACCTTTGGTCTTAGTTACCAGGGCCCAGGATGGATTAAGTGGGGGTGTTAGGATATTCCTATACTCCATCCTAGTCCTACTAGCATTTTCATTGTTTGAATTTTCAGTCATGCATGCACTTTTAGAGTTTGCATGCACTATTTAGGGTTTGCATGCATCCCAATCATCAGTCCCAGCACCTAGTCCTCATTTAGCTAGCCCTTGGAGCTTCTTTCCACTCAGTTTCAGCACTCCTAGAGCTTAATGTGCCCTCCTTTAACCTACTGCATGAGAAAGGCACCCTTCCTTACGTACCATTCAGTTATTTTCAGTTATCTTCAGTTCTCTCCTTGATTTTAGGCTTGACTAACTCTCAAGTGACTGTATCACTCTGCTAGAACTCCAGTGAGACTGGACTGTCCATTTTGACTCTAGTTAGCTGCTCATGCACCCTCCACTGAGCCTCCTTCATTCAGTTAGTGTCTCCATGTGCTAGTTACATTCAGTTACACCTACCACACTCAGTTAGACTCAGTTTGACTGACAGTTGACAGTTACTTGTGCATTGATGACTCCACCGATGATGAGATAGACTACTATTTGTGCTCCAATGATACTTCAGTGATCTTTTGATCACTCCATGAAGGCTAATTCGAATTTCCACCTTAGGCATTCGAATCCTCATGCATTGTACTATTTATTTGTCCATATTGTGATTAATTAATTAGTGTGTGTGAAGTATTTCTGCTTCTATCCAAGTGCTACTGTATTATTATTATGTTGCTCATTATACTGCATTGACCGCTCTTCTTCTATTTTCCTGCTTAATCATAATTACTCTTGTGAGGTATACATCATCTCTTAGATCTGCTGTGAGGATTTTCACACCGAGGATGGAAATATATGATTGGGTTAATCCTAGAAGAGAATGAATTGGACACCTACATAAGTGAAGAGGTTCCAGTTCCAGAGAGAGATGAGGCTAAGGTTTTTGATAAGAAGAACTTGGTCAAGGCCAAGAGAATCATTGCAGATTCGATCAAAGACCATCTCATACCACATGTGTTATCTCTAAAGACACCCAAGGAGATGTTTGATTCCTTTACCAAGTTGTTTGAAGGAAAGAATATAAATTGGAAGATGACTTTGTGGAACCAATTGAAGAGTATAAAGATCCAGAATGGAGAGACCATCCAATCCTACTTTACTAGGGTCTCCCAAATCAAAGAACAACTTGAAGCTGCGGGTTAAGTGGTGGAGAATGGAGAAATTGTGATGACCACTTTGAATGGCCTACCTAGGTCATGGGACTCCTTCATCCAAGGAATTTTTGCAAGGAAGAAATTGATTTCTTTCAGTAGACTGTGGGAGGAATGCTCACAAGAAGAAACTATACTTATGGCCCGAGAAGAAAAGATGGGAAGTGAAGACCAAGCTCTCACAACTCACACCGAGAAAAGTAGGTTCAAGAGGGAGGAACCTCATCACAAGAAATATTCTCACCATCATCAAAAGAAGAAAGATCTCTCTCACATTAGATGCTTCACATGTGATGAGAAGGGACACTATACCTCAGATTGTACTAGGAACAAAAAAGGCTTCAAGAAGAAGAAGAAGAACAACAACAAGAAGAGATATCATGCTCATGCTGCTAAGGATGATGAACCTCCTAGGAAGAAGACTAAGGAAGAAAGTGAAGACTATTCAAGTAACGAAGAATATGTTCTAATCTTTGCTCTCACAGATACTATTACACATGGGTGTAATGATTGGCTTATTGATAGTGGGGCTTCCATACATATGACAAGATTTAAAGAATCTCTTATGGACCTATCTGAATATTAGTCACCTCATAAGGTGAAACTTGGGGATGACTATCAATACCCCATAAAGGAAGTGGTGAAGCCTCCTACAATTTAGACTCTGGGAAGTATTTGAAGATGAAATATGTTCTATATGTACCTGGAATCAAGAATAATCTTCTCTCCATTTCATCTTTGGATGCAAAGGGGATGAGAGTTGCATTTGTGGATGGCCAAGTACTTATGTGGCCAAAAGGTAAGACCATAGATGATGCAATAGTGATTGGAGAGCAAGAGGGAGGATTTTACAAATTGAAGGGACATCCTGAAAAAGCCATGGTACATGAATCCATGGAGCCAAGTGAATTTTGGAATAGAAGGCTTGCACATGTGCACTATATAGAACTATCAATTGAAAGCAAAGCAGTAGAAGGTCTTCCTAAAATCCATTCAAAGCATGAAGGTGTTTGCAAAGGATGTGCAAAAGGAAAGAACACAAAGAAGGAATTTCCAAGCGGTGAAAGAAAGGCAAAAGGAATATTGGAAATTATCCACTCCGATGTATTCAGTTCGATGTCATCCAGTTCTCTGAGTGGGTATGTATATTATGTTTCTTTTATTGATAATTTCTCTAGGAAGACTTGGATTTATTTCTTGAAGAACAAAGATGAAGTATTCAGTAAATTCAAGGAATTCAAAGCCTTGATAGAAAACCACACTAAAAAGAAGATCAAGACTTTTAGATCCGCTAATGGTGGACAATTCACTTCAGAAGACTTCAAGAAGTTATGTAGTGATTCAGGGATTAAGAGGGAGTTTACCACTCCTTACAATCCACAAAAAAATGGAGTTGCAGAGAGGAAGAATAGAACTACCATGGAAGCAACACGGGAAATGATTCATGACCAAGATTTTCCTATGCATCTATGGGAAGAAGAAACAAGGACAACTATATATGTACAGAACAGAACACCACACAGGATACTTGACAAAAAGACACTAGAAGAAGCTTTCTCCGGTAAGAAACCAGAAGTTAGCCACCTTAGGATATTTGGATGTCTAGTATACACACATGTTCCAAAAGAAAAGAGGACAAAGTTAGATACTTCGGGGAAGAAAGGTAAATTCATGGGTTACAGTGAAAATTCGAAAGCATACAGAATCTACTTTCCAGGGTTCAAGAAGATTGACATCAACAGGGATGTGAATTTTGATGAAAACTCAGCATACCTCAAATCAAGGAAGCCACCTATTGAAGACAATGAAGAACCAAGAGTACCCAGAATACAAGACACCACCATGAACGAAGCAATTCCAAAAGAGGATCGTGATATGGAAGATACACAAGAACCTGTAGATCCACCCCGTGAGAAGAACTCTTACAAAAGGAAACCAACATGAGCAAGAGAGCTCATACAAGATGCAGAGAGGTATGGTTTTCCAGAAGACGAACAAAAAGAAAGAAAAAAGGACAAGGTCACACACTAGCTATGTAGCCTTACTATGTGACATAATGAACAAATAACCTTCCAGTTATGAAGAAGCGACATAAAAGAAAGAATGGAAGGAGGCCATGGTCGAGGAATACCAGTCGATCATGAAGAATGGTGTTCGGGATGTGGTCCCAAGACCAGAAGGGAAGTATGTTGTGACTTCAAAGTGGATCTACAAGATCAAGCATGATGCAGATGGTAGCATAGAGAAATACAAGGCAAGGTTTGTGGCTCGTGGCTTCTCCTAGAAAGAAGGGATAGATTATGAAGAAACTTTTGCACTTGTATTCAGATACACTTCCATCATAATAGTGCTTGCTCCGACTGCAATGATGAAGTGGAAGATACACCAGATGGATGTCAAGACAACTTTCTTGAATGGTGTAGTCGAAGAGGAAGTGTATGTGGAGCAGCCACTCGGATTTGAGACACATGACAAGAAGTCAAATGTGTGCAAATTAAAGAAATCCTTCAATGGTTTGAAACAAGCACCCAGGACATGGTACGACAGGATTCACAACTTCCTAACTAGTTTGGGATTTACCAAGAGTAAAGTGGATTCCAGCCTTTACTACAAGGTTGAGGAAGGAAATCCAGTGATACTCCTACTGTATGTAGATGACTTGTTTGTGACAGGTGAGAATGGGTTGATTACTGATACGAAGAGGAAGCTTGCTGCCGAGTTCGAGATGAAGGACTCGGGTATGATGCATTACTTTCTAGGTATGGAGGTGTGGCAGAGTGCAGATGGAATCTTCCTTTCACAAGGAAAGTATGCAGTAGATATCCTGAAGCGGTTCGGGATGATGGACTGCAAGGACATGGCCACAAATATGGAATCAAACCTGAAGCTATTGAGTGATGCTTCATTAGAGTCGGTTGATGCCATGATGTATAATCAGATGATTGGGTCCTTGATGTACATGATGAACACAAGACCAGATATTTGCTTTGCTGTGAACACTTTGAGCCAGTTCCTAACGGATCCTAGACATGTTCACTTGATTGTTGTAAAGCATATTCTGAGGTACCTGAAGGGTACGGTTGATTATGGGCTCAAGTATGATGCGAATCAAAAGTTTAACCTGTAGGGTTATGTTGATTCATATTGGGCAGGCAGTGCTACAAATAGGAAGAGCACTTCGGGGTGCTATTTCAGTATGGGATCAGGTGTTATCTCTTGGTTTAGCAAGAAGCAATCCTGCGTAGTAGTGAGTATAGCTGAAGCAGAGTATGTCGCAGCTTGTTCTACTAGTTGTGTGGAAGTTTGGCTAAGGAAGCTACTGTCTATTTTGTTTGATTTCTAGTTGGATGCTACTTGTATCTTCTATGACAACTAGAGTTGTGTGAAGTTGTCCAAGAACTCGGTGTTTCATGACAAGTCGAAGCATATCGAGATCAAGTATCACTATATCAGGGATATGGTGTAGAGAGGAGCATTGAAGCTCCTTTATGTTGCAACGGACGAGTAGATAGCAGATGTGTTAACCAAGCCACTAGCCAGGGTGAAGTTTGAGTACTTCAGAGGAAGGCTTGGTGTTCTTCAAATTGAAGATACTTCCAGGAGGAAGTGATGGGACACATATGCAGGATCCTTTCCAAGCATGGTGGTAGGAGGGTCCTCCCCATGGCTGTGGATGTAAGTGTTGTGTGATGAGCATCCAGACAATGCTCTGATATGGACATCCATATGATGTTTTGTATGATGATGATCAATATGATCATGAGAATCCACATGATGCTCAGTGCGAGGATGATCAATATGATCATTAGTATCCGGATGATACTCCGTGGCCATGGATATGTTGCAGGTTGTGCAGTGGCATGTAATCGCTCCTTGGGAGACCCTATAGGTTGAGCAAGAACCTCGTAATCAGTCTTGGGATGATATTTCGAGGTTTTTCCTGATATCATATAATCACTCCCTGGGAGATCCTATAGGTTGAGCAGGAAGCTCGTAATCAGTCCTGGGATGCTCTTTTGAGGTTTTGCTTGCTCACATGTAATTAGTCCTGGGATGCTCTTTCGAGGTTTTGCTTGTTCACATGTAATCAGTCTTGGGAGATCCTATAGGTTGAGCAGGAAGCTCATAATTAGTACTGGGATGCTCTTTCAAGGTTTTTCTTGCTCGCATGTAATCAGTCTTGGGAGATCCTATAGGTTGAGCAGTAAGCTTGTAATCAGTCATGGGATGCTCTTTCAAGGTTTTGCTTGGTCGCATGTAATCAGTCCTGGGAGATCTTATAGGTTGAGCAGTAAGCTCGTAATCAGTCTTGAGATGCTCTTTTCAGGTTTTGCATATGCACATAATTAGTCCTAAGATTCCAGCGAATGGGCCACGCGCAGAGATGATGAAGACCTACATGGAGGCTAGACCTACATCCAACATGAAAAAGGGATGGATCTGTAGAACTTCCTATGACGAGAAGAATTGAGAGATAGCACCAGTGATCGAGATGACGAGTATAGTAGCAGTGACGATGATGCTCCATGATTCAGTGACGATGATCTAGCTCCAGTATTGAAGACTTGTGCCTATATGTATTGATGACCTGTGTCAAGAGAATACCTTCCTATTTAAGAGGGAGTGTTGATGTATTTGTAAATTCAAAAGATGTTCACTTGTATATTGTATGTATTACATTTGTACTTTATTGTATCCCCAACAAAGATGTATTATTCCTCCGATTGGAAGTGTCATCATTTGTATTTGCAAGTGTCGCAAGTTATATTGTAAGTGTTGTAACTTATATGTGATGGGTTATTAGGCCACCTTAGAGGGATCGACCCTGTATGAGTTAAGTGGAAGGGTTATTAGACTCCCTTAGGGATGTTAATTTTTTAGAATTTACTTCGATCTAATCTAGGATCTTAACTGAGAGAACAACATGTACAACATATCTACAACATATCAATCATGGACACAATAATGCAAGCACACAAGAGACATAGAATTTACTTGGGGAAAACCATAAAGGTGAAAAACCCCAATAACTTCCTCAGAGATAGATAGAGCAATGATACAACCCAAGCATAAGAGATAGACATCTCCTAGCAGCAGCTTATCCTCTTCCACAAGTGTGCCACTCTCCAAAGAGTGTGTGTGAGAATAGAATCATCAAATAGAGTGCCTCCCGAACTCCATTTATACTTGACTTGACTTGTCTAATAACCTTTACTAGGTCAGCCTCACCTTAACCACATAACACAATGTTGACTGGGCCGACACCCAATAGGGTGGTCTAATAACCCTTTGACCCACATGGCCAACTCCCAGTAGGGTGGTCTAATAACCCATCAAGTATAAGTTACGACACTTACAATATAAATGACGACACTTTCGTATAGAGGAATAATACCATCTCTATAGGAGTACAATATACATATATGAAATACATTCCGTAGTTACATATACATCAACACTCCCTCTTAACTAGGAAGGTATTTCTCGACATAGGTCTTCTAGCACAAGTCTTCTCCTCTGGATCATCATCACTGGATCATCGTCATCATCACTGCTGCTGCTATCTCAATCAATCTCATATCTACTTGTCATAGGAAGTTCTACAGAGCTAGTACTTTTTCATACTGGATGTAGGCCCACCAACGGCAGGTCTTCATCATCACTGGACATACTATGGAATCCTCAAAACTTATTACGTGCGTCACAAAACCTTGAAAGAGCATCCCAGGACTGATTACGAGCACACAGCTCAACCTATTGGATCTCCTAGGACCTTTTACATGCTACTGCACAACCTATCCACGGCCATAGAGTATCACGAAGGACAACCTAGATGCACACACATAGCACTTACACTCACGGGCATGGGAGGACCAACCTACCACCATCCGTGAAAGGCTCACATCACTTACATCAATGACCATGGGAGGACCAACGTACCACCATGTCGGAATGGCACAACACTTATATTGCAGCCATGGGAGAACACATCTGCAACCATGCTCAAATGGCCCCATCACTTATATCGCAGCCATGGGAGAGCACATCTACAACCATGCTCGAATGCCCCCAACACTTATATCGCAGCCATGGGAGAACACATCTACAACCATGCTCAAATGGCCCTGGAAATTACATCACGACCATGGGAGAACACATCTACCACCATGTCGAAAAAGCCCAACAATTACATCGCGACCATGGGAGAACACATCTACAACCATGTCCAAAAAGCTCATGTGCATCTATGTCTTCGGAACTCATCACAAATAATCCAACTAATTATGTAATGTATCCACCTGATACATGTCATCACATATGATCATCCTGATCATCATCACTGCATCGTCCTGATGCATGTCATCTGGAGCAACATCTTGAAGTTCGTCATCCATGATCATCCTAATCATATAATGCATCCACCTGATGCATACCAAGTATCTACCTGATACATATCATCATACATGATCCACCTGATCATATAATGTATCTACCTGATACATACATAGATACATGATCCACCTAATCATACAATTTATCCATCTGATATATATCAACACACATGATCTACCTGATCATACAATCGTATCTACCTGATACATATATAGATACATGGTCCAAGCATCCAACATGATGCATATATACATACATATAAATGATCCAACTGATCATATCCAGCATCCAACATGATGCATACATACATAAATGATCCAACTGATCATATCCAACATCCAACATGATGCATACATACATAAATGATCCAACTGATCATATCGAGCAGAAACTAGAACATCATCCTGATGCTCATCATCTAGCGCTTACATCCATAGCCATGTGAAGGATCCTCCTTCCACCATGCTTGGAATGGCTTCAACAAACGTCTCCATCACTTCTTCCTCGAAGTGTCGTCGATTTGAAGAAAACCAAGCCTCTCTCTGAAGTACTCGAACTTCACTCTAGCTAGTGGCTTCGTCAACACATCTACAATCTACTCATCCGTCGCAACATACAGGAGCTTCACTGCTCCCCTCTGCAACATATCCCTGATATAGTGATATTTGATCTCTATGTGTTTCGACCTGTTGTGGAACACCACGGTTCTCAGACAGCTTCACACAACTCTGGTTGTCACAAAATATACCAGTAGCCTCCAACGGTAGATCAAATAACTCAAATAGTAGCTTCCTCACCATACTGTCTCACAACTAGCCAAACAGGATGCAACATACTCTGCCTCGGATGTACTCAGTGCTATGCAAGACTGCTTCCTGCTAAACCAAGAGATCACACCTGATCCCATACTGAAGCAGCACCCAGAAGTGCTCTTCCTATCTATAGCACTACCTACCCAATCTAAATCAACATAACCCTGCAGGTTAAACTTTTGATTCGCATCATACTTGAGCCCATAATCAACCATACCCTGCAGGTACCTCAGAATATGCTTTACAGCAACCAGGTGAACACCTTTGGGATCCGTCAAGAAATGGCTCAATGTGTTCACCACAAAGCAAATATTTGGTCTCGTGTTCGTCAGGTACATCAAGAACCCAATCATCTGACAATACACAGTGACATCAACTGGATCAGATGAAGCATCACACATAAGCTTCAGGTTCGATGCCATAGGTGTGGCCATGGCCTTGCAATCCATCATCCCGAACCTTTTCAGGATCTCTACTGCATACTTCCCTTGTCCAAGGAATATTCCATCTGCACTCTGCCACACCTCCATGCCTAGAAAATAGTGCATCATCTCCAAGTTCTTCATCTCGAACTCGGCAGCAAGCTTCCGCTGCGTGTCGGCAATCAATATATCCTCACCTGTAAAAAACAGGTTATCCACATGCAAAAGTAGTATCACTGGATTTCCTTCCTCAGCCTTGTAGTAATGGTTGGAATCCGCTTTACTCTTGGTAAAGCCCAAACTAGATAGGAAACTGTCCATCCTACCATACAAAGTCCTGGCTACCTGTTTCAAACCATACAGGGCTTTCTTCAGTTTGCACACACGTGACTCTCGATCATGTGTCTCAAACCCGAGTGGTTGCTCCACATACACTTCCTCTTCAACTACACCATCCAAGAAAGATGTCTTGACATCCATCTGGTGCATCTTCCATTTCATCACTGTAGCCGGAGCAAGTACTGATCTGATGGAAGTGTGCTTAGCTATAGGTGTAGAAGTCTCTTCATACTCAATCCCTTTTTCTGGGAGAAGCCACGAGCTACAACCCTCATTTTGTATTTCTCTATTTTCCATCTGCAGCATGCTTGATCTTGTAGATCCATTTGGAAGTCACAACAGGATTCCCTTCAGGTCTTGGGACTGCCTCCCAAACATCTTCATGATCGACTGGTACTCCTCGATCATGGCATTCTTCCCAGATCCCGGGAACTTCAATATATTCAATATTTTCAATAGATAACTTTGTTGCTAAACAAATGTTGTAGTCCTTCTTTTGTAGGTGCTCGTATACGATCTTTCCTACAAAACAAGTTAAATTGCATGATTATAAACTTCTCATAGTTTTCAGAACAAATTCTTACACATAAAGAAATATGTCATACAGTCATGCAATTATTTTAGCCAATGCTTCAATACAACATTCATCCATATCCTGTAACTTTCTAGATGCCTTCCAATCTCTACCAAGACATCGTTAAGAGTTTGCACTACTCCCAACATATCAGCAAAGAGGTTTCATTCTAGATAAGTAGCAATGGAATGTTGTACAGTGCCATAGGCCACTTACCCATCACATGCCTATTAGTAGTATACTATTCATCAATGCAACTATTATAATATGTATAATACACAACCTAATTCTAGGGACATTAGTATATACATTATTGAACAGTATTATTTAAACAATCAAATATGCAAGAAATGATAATTCAAATACTTATCTTTGTTTGTTTGTTGGGTTGACTCCCTCTCAGTCTTTGCTTCCTTTCTATAACTCCATTCTGATGTGGATTGTGAGAAGTGGTAAACTCCTTCTGAATATCTGCATCCTTGCAGAAACTATTGAAGTGTGCTCCCTCTTGATCTTTGCTTCCTGGATTACCTGTCCTTGAATTTATATCCATCATTAATCACTATGCATGCTTATTAGTATCATCATTGTGTTATCCTTGAGGTCTCATACATAATCACACATTCATTAGTATAATCTTAATACTATCAAAACACAATAATATTAAACATGTATAGTCATGATTATTTCAAACACATATAATAAATATTAGTATTCAAGGTTTCAGGGAAGACTTCTTTTACTCATGCATATTCTTATTTGATCATAGGACTCTTCTGGTTAGTCAAATCATCAATCAAGATAAGAGACATAATATGCATAAACCCTTGATTACATACATTTCTAACTTTATGAATAAACATAACCAATCATACCAAGTATACTTATATAAGGGATCCTAACACAAGGTAAGATTCTAACTTGATATAGGAAAAACATACCAGGATTACTATGTTAGCTAGTTATGTCTAACATACCCGCATGATGTCTTCTGGTTCTCTTCAATGACTTGTGCTAGTAACCTGCAGGTCTCATAAGTTAACCATTGTAGAACCAAGTTATACATACCTTGTAAGTAGATCTTCTATGTGATCCATGACAATGGATGAATCTTTGTCTTCATGTCACCATGATCATATGTTCTTGAACTAGAACATGATTTGTCTTTCTTGGTGTACCTTTCATGTTAGCGAACAACATAAACCTCATACAACATCACAATGCATTAGTACAATCATAAGTGTCAAAACCTTAATCAATGAATATCTTCTATCGTGTATTCATAATTTTATTAAGGTGATACGACAAGTCTAAAGTTAATCAAGATTGTACTAACCTTAATGAAGACAAACATACCATAAACTTAATCATGAACAGATCTCGAAACATACCTGGATAAGTCATACCTATCGAGATTGCTTTTAATCTTCTTATGTAAGTCCTTAGCCTCATCTCCCTCTGAAACATGAACTTCTTCACTTATGTAGGTGACCAATCCATTTTCTTCTAGGATTAACCCAATCCACTTGATTTGCAGGAACTAGATCTGGAGCTGGATTAGGGTTTGTTAGAGAAACCCTAAAAAATAAAACTTTGAATTTCAAACTTCTGAAAGGATAAAAAGATGCGCCTTGATGAGCTGATCAAGCCGGTATACTCATAATTTGAAAACTGCAAAGTTTCACCCCTCAAAATTGCCTTTGAAACTTATGGATTCACTGGACATGACCCCAAACTAGGGTTTCATAAAGCCCACCCTTATGCCCAATCAAAAGGTTCGATCCAAATCTCTAAGCTTCTATTTTTATGAGGAGCTTCCAGCCGTGGTCATAGATTTAAAAAATTCCCATTTTTGCAGAAGCCCTAATTTTCCACTTCTTCGATCAAAGTCCCGAACTAGGGTCTAATCAAGCCCGACCTTCTGCCCGACCAAAAATTCTGATCTTAGTCTCTAAATTTTTATTTTGATGAGTAGCATTCAGCCGTGGTCTCCAATTACAAAAATTCCATCTTTCTCCGAAACCCTAAATTCCCGAAGCCATGAATGAAGGTGCTCAAAAATAATTCTGTTTTGACAGAAATATGTACCTGATTGTTTCTGGTGTAACTCTGAACTTTATGGTCCACAGGGTCTGACACTTCTACCTTTGGTATCTAAACCTGTCATATTTCCAACCCCATAGGTATGACCTCAATTAGATTCTCTGAGAGAGAGTTATGCGAAGTGTCGCAACGTGACCTGTTTATGGGATAAAACAGGAGAGCGAACTTGTACGGAGTGCCACATGTCACTGGTTCAGTTTCGGCCTATGAAACAGTTACCTGAGAAAGTACAGTCTTTGCACTACCTCTGACATTTTACTAAATTTAATTTGGATCTTTCTATCCCAAGTTATAACCTTTTTTCCTAGGTCACCTGTTTATGACTCAGATATGGAAGAGGCCGAAAACCTAGATTTTACAGATCATAAAACACAAAGTACAATGAATTAGAATTTTTCCTTTGGACACAAGGTACATGGGGATCTGATGTTCGACCTGTAAAAGTTTCAGAGCTGAAACATTCGCGAAAATGGATTTATAGCGAAAGTGATACGATGACTGGTTTTTGCTATATCAAGCCCTAGCATCGTAAGTGCAATAAGTGTCATACATGCCATACCATGCCTTCGTTTAGGCTAGCTCTGATACCATGTTAATTTTTCAGAATTTACTTCAATCTGATCTAGAATCTTAACTAACAGAACAACATGTACAACATATCTACAACATATCAATCAT
The DNA here is from genome assembly GCA_027924585.1 of Larix kaempferi. NCBI lineage: Eukaryota > Viridiplantae > Streptophyta > Pinopsida > Pinales > Pinaceae > Larix > Larix kaempferi. The sequence goes on from BSBM01001134.1 coordinate 7,531,590, forward strand.
GGACACAATAATGCAAGCACACAAGAGACACAGAGTTTACTTGGGGAAAACCATAAAGGTGAAAAATCCCAATAACTTCCTCAGAGATAGATAGAGCAATGATACAACCCAAGCATAAGAGATAGACATCTCCTAGCAGAAGATTCTCCTCTTCCACAAGTGCGCCACTCTCCAAAGAGTGTGTGTGAGAATAGAATCATCAAATAGAGTGCCTCCCGCACTCTATTTATACTTGACTTGACTTGCCTAATAACCTTTACTAGGTCGGCCTCAACTTAACCACATAACACAATGTTGACTGGGCCGAAACCCAATAGGGTGGTCTAATAACCCTTTGACCCACATGACTTATACAGGGACGACCCCAACAAAGTGGTCTAATAACCCATCATGTATAAGTTACGACACTTACAATATAAATGACGACACTTCCGTATAGCGGAATAATACCATCTATATAGGAGTACAATATACATATATGAAATACATTCCGAAGTTACATATACATCAACAAGGGAGTTGGCCTACTTAGGGTAAAAGGCAGGTTAAGTTAAAGTATAAATAGAGTGGTTGCACCACTCTATTTTCTCATTCATTCACTCATCCAACTCGCATAGTTGAGAGAGAGGAGTGTACATAAGTGGAGGAGGAGTAGCTGCTGAAGACATCTATCTTTTGGGGTTTGATCTTTGTGATCTTTGTATTGGTGCTTATTGTATCTCTTAGGAAGTTGCGGGGTTTTTCACCTTCTTGGTTTTCCCGGAGGAAACATTGTGTCTCTTGTATCTATGTTTGTTATGATGTGCATGTTATTCTCTTAGTAGGATCCTAGATAATATTTGAATGAAATTATCAAAATTCTAACAGTATCAGCCACCTCCAAAACATAAAATCTATCTGTAATGGTGTGATATCCTATAGTAATTTGCAATTTAGGGATACATTCAGAACAATCCATAGAATGATTACCTGAAATGATAATAGTGAAGCCTCCAAACTTTTCAGTATCTAGCTTGCTTCTTTTGACCAAAGATTAGTTATGGGTATCTCCTCCATCCACTAACACATTGATTGATTGTCCTTGGACCATTCCCTCGAATTTGAGTGTGTAGAAGTAAGGCACTTGTGATAGTACTGCAATATTGCTCACCTGAGGGGTAGGTTATTCTTCTGTAGTCTCATAGGCCACTTCAGCATCCACTGGGGCCTCTTCTTCTTCCTCCTCAACTTCTCTCTATGATTAAACTTCAATGTAGTGTGCTTTTCCCTTAGCACATCTGTGTCCTGGAACCCATGGTTCCTAATAGGTGAAACACAACTTCCTTCTTCTAAATTCATCTCTATCTTGTGAGTAATTATCCTTCTTGAAATTTCCAGAAGGAATATTCATAGGTGGCCTTTGATTCTTGAATTGAGCATGAACAACAAATCTAGGAGGAAATATGGTCCTTAGAAAAGAGTCTTGCAAATATGTGGTTGTACTCAATGCATCTTGAAAGGTAGAGGGTATGTAGGCTTGCACCAAACCTTTCAAAGGCTTTGCTAACCCTTGAATGAACAACATGATCAATCTAGCTTTTGAAATATCAGTGACCATCACAACTAATTTTTAAACTCAGAGATGTAGGCTTCGGGAGTTCCAGTCTGCTTCACATGTGCTAGTTCTCTGAAGGTGATCTCAGTTTCTCTTCTTTTGAACCTTTCGGCCAATATTCTTTTGAACTCTTCATAAGTGGTCACTTGATCATGCCCAAGTGTTTTTAGGTGATGACACCACCAATCGTTGGATTCAACATCTAAGTGTAGAGTATCCATATTGATGGCATCTCTCTTAGCCATTGGATTCAACTAAAAATATGTATCAAGATTTTGAATCCAAGAGTTAGCAGTGCACTTTTGTGACCCATCAAAGTAAGGAAAATAAATATTACCAATAGCATTTCTTAACTCATAGTTCTGATTTGGAATCTAGAAACTTCCTCTTGAGTTGGTGTTTTACTGAATATAACATAAATATTGGAATGGTAAGGCTCTTCTACATTCTTCATTCAGTGTGAGGTACTCAACATATTTATCCTCCCATGAAGCAAGACCATCATTTTGAACCTTAGGTTCCTCCCTTTGTTCTTTAGTAAAATTGGGCATAGTATGCCTGGATTTGGGCTGAGATTCCATCTTGAATTCATCAGGGATATTGTGAGGCCCAGTTCTTGAAAAAATAGAACCACCATTGATCTTCCTTTCGCCATGTGGGGAACCATTGTTGCTCCCCTCTCCATTTTTTCTTCCTAGGTGCTAAGCTAAGAATTCGCTGGTCTCTTTTCCAGATTGAACAATATTGTGGGATGTGTATTGTAAACCTTTCATCATGATTTGCACAAATAGTTTGAACTCATTTTTTTCTTCATTGTGAGACATATCTGATTGTCCTTGTAACTTTCCTTCAATAGAATTGATTTATTTTCCCTCTTCTTCCTCTGTCAGAGGATCCTTCTTCTTAGAATGTGAATAGATTTTGGACTCATAGAAATATGTCAAGATAAAGTTCATAGGACCATGCTCTGATACCACTATAATGTACCAACTAGGATTAATGATACACTAACTCACTCTCCTACAAGAAATAATGGACTTGGGTGACTAGTTTGATTGTAGGTAGGAAAAATTAAAGAACTATGGACGGGATGATGACTATGCCAACTGATAGAAACTTTTCACAATGTACTGGGACTATTAAAGTTTCAAACATTATACAAGATGAAGTCTACTCCAATGCTCGTGGGCACCCCAACATATGCAAACAAGAACATCAACTAAGCATGGGTTGAGAACCAAAGGTGAAGTATTATGACTTAGGGAGGATAAATAACATCATATGAAAGTCAATGGACAGCCTAGGTTCACTCCAGAGAGTTTGGGAAGGTTCCGAGGAAGTCTAAAAAACATACAAGGAAAATTTCCTTCAAGGATTGCACAACTAGGGAAAATTCAGGACTTCCAAAATAGTCTGAGAGGCTCACAAATTTCTGATATTAAGATTGGTATGCGTCATATGGATTATTATTTAACATGAAAAAACATAAATTACTTCAGTTGGACCAATACTCATTCATTTATCACACAAGTTCTGAAAACTAGCTCAATTTCATTCAAATCTAAACTAGGTGCAAGAAGAGGCATTCAAATTAGAATTTTATTCAGTAAAAATTCAGAATTGACATCAAAGGTCCATTATTACAGTCATACTAGCCTTCAGTATCTGATGCATACATCAGATGATTCTCAAGAATTAAATACATCAGGAACAAGCTCTTTCATCAAGAAGGATAAGAAATCACTCATAGATCTGCAAAGTGAGCTATTAAATATCTGTTACAAGCTTGTAATCCTCTGGTGAAGACTTCAAGACCTGCAATAAAATCACTGATAATGTCTGAATACCATCATCCTCTCACAGGAAGCATGGGAACATCTCCCAGTTTGGACTAGGGGCACATCTCCCAAGTCACTAAGGCACAATTGCACTCACTCCAATTCTCAAACTGTCAAAAGATGTGAAGGTGGTGTGCTCTCCTTCTTTTATAGATGGAGGATAACTTGAGGATCAAGTATCCTACACTAATGCACCCTCAGGGATGGATAAGGAAAGCTTTCTTTCATATTTTTTCATTTTCTGCTTTAGCTTTTCTATCCTGCTTTGCTTTTTACTGCTTTTTCTTTCTTTTCTACCTTGTCCTACTTTTCTACCTTATCCTGCTTTTCTGATTTTATCATGCTTTTTGCTTTTGTGCCTCTTTCTTCTTTATGCTTCTTTTCCTGAGTTGTTGCCGCCTTTCTGCTTTGTATAATATTTCTTTCCTTTTTCCTGATTTTCTAGCTTTGGATGCTTTCTCCTAAATTCTCTTGCAAGCCATCTCCAAGGTCAACCTTATCCACTAAGGCACACTTGTGGAGAATTATCCACTCTTATTCAAAATAAAAATACTTATTTGATGAAAATTAATTATTCTCAAGTGGAAAACAAACTTTAGAAAAATTAAATCACACTTCCTAATTAATTAAATTCCCAAACTTTCAAAATTAACCCCAAGTAAATGAAGTTGTCTCCTCAACCCAAGGGATTGGTTGGGTTAGGAACTTAATCCAGTAATCACCATTGAGGGGACATGACATGATGGGTAGGAACGACTGCAACATCATCTACGGCTGGAATTGGATGAGTATCCATGGAATTCCTTGTATTCCACATGTCCAATCTTTTCTTCTCTCTAACTTCTTCCATGGTTTCTTGAGGCTTCTCTTTCCTTGTCGATTTATTTGTTCGATTGCATGAATTCCCCAGAACCACAATGAGCAATACTATGAAAATAGATTCTAGAGGTGTGATAAAATATGAATATGGATTCTTTCTCAATTGTGAATATATGTTCTTCAAGCTTGCTCAATTGTGAAAGTAAATTCTACCTCACTTGTGAATATAGAAAATTATTTATTTGTGAATATAGGTTCTTCAAGCTTGCTCAATAGTGAATGTAGATTCTTCTTCAATTGAGTTCATATAGATTCCTCAAGCTTGCTTGAAATTGTGAATATATAGATACTTAATCAATTGTGGATGGAAATTCTTCAACCTTGCTTTTGATTGTGGATATAGATTCTTCCTCAAACTTGAATTTAGATTCTTGAAGGTTGCTCAATTCTCAATGCGGATTCCTCTTCAATTATGAACATAGAATATTCAAGTTTGTTTGATTGTGAATATAGAATCCTCCTCAAGTTTGATAATTGTGAATGTAGAATCCTCTTCAAGTTTGCTAATTGTGAATGTAGAATCCTCAATTCTCAATGCTAACTAATGAGAATCCTCTTCAAGATTGTTGATTGTGAACATATATAATTATGAACATAGATTATTCAAGCTTCCTCAATTGTTGTTAAATATATTCAATTATGAGGGTTTCTTTGTAGTGTTGTTGGGGAGACAGAACGCAGAATTCAAGGATGAAATAGGAAGAGTATTCGGTTGAATTATGCAGAGCCAAAAATATCTAGCATTATGGATTTACAAAATGCTCTAGTGTTTCTTAAATCTATAACGCTCGAGCATTCCTTATATGATAAAAATATTCATTCCCAATTAATATGTTTGGTGCACGGCTACGTAATGTCTAATGGGGGAAAACGATCAAGCGTTTCTTCATCAATAAACGCTCTGGCATTATGGCAATCTACACACAATTTACATTTTCCTTGAAACCGTATTTAATAATTTCTTCCCATGAAAATATATTTCCTTTATTTCCCTAGATCCACCCTTATCTTGAAAGGTTGTGGGATTCATGGTGTATGGGTTAGTAGGTTAAATAGGGCTTTGCTGTTAGGGGTTAAGGGGTTAATGGGTTTGGGTTCAAGGGACTTAGGGGTTAAGGGATTTAGTTCTTAAAAGGGATTTAGGGCTGCATGTTTAGGGGGTTATGGTTTTATAGGTTATACATTAAGGGATTAAGTGTTTGTGGATAAACTAGGGCTTCTAAAGGTGTCCGTTGTTAAGTGCTTAGGGATAAAGGGGTTTAGGGGCTAGGGGATTCAGGGGTTAAGGGATTGAGGGCACCAATATTAGTGGGTTGGGGTTTTGTTTATGCCCATAAAATATTAGCATCAACAGTAGGGATTCTCCCCAATGAATAATCCCAATTAGATCACTCACTGTTTGGTATGGGGAATCAGTCCGGTTAACGGTCTGGCTACGGTAGGTGTGTATGTTTGATTTATGTACCAGTTGTGGCCCGACCCACCATTTATAATTTATGTTTAAGTGTATGAATATGCAAGTGCTTCTAATCTAACTAATGCATCTAACCTATAATTGATAGGTAGAAACCACACAAGTGATGCATAGGTCCTTACCTCTTGTCCTACCGCTTCTACCTTGTCAATTAGCTAGACTCTATTCTAAACTAACTAACCTATCCTTGCAAGGAGAGGGCTTAAACAAGAGTAATAATATGAAAATGATCATACAATTTTAACAGATAGCTATTAAGATAAAGTATGCACAATCGCAATAGAAAATTACCAAAGATAACTTTGATTTTAATTAACACAATTTATTACTCTGTTGACACATAGACATTTGCATAGATAAAGAAATCATTCACCATCATTGAAATAGTTCAACAGAATCAGAAGAATCTCACAGTATGAATATAAACAAAAGAATAAATAGTTCTACTCCGCCAGCCACAAATTTCCACACAAAATCAGTGCAAGCTTTTCCCAACGAACAAGTCTTTCCTCATTAGAAGAAAAATAGTTCTCTTACACAATGTATCCGGTCTCTAATTCACTAGAAAAATTCCCTTTTCTAGTATCTGTCCCCTTATATTTATATTACAATGGAATTTGTCTCTACATGACTAATCCCTTCAGCTACTCCTGACCTTTGGATTGCCAAAGTTTGTCCTTTTGTGTTTGCACATCAAAATAATTAATTACAATTTAAATTTAACTTTCTGGTGGGTCCTCCAGACTAGAAATATAATTCTCCCACCAGTCTGAAATATGATATTACATTGTAAATGCTCTAATAATTTTAAATACACTTCATGAACATATAATTCCTTTTCCACACTTATCACTCCTTCATTAGAAGCTTTATAACTCTCTCCCAGGAAATAAGCATTTATAGAGGCCTGTCCAATGTACTGATTGAGGTCCTCCTCATTTAACACATCTAATTTCCTGATATATTCCATATCCTCTCTTAGACCATTTCTCAATTCCATTAAGCGTTGATCCTTAGTCGGAAACTCGTACATATCTTATGCCATTGGGATGTGACATTTCTCATATATTTGATAAATTCCTTTGTAAAATTATTCACACTTTGCGATAGATTTTGGTATTTCCACATGCATCTTCCTGGAAGCCCTTCTACAACTTTCTAGGAGTGCTATATCTAGTTTGAGTTTAGTAGTCATTTTGTGTGGCAGGTGATCGGGGAGGTTTGGATTTTTTCCTCTCCAGGTCATTAACCTTTTCAACTTTTTAAAAGTATCGACTAAATTTTGTCTGATCGACAAAGCACCTGCAAAGATATCCTTCATCTTATCTATCATATGTTTCATTTTATAAATTTCTCAGTTAATAATTCCCATGAGTGGGAGATCTGTTCCTGTATATTACATGCTTGCTCATGAAAATGAGTCATATCCTGCCTTCGATTTTGAGCCACATTGACCTGCTCCAATAGAGATTCCTTCTCTCTAACCAGCTCGTTCATCTAAGATTGCGCATCTTCCACTGGTTGATTTGACATCATTTCTTTTCCTTCCAATTCCTTAATGTGAGAGTATAAATCACTTCTCTCACCATCCATAATTACAAGCTGTACGTTCAAAGCATCATTTTCATTCTTTACATTCTGATAATCAGACAGTAATCTATTATTTTCAGCTATTACTGCATCATGTTTTCTTTTCAATTCTATCCCTTCACCTCTTTCTTTGACTAGGTTGTCTTTTGGGTTTAGCATTTTTTCCTTGTTTTGTTCTAGGTTGTTTATCAGCTTATCAAGATTGTCAACACTTGCTTGAGCAGCTGCTATATTGACTCATGCCGTGAAATTGGGATCTTTATGGGTGCCCTCTACTATGGTTCTTGCTTGAATGGTCACGACATCTGGCTGTGTGTCCATTTTTCAGTCTTTTCTTTGTTCTCCTTATTATTGTCTTCCTTTTGGAGTCAAAGACTATTGTATCCAGTTTCACTACTGAATGTTTCTTTGAAGGGGCAAAAGGAGTGAGCCCGATCTCGGAAAACAGGAGATGTCCTCCTGTAAGTGTGATTCCAAACACATCCGGTGGGTCTATGTCCATGTTTTGGAGATTCTGACCTCCTTCTTGGGCTTCTTCTTCTTCCACAGCTTTCTTGAGCCTGTCTTCGTATTCCCAATTTTTCCTTTCCAACTCTATTGCTTTCTCTTCCATTTCTTCTATGTTTTTGCTTCTTCTTTTCTTATTTTATCGTCCTCTTCTCTCCTTTGTTTTTCTACTTCCTCTATCCATAACCTTTCTGCTTCTTCTCTTCGGTGTCTTTCTGCTTACGCTGCTTATAGTCTTTCTGCTTCTTCTCTTAACTTCTACACTTCTGCTTCTTTGGTAGTATCCATACCCTGACTAGGACCTACGCCACTCTTTTGACCAAAAAATTTATTCAAATCTGTTATGTTATTGGCTGTCCGATATACTTCTTCATCCTTAAGGAAGCGGTGTGTGTATACAAAGTGAATTTTACATGACACACACAATGTTGGGTGGCATTTTGTAGTTTGCCATTCCTTACGAAGATCTTCTCTCTGAAATGAAATGCCTCTAAGTATTTTACAAAAAAATTTGCCCCTTTCACCTTGGTGAATTTATGCGCCCCGATGACAAATGGAAATGGTGGATAGGAGGCCTTCGTATATTCATTTAAGAAATGAACTGCTCTGTTGATGAAGACCTGTCTTACTGCCTCTTTGTGCACCACATAATCAGTTGTGTATCTTGGCATTAGAGATGGTGCTTTGGTACCTCTATACATCCTGATATAAGTGCCCTCAGGGGTAAAGTATAAATCTCCATATTCGCAGATGATGGCCATCGCATTGTCTGACATACAGTTGGGTTCTTCATTGAATATTAACCAATATAGAGGAATTATGAATTCCTCACAGATAAGCTTATAGAAGCTTGCATACTTTTGTGCCCACATTAATTAGTACTCCACATATAGTGGGGTCTCAGCCGAGACCCAAAAGAACCCCAAATTTGGGAATGGGTGTCTAATTAGGATAGAGTCAATTAGGTAGGAAGACATATATAACTCAAATTTCTTCTAGGTCATGCCTCCTTGGGCTACTGCTATCATTGATGTCATGCTCTCCAAGAAAATATCCTCCCAATTGAAGATGGTACCATGGGAGGTGATATGGTACATGAGAGGCACCCAACTTAGTTTATATATATTCCCATTTTCCCTGTCGAATATTCTTCTCAACATTAAGGCTGTAATTCTGAAAGGGGCCTTCAAGTTCTGAGTATCATGCTCCCCACTTTCCCTTTGTCTCAGTTGATTTCCATGGATCAACATCTTCTTGGCATATTCAAAGTTCTCTATGTTGACTCCCTTTATCATGTCATTGGTCATCATAACCTTGGGAGATGGAAATTTATGCGTTGCGTTGATATGGGCTAGTTGAAATGTTGCCAATCCTAGTCCATTTTCTCCAGCTATGGTTCATGTGCCGACATCTACATAAGGTAGAATCCAACTAATTACTTCAGAGCATGGGAAAATTAATGTTCGGGTGGTAGCTTTATGGAGGCCAGACCTTTTAATGTTTTGACACACTACCATCTCCTCAATGTATGCATCTTCCATATTCTGATCTTGGATGAGGTGATATAAGTCACCCCATTTGTATTCAGGAACGACTCCTGTCACTGCCTTGGTGTCTTCATATACTGTATCCATTGGAGTTTCTGGAACAACCTCAATGTCTGAATCTGATTCTACCACCTTGGTTGTACGCTTGGAAACTCTTCTTTGTATCTTTGAGTCCTAAAGTAACATCAAAATCAGTTTATAAAAGTAATTTAACGTTAAAGAAACACAATTTAAAGCAACATGCAGAGGTATAATTTATCAATATTATTTGCAAGAAACCCAAAAATTAGGAGATTCACACTTCCATGATATCAAGTGTGTTTGATGTTGGTTAGGTTTTATAATAGTATTTTCTACTTGGTCGGAAAGTGAACACCTATATGCAGTGAACAATGTATAAATGGATCTTTATTTGGACTAGTCCAGATTCTCCAATGCACCAATGGCCAAAAGTAAAAACAAATCGCCAAAGTGTCTTCAAGTTTTATACAGAATCATAGACGGGTCCATTGTCACCTTATCATATTACGAATTTGGGTTCCAGATGGAAAAGAGTTTAATTAAGGATTTATTGAAGAGCTCCATCGATGGGGTACATTAACAATGTAGCATTCCCATTTTTTAAACCAAAACAAACGCAAGATCTAGACTCTTTCTTCAAACATAACTGCATGTTTCGCTAGTTTATGCGACCAAGGGAGATTCATGGTTCTTGATGAGCTTGAAGAACTTCCCTAACCCTTTTCACAATGGGACTTTATACCCAAATGAACCTAGCCTTCCTTGGCGAGTATATGCTCAAATTGTTTGATTTTCTCACGTCCTAACCTAATAGGTTTTATCTCTTCGGTAGAGTATGAGGAAGAAAAAAATGGGAAGAACAATAGATGAGAATACATCCCAAAAATATGGATGTTCGCTGTAGGGTTTTATGCAAATTATAACACATTTATCGAGTAGAAACCTGGTCAGGGAAATTTTTAAAGAAAGCATAATCTTTGGAGATGTGGTAGTCACTTTACGGGAAGGCCCTCAAGTCTGAAATATTCTAGTTTTGAGGCCCTATGTGGCTATCAAAACAAAGTTTTATCCTACTAAAAAAATAAGCCCGCCCTTATACTCTCTCAAGTTTCACGATTTAACCTAAATCGAGCACTAATGATGGATTTGCAAATTCCTATGGAAAACGTCATTCTATAAAATAAAGTGAAAGGATAAATGACATATCTGGCAATGAGGGGTTCGTCAAAATGAAGAAAACAATGGTGTCGAGCGAATTACGACTTCAATGATTTCTCCCAAACAACGTTACAAGCAATGTAACAGGAAAAGAGTTTACACTACATATATATACTAATCAATAACCCTAGCATTAAATGCATCAATGAGGTCAAATCATGTCTTTTCAGGTTACCTTTTAGTTTACATTGCAAGTGTTTTGGGGAAATTTTCTTTTAGCATTGATCTTGTTTCGACAGTTGTTTCCTTTTGGAACCGATGTGTTTCAGCACACTACACCATTTGTCACCGAAACTGTTTGGGCAAGAAAATGTTTTACTCTGATTTCCATTCGCATGATCCTTTTTAATTTTGCATCGATGCCGTTTCAGAGACCCTTTCCATTTTTCTTCGATACCTTTTGGCGTATTTTCATTTCTAATGATTTAATTGGAAATATAAGTTTAAGAGAAATTTTCATTTTGACAACAAAACGTTCCAGCGTCATTTCCCCTTTTCCCCGATCCGTTCCGATGTGAAACATAAAAATCCTCTGATGTGGCCTGTCTTCCTTTACCCTCCAACCGTATCTGCGTGACCTCGGATTCTGCTTTGAAACATGGATTTTAACAAAAAGACCTAAGTATTTTGGAGTTCTTTCATAATTGTTCTGACCATTTCGACAGAGAATGGAATGTTTCTCTGACCGTTTTGGTGGAGAATGGAATGTTGCTCCGACCATTTCGATGGAAAATTGCAAGTTCTCCCGATTAAAAGAATTGTCTTTTCTTTTGTTTTCAAGAAAAAAATTCTAAGTCTCAAATGTAAGCATATAAAAAATGAAGCAAACTCTGAGTAAAATAAAGAATAAAGGAGGGGCCCTACAAATTTGTAAAATTTTGGGGATCAGGTTGCAGTTGCAACAATTGGAGACTGCTGGTGAACATAGATCTCTGAACAAATTCTTCTTGAGGATCACAATTGCTTGTTTGTCATTAATTCTAATTGTAAAACTATGCCTTTAATATTTCCTTTCAGGATTTTAAAAGTATGAAGTTTTAAGCAGGGATAGGTGCTTCTTGAATCATATTGGTCATTTTATTTGGGAAGTGGGCAACCTGGACCAGATTTCATGACCACTCTCCTGGGGCCATACTATGGGGTTCATTATTAGTCATGTATTTTGGTTACCTCTACATATGACTCCACATGATTGTAACAAAATATGAGAGATGTATTCGTTTGTTCTTCATTCCCATGCTATCAACATTTCTTTGGATGCTTTCTTTTGAGGAATTTTATCATCCGACTCCTTCAAAATAACTTTCTTCAGTCTTCAAACATTTGACGTAGGTTCTTCCATCCATAATGTCATTTTTTGTGAGTGATGAGTTTTCTTTATTTTTCATACTCACAGACCAAGAAGAACCTTCTGGAATATCATCCAGTGTATCTTCTTGATTGGATATATTTGACTTTTCATACCATTTCTTTGATGGAGATGGATCCCTTTTAGCAATTTTGACTCTTCATTATAATCCTTTTGCTTGTAATTTTAGTAGTATGGGATCATTTAAACTGCCACACATCTGCAATACTTGCTTCCTTTCCATGGGTCAGTTGTAGTAGGCTACTTGAATTGGTCATTTATGTGTAAGTGAGTGGATCCCCAAGATAGTAATTTAGAATTCATAGATCCTAGTTATTTCACAAGGTTTATATTGACACACATTGAAACACGAAGCAAGTTTCCCCTTTTAAAACAAAATGGAAATTAAAATCACTAATGACATTGTTGTTACAAAAAGAACTCCTTTTGTTATGAATCCAATTCTAATCCTTCGATGATTATAATCATTTCACATGAGATTGTTCAGGTGTCTGCAATTCTGCACATCACTCTAAAAGTTGAGCTAGGTTTTATTTAAACAAAAATCAAGCAAACAAATCAAAATCAAAACAAAAATGAGATAAGGCTAAAACTAATTATCCTAGGACAACAACAAATGAAATTAAATGGAAGGCTAAGAAGCAACAAAATTTATTTATGTACAACAGGTTTCCCTAAACCTAGGAAAAGTATTGTTTGAGGGCTGGGTTGTTGGCAGGGAGGTTTTCCTTCTCCCCTTGTAAATGTTGTAACTTATAAGTTGTTGGGCCAAGCTTATCCACAACTTGATAAGGACCAAGCCACAATTGTTGAAATTTTGTATGTTTTCCCCGTTCCTCATGAGGATGATCCCACTTTAGAACTAGGTCTCCTACCTCAAAAGTTTTCTTGCCATATTTCTGTTTATCAAACCACTTTTTAACATTGTCTTGGTGACGGTTGAATATATATTTGTCCTTTTTCCGTGCTTCCACAAGTTTTAGCAAAGTATTAATCCTTGACTGCATGGTTTTGTTATTTGATCCTCGAGCTTCCTGAGCTAACTATATGGAAGGGAGTAGTATGTTTGGGGGGAGAATAGCCTCTTTCCCATAGACTAAGGTGTAAGGAGAAACCCCTAAAGAGTATTTTGGAGTGACCATATCTTCCCATATAGCGTTGGGAATGGCTACACGCCAATTTCTTTGGTTTTCAATAACTGTTTTCTTCAATATTCGTATGAGAATTTTTTGGTGGATTCTGCCAAACCATTCCATTAAGGATAATAATTAGATGAATAATGCAATTTAATTCCTTTTTCCATAGAAAATGTACTTAACTTAGTAGAAGAAAAATAAGATGAATTATAAAAAACTAACAAAATTGGAACCCAAAACCTAGTTATGAGGTTTTCTTGCAAAAATTTGATGACCGCATCTTCATTTACTTTGCGCAAAGGAGTAGCTTCAGTACACCACGTAAAATAATCAGTGGCTGTGAGAATGTACCGGTGTTGCAATGAAGAGTTAGGATTGATTTCTCCAATGATGTCTAAACCCCATTTCTCGAATGGTTCTGAAATGATAACTGGTTTTAGTGGTTCTGCTGATTTTGGTAGTCTTCCAGCACTTCTTTGACACACATCACATCTCCTTGCATAAGCATGAGTATCTTTAAAAACAATGGGCCAATAATATCCATCTCTCAATATTTTTTTAGCAGTAGTGTCTTCGACATAATGTCCCCCTATAGGTCCATCATGTAACTCCTTTACCACTTTATCTGCATCATCGTTTTCAAGACAACTGATAAAAAATCCATCGTAATTCTTTATAAATAGTACTCCATTTATTATTTGGTATGATGCTGAATTTAATCAGAGTGCCCTTCTTTGCTTTGAATTCCAATATTCCGGCAAATATCCATTTTGAAGATAATGAATTAAATCTATGTACCAAGACTCTGGATTAATGAAAGTGGAACATACTTCAATTAGATTCATTTCTGGTTCATTTTCCCCGCCCTAATCTTTATCATTTGGATTTTTAGTCAGCAACTTGCATAATCCTTGACCTTTGATGATATTAGCTGGCTTAAATTCTAGGTCATATTCATGTAGTGCAGTCACCCAATTTCCTCGTCTTTCTCCTAAATCCTTCTGAATAAATAGAGATCTGACAACTGGGTGAGGTATTGTAAGCTTTGTTCTATTTTTTAGAATGTAAGGTCTAAACTGCTTCACTGCCTTGAAAATTGTATATTCTTGTTTTTCTACAGCTGGTTAATTCAGTTAATCTCCTTGTAACCCAGTGCTCATAAAAGATATTGGGTATTCATCTCCTTTCTCTCCTTTCTGTGTGAGCACTGCTGCAAGGGAATAATATGAAGCAAATGTATATATAATAAAATATTTTTCAAAATCTAGACTACTCAATGAAGGTGCATGAGCAATGGCATTTTTTATATCCTTAAATGCTTTCTTCTCAATATCAATCCATTTGAACTACACACTTTGCTTCACCATCTGCTGCAATGGTTTTACAATTTGTGCAAAATCCGGTACAAACCTTCACACAAAGTTTATTGTGCCCATAAATGATTACATAGTTTTATTATTATGGGGCATGGGAATATGAGTTATAGCTTGAATTATTTCTAGGTCAATAGAGATTCCCTTTTTAGATATGTTGTGACCTAACAGTTTTCCTTCGAGAATAACAAAATTGATTTTCTTAGGATTCAAAGATATACCATACTAGGCTACAACGTTCAAAAAATTGTTTTAAATGGAAAACATGATCTTCCTTTTCTTAGAAAAATATGTCACATCATCTAAATAAATGACAACATAGTGGCCGACTAAACCTCAAAATGTGATGTCCATCGCCTTTTGAAATGTGGCTCCAACATTCATAAGGCCAAAAGGAGTTCTTCTATAAGCGAATGTTCCCCATTTTGTGCGAAAGGTAGTCTTGAGTCGATCCTTCTCAGCCAGTAATACTTGATTATAACCTGAAAATCCATCCAATAGGGAAAACATCTTTGATCCTGATACCGTCTATAAAATTTGTTCCATGGGTGGGACCGGATAGTTGTCTTTATCTAATGCCCTATTCAAATTTCTAAAATCACCACACAGTCTGATTTCTCCTGATTTTTTTCTTACAGGAACCGAATTGGCCACCCATTTAGAGTGTCGAAATTTAAAGATAATTTTAGCATCCATCAGCTTCTTTAATTCTTTTTGTATTAATGGTTCAAGCGTAGGATGCATCTTTCGAAGTTGATGTTGAAATGGTTTTGATCCTTGTTTGATGGGTATCACATGTTGGATGATGCGTGTATCATAAGTCTTTAAATATTCATATGTCCATGCAAAAATGTCCTTGTACTATTGAAATAGTTTAATAAATTTTCATCTTTCACTAGTTGAGAGACATTTTCCAAAATTAACAAATTTAGGTTCCCTTTCTGTCCCTAAGTTTAGCAAATCATATTGCATCGAGGAGCTGTTTGTCTTGACATTTGCAAGTTTTCTGAACTTGTGTTTTATGTCAAATAATCCTTGAACGGTTCACACTCCTTTTGGCATAAAATTTGCTTTGCTGGTACCGGCCTCATTTTGCAATTCTGACTGGTGCTCATCTTCTTCAGAAATGGATTCTTTGAAGGTATCCTCATTTGTCAAAAAATTGATAATCTGCTCATCATCATCGAACACTCTCAGATTTGTAATGTTGTCCGGTACAGATGGCCTGAAAAGCAATTCAATAGAACATTTGTTACTGGTTGGCACTAACCTTGAAGTAGAAACAACTAGTAAATCAGCAGCAACATTTTGTAATCTACGAATGACGTTTATGTCAAAAGAATTAAAATTTGTGTTTCTTATTTTCCTAACAACTATTTCCGAGTCACCAAAAAATTTTAAATTTTTAACATTCAAATCAATGGATTTTTTCAATCCCTTGCACCAAAGCTTCATATTCAGCCATATTATTTGTGCATTCAAATTCTAATATACAAGAGAGAAATTGTATGTTTCCTTGAGAATCATTAAGGACACAACCATCTCTTGCTCCCTCTTATGTTTTGGAGCCATCAAAGTATAAAATCCAAAATTTATCATCTAACTCAACTATGTTAGTCAGACTATATAAGTCAATAACTAATTCTACTATGTTACAGTCAATATCATCAACCCGTGCAAATTGAAGGAGATTGAACTAGTTGTTTGAATCATGACCAACATTTTCTGCCTGATAGTTCCCTGGCTCAATTTCTAAAAACTAATTTGCTAAAACTGAAGATGAAAAATTCACTAGCTCTTTTTTTTCTTCTAACTGGGTCACATTATGTTTCATATGAGGTTCCCTTAATACCTTAATTTGGTTATGCTTATTCTGATAAGGTAGCCATAAATGAGACCAATCAGTTGCAAAATAACCATTCATCTTATTTGACCAATATCTACTCAGTATCAACCCATAAGCTTTTGGTATATCCACTACCATAATATCAATAAATTGACACACTCTTAGATCTGTAGCCAATCTGATCAAGAAATTTTTCATTTCCCCAATAACTTTAACATCAGATCTGTCTAATTGTATAATCCAAGAAGGGGATGAAGTGGGTTGTCCATTTATCTTCTTGCAAATAGATAGTGCCATGATGCTAGATGAAGCCCCAGAGTCTACCAAGCAATTAAGCACATTATAGTTGAAGATTTCGAAAGTTAAAAGGAAAGGAAGAGTTTGAGATTTCGATTTTCCACCAATACTTGCTTCGTTAATTTCGGTATCAGAATCAACCCTTTTTGATTGTTTATTTAGTGTACTACTTGATTTTACGTCAAAAGCTTCCAATAAGTTTCTCCTCTGTTGTGGTAGGTTACACAATCCAAACATAAATATATTTGCTTTAGTTTTCTTGATATCTTCTACAATGTCAAACCCCATATTATGATTTTCTCCAACCTTTTTACCACTATCAGATTTGTTCATTACATGGTTTACTTGTTTATTGCTTAATGGGTTTGTTTCCTTAATGATCCCAGAATTTGCTTTTGGTTTGGACTCATTTAAACTGTTATTATTCTTTATGTTTTCTTTGGATTTCTTCATTTTGGGAAGTACCATACTTTGTTCTTCTATTGGTCCCTTACTTTTGGTGGCATAATCCACAGACGATATTTGTATTTCTTCCACCTTTTCTTCTTCATCTAAACCCAAAGTTGGTGCCCAATCCCATAATACCAAGGTAGTTTCTTTATTTTGTTCTTCTAGTTCATTAGATTGGTATTCTTCCTGATCTTCCCGGTCTATTAGTTGTATATCTAATAATTGATTCAGTACCAAGGTCATTGAATTAATCCATTGTGGGAATATTTTCTCGGAATGATGCTCTTGATGAAATGTGCAAAAGTGGTCCATGCCAACTTCATTCAAATTGAAAATGAAATAATTATTTAATGGTGGTTGTGATTGTGTGCTTTCTTGATTTTTATTATAGAAAGGATTAAATGGTTTTCTTACTGAAGAAATAGCACCCTTTTCCTTTTTCTAAATATACTATTTAATTGGACAACTTTTGAACCATCTTGACAACATTTTCTAATTCATTTGTAGATTCTTCGTTAGGTCTAGTCAATATTAAAGGCTTCTTACTTACGGTAGGTTTTAATTCCAAATCCAAAGAATGTTTGATGATATTGTCTATGTCTGCCTCTACTTTCTTTTCCTCTTCGTAATTTTCTACTAAAGTAGTTTTAACATACCTTTTGAAAAACATGGCAATGGATGGGAGAAGCATTGTAGTATAATATTCTACCAATACTTCTTCAACAGGTTTAGTTGCAGCTCTAAAACTATTCAAAATCATAGTAAATATTTGATTAAACTCTTGAAATTTCTCCTTCTTTTCCATCCGCATAGACAATAACTCTTTCATAAGTGAAGACACAGTCTTTTGGGTATGAAACTTATTCAGAAATTTTTTTTCAAAACTATCCCAATCTACTATAGAATTAGCATGTAAGCTAAAATACTAGGATGATGCTCTAGGCTCAAAAGTATAAGGAAACAATCTGCACACTACATCCTCATCTTCCACATTTAACATATTTAATGCTAAATAAAATATCTTAAGGTGATCTTCGGCAGAGATCCATTTTCTAGGGTCAAACTTAGGTAGAACTCGTTCTGGATGCTTAGGTAAATCATGCAAAGGAGCAACTAGGTTGAGTGGTCCTCTGGCTCTCTGTGTAGGTGGTTGATTGACATTGTGAGCCATGTTAGCAATATGCCTAGGAGAATGTGGGGTTATATGGGGTCGTGTGTGAGGTGGTGTATGAGTCTGTGTGCATGGATTAGTGTTTGTTTCCGGAGAATTAGGCCCTAATTGGTTAATGGGATATGGTATATCTTGTAATGATAAATCAACTAATTCTTCCAAATACTCCACAAGCACATATTCCCTAGTTTGCACAACTTGTCTTCTAGGATATTTCCTTCTAGGTAGTAAAGGAACCATGATAATCCAACAAGTTTCCTCACATATGATCTAGTATGTCTCCTGGAATTGTCTACTTCTGTGTGAGGAACAACATATAAACGTTTGGTATGATCAGTTTCAGAATCCAACTTTCTTGATGATCAGTTTCAGAAATTAATTCTTTTGGTTGGTTTATTTCCAATGGAGACCCAGAGAAATTTCCTTCTGAAAATGGATTTTCTACCAGCCATGCATTGGTGTCCCTTATTCTAGCACCAAAATTGTTGATTCCCATACAATCTTAGCATCAAAAGTAGGGATTCTCCCCAATGAATAATCCCAATTAGATCACTCACTGTTTTGTATGGGGAATTTGTTCGGTTAACGGTACGACTATCGTAGGTGTGTATGTTTGATTTATGTACTGGTTGCAACCCGACCCACCATTTATATTTTATGTTTAAGTGTATGAATATGAAATTGATTCTAATCTAACTAATGCATCTAACCTATATTTGATAGGTAGAAACCACACAAGTGATGCGTAGGTTCTTACCTCCCGTCTTATCGCTTCTACTCTATCAATTAGCTAAATTATATTCTAAACTAAATAACCTATCCTTGCAAGGAGTAGGTTTAAATAAGATTAATAATCTGAAAATGCTCATACGATTTTAACAGATAGCTATTAAGATAAAGTATGCACATTCATAGCAAAAAATTACTAAAGATATCTTTGATGTTAATTAACACAATTTATTACGCTGTTGACACATAGAGATTTGCATAGATAAAGAAATCATTCACCATCATTGAAATAGTTCAACAAAATCATAAATATCTCACAGTATGAACATAAAAAGAAGAATAAATAGTTCTGCTATGTCAGCCACAACTTTCCACGCAAAATTAGTGCAAGCTTTTCCCAGCGAACAAGTATTTCCTCATTAGTAGAAAAATAGTTCTCTTACACAATGTATCCAGACTCTAATTCACTAGCAAAAGTCCCTTTTCTAGTATCCCTTGCCTTATGTTTATATTACAATGGAATTTGTCTCTACATGACTAATCCCTTCAGCTACCCCTGACCTTTCGATTGCCAAAGTTTGTCCTTTTGTGTTTGCACATCAAAATAATTAATTACCATGTAAATTTAACTTTCTGGTGGGTCCTCTAGACTAGAAATATAATTGTCCCACCAGTATGTTTCCTGAAATATGATATTACATTGTGAAGGCTCTAATAATTTTAAAGACACTTCATGAATAGATAATTCCTTTTCCACACTTATCACTCCTTCAATAGCATCTTTATAACTCTCTCCTGGGAAATAAGCATTTATAGACGCCTGTCCAATGTATTGATTAAGGTCCTCCTCATTTAACACATCTAATTTCCTGATATATTCCAGATCCTCTCTTAGACCATTTCTCAATTCGATTAAGTGTTGATCCTTACTGGGCAACTCGTACATATCTTGTGCCATTAGGATGTGACATTTCTCATATATTTGATAAATTCCTTTGTAAAATTCTTCACACTTTGTGATAGATTTTGGTATTGCCACATGCAACTTTCTAGGAGTGCTATATCTAGCTTGAGTTCAATAACCATTTTGTGTGGAAAGTGACCGGGGAGGTTTGGATTTATTCCTCTCCAGGTCATCAACCTTTTCAACTTTTTAAAAGTATCGACTAACTTCTTTCTGATCGACAAAGCACCTGTAGAGATCTCCTTCATCCTATCTATCATATGTTTCATTTTATAAATTTCTTCAGTTAATAATTCTTGTTTGTGGGAGATCTGTTTTTGTATCTTACATGCTTGCTCATGAAAATGAGTCATATCCTACTTTCAATTCTGAGCCACATTGACATGTTCCAATAGAGATTCATTCTCTCTGACCAGCTCGTCCATCTGAGATTGCACATTATCCACTTGTTGATTTGACATCATTTATTTTCCTTCCAATTCCTTAATGCGAGAATATAAATCACTTCTCTCACCTTCCATAATTACAAGTTGTACGTTCAAAGTATCCTTTTCATTTTCTATATTCTGATAATCAAACAGTAATCTATTATTTTCAGCTATTAATACATCATGTTTTCTTTTCAATTCTATCCCTTAACCTCTTTCTTTGACTAGGTTGTCTTTCAACTTTAACATTTTTTCCTTATTGCATTCTAGGTCATTTATCAGCTTATCAACATTGTCAGTACTTGCTTTAGCAATTTCTATATTGACTGATGCCATGAACTTGGTATCTTTATGGGCTCCCTTTACTATGGTGCTTTCTTGAATGGTCACCACATCTCGTTGTGTGCCCATTTTTTCAGTCTTTTCTATGTTCTCCTTATTATTGTCTTCCTTTTGGAGTCAAAGACTATCGTATCTAGTTTCTCTACTGAATGTTGCTTTGAAGGGGTAAAAGGAGCATCCCGAGCTCGGAAAACGGGAGATGTACTCTTGTTAGTGTGATTCCAAACACATCCAGTGGGTCTATGTCCATGTTTTGGAGATTCTGACCTCCTTCTTGGGCATCTTCTTCTTCCACAGCTTTCTTGAGCTTGTCTTCTTCCTCCCTTTTCCTTTCCAACTCTGTTGCTTTCTCTACCATTTCTTGCTCTTTTTTCTTCTATCTTTCTGCTTCTTCTTTTCTTCTTTTATCTTCCTCTTCTCTCCTTTTTTTTTTCTGCTTCCTCTGTCTGTATCCTTTCTTATTCTTCTCTTCGTTATCTTTTTGCTTCCGCTGTCGGTAGTCTTTTTGGTTCTCCTCTTGACTTCTGCACTTCTGATTCTTTGGCGGTATACATAGCCTAACTAGGACCTATGCCACTCTTCCAACCAAAACGTTTA
The DNA here is from genome assembly GCA_027924585.1 of Larix kaempferi. NCBI lineage: Eukaryota > Viridiplantae > Streptophyta > Pinopsida > Pinales > Pinaceae > Larix > Larix kaempferi. The sequence continues at coordinate 7,552,960 of BSBM01001134.1, forward strand.
TTCAAATATGTCATGTTATTGGCCCTCCGATATAATTCCTCATCCTTAAGGAAGTGGTATGTGTATTTAGAGTGAATTTTACATGACACACAATGTTGGGTGGCCTTTTGTAGTTTGTCATTCCTTACGAAGATATTCTCTCCGAAATGAAATACCTCTAAGTATTTTACAAAACATTATGCCCCTTTCACCTTGGGGAATTTATACGCCTCGATGAAAAATGGCAATGATGGATAGGAGGCCTTCTTATGTTCATTTAAAAAATCACCTATGTCGTTGATGAAGACCTGTCTTACTGCCTCTTTGTGCACCACATAATCAATTCCATATCTTGGCATTAGAGACGGTGCTTTGTTACCTCCATACATCCTGATATAAGTGCCCTCAGGGGTAAAGTAGAAATCTCCATATTCGTAGATGATGGCCATTGCATTGTCCGAAATATAGTTGGGTTCTTCATTGAATATTAACCAATACAGAGGAATTATGAATTCCTCACAGATAAGCTTATAGAAGCTTGCATACTTGTGTTCCCACATTAATTGGTATGCCACAGATAGTGGGATCTCAGTTAGGACCCAATAGCACCCCAACTTGTGGAATGGGCGTCTAATCACGATACAGTCAATTAGGTAGGAAGACATATAGAACTCAGCTTTGTTTTGGGTCATCCATCATTGGGATGCTACTATCCTTGATGTCATGCTCTCCAAGCTAATATCCTCCCAATTGAATATTGTGCCATGGGAGGCGATATGGTACATGAGAGGCACCCAACTTTACCTATTATTTCCCATGAGCTAGGGGGGTTGATCTTGGAAGCATCAAACATATGATTCTAAGAGTCTTGCAAGGGTATTAAAGGAGAGCTTGGAGGATGATCATGATGCAACAATGTCAAGTATAAGACATTCTGATGTATCGTGGATTTCATATTAATATAAGTTATCCTATTCTCCCATGTCTTGTATTTTCATTGATATATGATATGTTGTATTAGATATTGTTGATGAACTCGTGTTTGGAAGGTTTTTTTCTATCTTATGTTGTAGATATTCAAGTCTTGGACATCAAGCTTGGAGCTAGAGCTTGGACAATCTCCAAATTAAAAGGTAAGAACTTTGTCTTTCCTTTCCACATTCATATATAAATGCTCATGCATTCTTGATCAAGGAGTTTATGATTCTATTTGTTCTTTTTCTGTCTTGGATTTGGTTTAAGGAAGCCACTTTATCATCCAATGGATTTTCATCTTACCCGTAGGAAGAAAATATCACCACAGAAACTGGCGACTCCGTTGGGGATTTTTCCCTTGTTTGTTAAGCCATTGAATCTTTGAGATTTGGATCTTTTCCTCTACAAACCACTTAGTATTGACTTGTTTGATCTTCTTGGCATTCATTCCTAGACTCTCTAAGTCTTAGAACTGATATATTAGCAAATTTAATCCCAGACCTTCTTCCTTTCCACTCTACAGGATATTTTTTGCACCCCCACTATGTTTCACAGAGCGAAACTTTCCTAATTTTCGTGCCCCCACTATAGTCCAAAACACGAAAATAAGGAATTTTCATGCCTGAGCAATCTACTAGGGAGCGAAAATTCCTTGTAACATTTCCCTAGTGCTTGGTTTTTGCTTGATTAGTGCTTGGTTTTTTCTTTTAGCTTGTTTATGTCATCTGACATTGATTAGTTGTGTGTGATCCCACTATGATCTTTTCCTTTTGGTCCTTTTTAGCCCTCATTTGATCCTTGGAGTAAATTTGCAAGTGTTATAAGTGTGTTGTAAATTGGAGGACTGTCAAAGCCTCCGTTATCATTTCATCACCTTATCAAACCTCCTAGTTTGGTCTGAAAACTTACAAATCTCCTCTGCTCCTTGTTTGAAGGTCTGAAAGGTTGCTTGGTTTGTTTGCTTTTACGCCCATGTGGTTTGGATTTTTGAGTGAAAGTGACATGAAATATTGGATCCTTTGGATCCTATACTTAGCTTCTTGATTTGAACATTGCAAAAATATTCATTTTCTTGCATCTTTGTTAGAAACAAAAGGAATTATTGCACACTGACTAGATATTTGAGAAGTTTATTGAAAATTAGGGCTTGCTCTTCCATATTCAAAAGAATCATTACTTTGATGGTGGAAAATCTATGCTTTGTTAAATTTTGAAAATTGCTTGGAAAATTTTCAATATATTTCTTTTTCCCATTACTTATTCGCTTAATATTAAAACATTGTGTAATCAAAAGAAGTTTATTTTCCTCAACTTGTCAGTTTAGGCTCATGTGAATAAAAAAAAAACAATTTTTTTTTATTTGTTTAAATTTTTTGGATTCATTTGGTGTGAAAGAGTGTTTCATGGACTAATTTGGCACATAATTTGAAAAGAAAAAAAATGGATATTTTCTTTTTAAAAAAAGTAGCATATGTGTCTCTTACATTTGGGAACGAAAATAACTCTTCCTTTCTTAGCTAGAATTTCATCGAAAGAAAAAATACTTGCTTAATTCATCCAAATTTACATGGTTTGGGTCGAGTCTACACACCACCAAGTTTCACTTTCGTTCCCCTTGAGTAAAGCAATAGCCTTTAAAATTAAACACCCTAACTAAATGCACATTAACCTCACTTGAGGAAATAAAAGAATGGTATATTTAGGTAGGGCATCAGGGCTAGGAATCCAAAAAATTCCCCCTTGTCATTTTACATCTAAAACATAGTTGTTTTCTCTTAGGGTGCTAAAATCCTCTAGTATTTGTTGACACGGTTATAAACTAATTTGTTAGGGTGCCTCCCGTTCCACGGGGGTAAGCAATGAGGATTGGTTGCAAACGGAATTTGTGAAATACCACACTCTGCTTAGAGCCTAAGGACATCAGTCCATTGACTTCCTTGTATTTTCTGGCCTCCATACTGGTTGTACAAGGGCCAAAAGGAAGAAGCTCCAGGAAACCTTCCCAGACATGGCATGAACGAGGTATCCTAGTGACCATTCTTCTAGGGATCTTTTACCTGGGATCCCTTTCGATAGACGGATGTCCCTTCATCTATATGGGTCTCTCATTTCGTATTGTCCGACTTGGATTTCATCACCTTGTGGAGGATATGATCTGTTGAGATCTCCGTATTTTAGATAGGAGTTTGCTTTCTCTTTTACCTCATTGAGGTCCTTTCTAGTTTTAAGTGTTGCTTGTTGGCTTTCTAGCCTCTTTGTTATAGATCTCTTGCTATTGCATCGGTTAAAATAAAGTTTTTTGAGCTTGCTTTTTGACACGTGTGCCTCTTTTTATTCTAGCTCCCCTTTTGCACGCTCGGTTTCCTAAGGGTTTTTTAGTTCTTTTTAATGAGACTTCGCCCACATCACCTAGTCTTGTTCCATGGCGGATCCAAGGAAATCCTAAAGACAACAAGGCATGAGTCTCGAACCATCCATGCATAGAATTAGTCGACCACTAACGCCACGTACACAAGCTCCTTCTACTAGTAGACTAACTGTTCGGGAGGTTGTCTTGGGACAAACCAGTGTGACACCACCAGTTTCTACAGCACCAAAAGTCAGTGTAGTACCTGACGTCAATGTAGCACCTGAAGTTAGTGTAGCACCAAAAGTTAGTGTAGAACCTGATATTAGCATCAGAAAATAATATTATACTAGAAGCCGACATCGCACCAGAGGTTCATATTGCCCCAGAAACTACTACAGCCCCAAATATACCATCATAGGATGACCTTCCCAAAGGGTATATCGAAGTTATCGAGGAATCCGATCCTTTCCCTTATATGACTATTCAATTACCTGCGAATTTTAACCAACCACTTGTACAGTTGATAACACCAAATGTTACCTATGTTATATGCCTAACTATCCATCTGAATACTCTAATAGAAGAACACTAGGAATGCCAACCTATAAAATTCCTACGGGACAACAAATTATGGCATCTATACGAGTAGAACTCGCTAGTTTATCTATCGAATGCATGGTAACATACAGATTTAGACACGAGGTTGCAAAAATGATGGCTCCCCCAAACTCAGAAGTTTCATTGCCTGCTACATCCGAAGTGGTAGACCCTTATAATATAAGAATTCCCCAATCTGCTTCCTATGATTCGACCTATGGTATCTTGTTTGTAGGTTGATTTGCACGCAAAATTTGGTTCTATTCCCAACCTCCACCCGACTACTCGAAAACGGAAAACATTTTTGATCCATCATTATGGGACACGACTTTGGGCCAATCCCTCAACGATTTCCGCACCTTTCCAGCACCTATGAAGTTAACCCCATAAAATACCCTACGACCTTTACCACTTCTTTTACCAAGTGAAATTATTGGTCACTCTATAGGGATTTTTCCTAGTAGGGGATGAATCATAACATCCCTCGGTTACCTGTAACTTCTGGAAATGGTGCGCATTCATCTTCACAATTTGGTACTACTATTGCAGACACTCAACCTGCATGATAAATTCATTCTAATGTTTCAATTGAGAGACCGTTTATTCCCACTGTTGGTACACCAGTTGTGATTGAAATTCAATCTCCAGCCATGATTTACACAATCTCTAGAGGCTAACCATTTATTGGTTCCCCAAGCGGGACTAGTGGCCAACCTCCTTCACCAATACCATCTGCTTCATGGGGACAAAAAATACCACCTACTGGGGGGGATATACAGTAGGTAACCAGAATCCTTCTAGAGGAAAAACAAATAAATTTCAACCCTTTTACCCCCCAAACCCTAATTTTTATCATGGGCTACCTTACCCTAGCGTCGCAAATAATCAATGGATCCCACCTCCTCCCTCACTGCCTCTCAATCAAGGCGCAACAAACAATCAATGGGTTCCACCTCCTTTGACGCCTCCCCTTACTCAAAGTATGGGAAACCCCCCAATCAAGGATTTGTTAGCAATAAATGGGTCCCACCACCCCCTATATCTACACTATTTAACCCCATAATGCAGAACCAACAACTGGTTTATCCTATAATTCAGAACCAACTGGTAAATCCTATGATTCTGAATAAAAAATTAGTTAACTCCATGGTCCCCAAAACATAGAAATTCCAGCAATACCCCGCGGCTAACATATATGGGTATAATATGCAACAATCTGCAATGCATGGCCCTACGGGCATTCTGGCACCCCATCAATACTATTCTCACCCACAACCCAATAGACAACTTCCCTTCCTAGCAACATTGGACCTACCTGATTTGTCAAGATTAATTAATGATCCCATTTGTCATGAACCACATTGGCCACCTATCCCTACCAAATTACCATCGGATATCCCAAAATTCAATGCGAAACCAAGGGAAGACCCAAAAAATCACGTTATGACATTCCATCTTTGGTGTTCTTCGAACTCATTGATGGATGATTCCATACGATTGTGGCTCTTCCAACTCACACTCATGAGGATGGAAGATAAATGGTATATTGATTTTCCACAACACTCTTTCTGATAATTCAACTCCCTTGCAATGCATTTTGTGACGCATTTTCAACTACCCATTCGGTACAAAACTAGAACTAACCTATTAACTTCGTTGTGACAATCCACCTCTACTCACATCTCAGATCATATTCATGAGTGGAGGAGATGTTGAAGGTTGATTAAGGATCCTATCCTTGATCAATTATTGGTCGATTGGTTTACAAAATCATTACTGCCACCTATTGCTAGGGATGTTGCAATGGGAGGGGCTCTTACAGAAGAACAGGTTATCATTCATGCTCAGTATCTGGACTTGGTTTACACCCAATCCGAAACTTTATATGAATTGATCTCTCATGCTCCTCATCCCACCAACGATCCATCTAGGCCTGCTACCAAACCTCCTATTGATGGCTTAGTTGGTTCCGTGAAGGCCCAACCTGCAACAAAACCTAGTGGACCACATAATACTTCGGCTCCACTTCAAAATTAGGTTACATCCAAAAACAATACTTCTCCTTCTCTAACCTCTGAGGTGGATGTGGTTCAATCCTCATCACAACAATATGGAGGGAAAAAGAAGAACAATAAAGGAAAATCCAAGAAACCTTATCCTCAGAAGGAAAATCCAAAACCTCAACAAACTAATGTTGATGATAAACCAAAGAGTAAAGCTAAGTTCCCCTACCTTATCTTCGAGGAGGACCATTATACAAAAGCGTGTCCTTACCATGAGTAAGTCAACAAATTTTTGAAAGGTTATTCCCATCCGGTTGTGCTAACTAGCCCTTTCCCCTCCCAACAACAAAAAATGATCACACACACCTATCCGCAAGGGGGCACTACAAACGACCCCAATCAACCAGAGTCATCCCCGACCTGAGATACTTTCATGATGAGTAACGATACTGTTCATTTATCCACTAGTCCAAACACCTATGAATCTATTCCAAATTCAAACAAAACTGGGAGTTCAAAAGATAAATCTCATTTGGAAGAGTCTCCCTCCACACCTCCATCTACTGGCCCTCTTCATATCGAAAGGCCTATTTCTGACACGGTGTTGCACCCACCAAAAGACACTATTCAAAAAGTGACATTCAATCTAAGTGCACGAGCTGCCCAAAACTATAATATCATTGAATACTTAGCTCAAGCACCCTACACAATGTCAACTCTCGAAGTTTTAGATCATTTCCCTAGTCAATGTCGAACTTTATTATCATCACTTGCAGCTATTGAACCTGAGACTTCCAATATGATCATGTTTAATTTTGAATATTTTAAGCCACAACTTTCCCACCAACTAGATTTTCAAATTAACACTAATATTTGTGGTAATAATATCCATCGTACTATTTTGTACAAGGGTGCCTCCACTTCTATCATGTCTTTGTCTTCCTGGAGATCTATTGGCTGTCCTTAGGTAACTCAGTCTCCTACCACTTAAAATCCTTCAACAGTCGTGCTTTCCAACCATACATACTCATACCATCACTCACAGTAGAACTGGGGGGGAAACTATCTCCATCCACATGGAAATCGTAGATGCTGTGTTGGATTACAATATCCTACTTGGCCGAAACTAGTTTTATGCCATGACCGCAGTAGAATCATCATTTTTTTCCTGGTGAAATTTCCTCATCAAGGAAAAGTTGTTACCATTGATCAATTGGACTTTTGCACACCAGATATTCATTCCAACACCACCAATAATGTCCTGATGTTGAAACAATATCAACATCATTATGAAGACATTGGTGTTAGTCTGTTGAAGGACTCTTCCATCATCAGAGTCTTTCCAGAGCTTCCACCCCCAATCTATTCTATCAACATGATATCTTCGAGTACCTTTCAATCCCATGAACCTCATGATTCTTGGGTTGTACTGAGTCCCTCTGAATACAAAACCATTGGAGATTGCATGCCTTTTAACTTAAATGAAGCAACCTATCATGCAATTCAATCTACTTCGGATCATATCGACTCTATTGAACACCATCTAGTGGCACCACACCCTGAACTTCTTCCATCTTGGATTGATTCATCCTTTCCCTCTTTTGATTCCCTTCTATAGACTTTCCCCTGTGATGAGTCTACCATGGAAATCATGAGCATCGATGAACCTCCACGGAAATAACCATCAGTGATCATATTTCCTTCCTACGATCCACGCAACAGACCCCAATACCAAATACACCGTTTCACATGATGTTGTCAAAAATCATCAAATTACAATCCTCGCTCACAACGTGTTCTCGGAGGTAAATTTAGCTAATATTATGAAAAAATTTCCTATAGACATATCTGTGAAACCTGGTATCGTGGAACACATCCACCTAGGAAAAACTTGTACACCCACTGAAGTGGAATTTAATACAACCAACACATATTTCATTAAAATTGGAAAAAATTTCCTACAAGAACAATGCAAAAATTGAGTTTTTAAGTTATTTTGGAATTCTAGATCCACTATTTAATTTCAAATTTAATGAAATATGTCTTAACCTTGTTTAAAGCGTTCCACAATGTTTTTGCATGGAGTTATGAATAAATGTCGGGAATTGACCCTTCTATTGTGGTCCATGGAATCAAATTTGATCCTGGTGCACAACTTGTTCGGCAAAAACTAGGACCCATTCACCCCAGAAAAACTATAGCCATTAAGGAAGAAGTTTAAAATCTCCTTTGAGTTGTTTTGTAGTCAAGTGGATTGCATAGTTACCAGTGATACATGTTATAGAATAAGAAAGTAAATATATATATATGAACAAAATATAAGTAATGGTGGAAGAGCCAACAAGTCTTTCTATTACTCAGAATAAGTACAGAAGTGCGTTACAATGTCTCAGTGATTGATGTATCCGGCTCTCTGGCCTATCTATATGGTTTACAAACAGTTACATAATGACCTGTTGGTTGACTAAATGGCTCGACATGTAATGACTAACACAACGGTTCAACATGTTCTACGAAGTAGTCAAACGGAGGACCTAGTCAGGAGGCCGACTTAGGCTCCTCCAACATCTCCCCTACAAACAAAACCTTTCTTTGTTCTGATTAAAAAGGGAGATGGAGCTGAACTAAATTTTAAATGAGAAAATTGTAACTAACTAAGTACTAAGAAAAAAATTCTCATTACGGCTGGGACTGACTCGTGCTGGAAGATAGGTGTTGTTGGAAACATACTTCGATAATAGCTTCGGCGGAAATTGAAAGTTGGTGCTGGAAGATAGGTGTTGTTGGAAACATACTTCGACAATAGCTTCGGTGGAAACTGAAAGGTGGTGCTGGAATTCTTCCCAGGCATGAAGTGTATTCTATGTGTCAATAATAAGGGTAGTCATAATAGCCATGTTCTCCATTTTTTCATGGACCGATCGGTCTCGGATATTGATCATGTCTTTCCCTAGGATAAGTGTTCTATTGTCAGCAGTGGAGAGTAGTCAATGGAGATGTCGCCTGATCTTGTCAATTTTTGACAGGCTTACTTGAGCTTGTGTGATCCACTGATCCCCTTTCTTCTCCAATTTTTCTAGCTTCATGTGTTCCATATTGATTTGATCATCAAGGATTTGTGTGAGAGATTCATTGGTAGTCTTTCATTTCTATTGAAGAGTGTTAATAATATCTTGGGTTTTCTGCATTTTGACAAACACATCGTCATAATGTGTATACTAGTTGCGCAATACTTATGTAGTCATAACAGCTTCTTTGGCATATTGTGCTAGAAGACTATGTGATTCTGTGAAAGTTGTATATTGGTTTGTCATAATGATAGATGTTTCTTCCACTTCATCTTGTCGTTCTTTAGCCAGATGTTCTTGGAGAGTCGACATGACACTTTCAAATAAAGCATATGCTTTGTCGAGTGGGTTTCCAGTGTCGGTCGTCGATGAGACATGTATTACTTGTTGTACTAATTTTTCACACTTAGCAAAAAATGAAGCTCGTTCTGCTTGAAGTTTTTCAATTTTCTCTTTGGTTTCATTGATGTGCCGCTCACCTTCTTTGAATTGTGTAAATTCCGGGGGAAAATCTACTTCTGTTCGGGATCATTTTTTCTAAAATTTCAACATTACAGCTTGATCTAACCAACTTTGATGTATTTGGATGTTCTCGTTTCCATTGGAAACTTTTCCCTTCTGTTTTGTCCGTTTCCATTTGTATTAATTTTGAGTGTTGAAGTTGGGTCGACTTGATATTGTTACATGCAATAACTTGTCGGTCAAGTCGTTGTTGATTTTATGATGATATTTTGCTACTTGCTGGTTGTAGGAAATTTTTCACTTCATTGCTTGCTTCTATTAATAGATCGTCATGTGGAGAAAATGTAAAATCTTTGATGAAATTTTCTCTCAATTCTTTCCAAATAAATGTTTCTCCTCTTGCTTCTTCCATTTTATACCACTTGTTTGGTAAATCATCGAGTGCACTTGGAAAAAGGTGTTTCCATGATCTTTCGTCTCTATAGCCTAATCTTTTCCATTCTTTTTCGCAGTTGTCGATATGCTTTATAGGATCTTAGCCTTTTGTGAAAATTAGAATATTTTCTTGGGCCATGAGTTTTCTTCCTTCTAATATTTCAACAAAGTATGTCAACGTTGTAGTCCAAGTCTAAAGTCTCAACTGATGTGTATCCCACCATATTGCAGCTTGACCTGTGAAGGTTTTGACCAAACTCTAAAGTTGACCTTATTCTCCTATATCCATTGATACTTCCTTGACATGGGATGAGGGTGATTCTCATTTTTTGTATCTCAATGGTGGAACACCTGACGAATCATTTCTCACCGGTGCAAGTGTCGGACATTCTATGATTTTTCTTTCGAAAATATTCGGAAGATAGAGACAGAAAAGCAGTGTTGGATTTTCTTTTGGGGGATAACTTCAGTCGTCCAACATTCTCGTGCTTGTAATTTATAATTCTCCATTTTCTAGTCGTAAAGCTCAGCATCTGAATTATATCCGATTGATGAAGGGTTTCTGAGGTGGATCTCTCCTTGTGCTTTAGGCTCAGTATAGTTTTCATTGTTTGTTACTTGAAATAATTGTCAAATGTCAACGACATCATCGATAGGATCTATCCAGGGTTGTCCTTGCAATGGGTGAATTGGCACAATCACTTTCTCCCCATTTCTTTTGAGTTTTATTCTATATTTGTCAACTGATATTGAAGCTTTCATTTTTCTTCCCCATGGTCAGCCAACTAGGGAAGGAAAGGAACGGGTACCTTCTTTTGGGTCGATAATTTCAAAGTCAACTCGTGTTGTTATGCCCTTGATGGATGTGTCGACATTTTTCCATACCCCAATCGGGTAAATCATTCCTTGGTCGGATAATTTTAGATAAATTCTTGACTCGTGTAGTTGTGGTCGACCAAGCTGTTCCCAAGTGTCTCGAGTCATGATATTTGCTTGTGATCTGAAGTCGAGGATGACTTGTCGAACAGAGTATCCTTCAATTTCTAAGTCGACAAGTGGGTCTGCATCATTTTTATCTCTCCGACTTAGTAAACATAGATTTTTAGTTTGTTTGTATTTGACAGATTTACTTTTAATGTTGTGCATTGGATCTATAATTTTTGTGACAGCTTCTTCCTTGGTTATTAAATTGATAAGTTCGTTAATATTTATTTTTCGAGACTCGTCATTGTCTTCTTGGGATGCTAATTCTTGAAAAAAAATGCAGCATTATTATATAAGTGCTTATGTTCAATTGGATTAGGATAGTCATATTTAATTTTTGTTTTGCTAATTTGTGGATTATCAACACCAATTTTAGTTCCTTGACGAGTTACAATCTGAAGATTCCTAGTTTTAACAATATCAGACTTGGGAACACTGGACAATATGTTAACATTCTTTTTATTAGTAATCTTTTCAAGTATGGTGGGGCAATCCTCCAAGAAGTGATCACCCACCCCACACTTCGTATAGAATTTGAGATCTGTCTGATCTTTGAAGGGATAGTCTGCAAAAAGATGTTCTTCACCTAGGCATGTAAAGCACTACAGTTGTCGACGTGTTCGAGGGACTCAATTTCCAGTATTTTTTTTGCGACCTTGGAATCCTCCTCGTCGATTGAAGTTTTCATTTATTCGATCATATCGTCGGCCATCGTTCTTATCGTTTCTATCATTTCTATCATTTCTCTAGTTGACAACATTGCTCTGATAAACTACGTGATAACTCTATTTATTCTTTAAATTTAAGTTACATTATGCCATGGAATGATATTTTACGTCACATATGGCACACCATCGAGCTTGATATTATTCATGTTGTAGGGACAATATTTCATTGAATGTGATTCGTGTTCTTGGAAGATGTCACATAAACATTTTTTTTGTACAAAACGTACATCCTATCGGTAGTCATCTTGTCAACAATAATATTTTGTATGGCCGATTGTTGATCATTTTGTATACCATAGATAGGCCCCTCATAGATTGATTTCGTGAATGTATTTTTGCATATTCTCCAGTTGTTCTTCAATGCGGCGGTCGACATGAGCTATAGGATAGTCATCATCCATTTCTATTTGTAATGCTTCTATCAATGCATCTTCACATGTAATAAAATTAATGAAATGGATGTGCACTCTAATTTTTTGTGCTAGTCCAACCATGAACCATTGGACCAATAAGGATTCTTCAATATCATTCTCAATATTCCTTAGCAAATCTTTGAATCTTTTATCATCTTCCCTGACAGTTTCTGTTGGCTTTTGAGTTGTGATTTTCAACTTCTTAGCAGCTAGATATTTTGCATCTGGGGTATTAAAGAAAGACATAAATTGTTGTTTTATCTAAGCCTTTGATGCAGTAGGTGTCCTTTATTTATAAGTGATGTACCATGTAATTTCTCATTTTCGAAGGGCACCAGCAAATTGTGCCATTTGTTGATCTTCTCTAACAATGGAATTGGATTCCCATATTGATTCACAAACAAACCAGTTCCTTCTTGGGTCTTCATCTCCTTCATAGAAAGGAAGGTATGCCATTATGTGTGCCATATCTCCTGCGAATTCAACTTCTAAGATTGAAGGTGGTGATGGTGGATTATTTCCAGTGGCATAAATGCTCTTGCAATTGTTTTCGACAAGTACTATTTCTTGATGTGCACTAACAAGAGTTAATGCACGTTCTTCACTTTCAACAACAATATCACTGGCCGATTCTTCGTCGGTTGTTAGGTGTCAAATTTATTCGACAACTTATGTCTATACCTAGGTAAATTTTTGTTATATCTGTGTTGTACTTCTTTCCGGGGATCCCGACTGACTCGAAGAATCACTCAATGCCGAAATTGGCTGGGGGTGCTTTCTCACGATCTGAATAGAGTAGATGAAAATTTCAGTTGGAAAATTCGGGTTGAAAAGTGACCCAATTCCCTTCTTGTGGTCAATGGATCAACAATCTATCAACCTCATTACCTTCATCGTTCCGTCAGCTCCATATTCCATATTGGCCAGCGTGAAGTCCTACATCTTCTTCGTCAATTTCTTGTACTTGGGCACTCTAAGTCAGATGTTATGGGGAATTTTTCCCACTTTCATTGTTTTTCTTCCCAGTTCGTGTTCAGGAGTGGTGGTAACAACAATGGTCAAGGTTTGACAATATGCGTTGCTTCCTTGTCAATCGAGAATTTAAACAGGAGAGTCGGTATAAAACAAAGAGATTGTCCAGTAAGGTTGTTATAGAACCTATGCTTCATGTTATCGACAGATACTCGCTCTTCAATTGTGCACTCTTCACAGAACTTATCAATAATTCTTTCGCACCATTCAGATAAATTTGTGTGGCCTCCTCTGTTTAGTGTTTTTAGCAATTGTCGATCTTTTTCATTTGTCAGTATTTTCATCCAGAAGCTTCTTCAATGTGAACAGAATGGACTTAACGAACTTTTCATATGTTTAAGAAAATAAATTCTCCCTTGCTTGAGTGATAGTCAACTTGTTTCTTCTAGCATAATTTTGCATATAGTTTTCTATATTTCTCTCCCACCATTCCTTGATATCATGTTCTGATATCATTGCATCATGCTCATTATCGTCCTATGCATGTATCACCGAAAACAGAACCACTGTTGTAGTCAAGTGGATTACATAGCTACGATCGATACATGTTATAGAATAAGCACGTAAATATATAGATATTAACAAAACATAAGTAATGGTGGAAGAGCCAACAAGTCTTTTTATTACTCAGAATAGGTACAGAAGTGCATTACAATGTCTCAGTGATTCAAGTATCCAGATCTCCAGCCTATATATATGGTTTACAGACATTTACATAATGACTTGTCGGTTCACTGACCGACTTGACATGTAATGACCGACACAACGGTTCGACATGTTCTATGAAGTGGTCAAATGGAGGACCTAGTCGAGCAGTCGACTTCGGATCCTCCAACAAGCTGTTTTTATCTATCCTGTCCCATTGAAAGACTGGGTGTATAACATCGTTCATGTAGCTAAGAAACAGGGCACGATTAGAGTTTGTGTCGATTATAGAGACCTTAACAAAGCTTGTCCTAAAGACAACTATCCTACCCCATTCATCGACCAAATTATCGATAACTGTGCCGTGAGTGTCATATTTTCATTCATGGATGGATTCTCTGGCAATAATCATATAGAGATACTCCCTGCTAACTAGCATAAAAAAACTTCCATCTTCCCATGGGGAACCCTCGCATACCAAAAGTTACCTTTTGGCCTTAAAAACGCTAGGGCTAATTTTTAATGGGCCATGTCTTACGCATTTCACGATATCAAGCATGTTGTGGATCCCTATTTGGATGACTTACCCTCTCATTCTACTTTGCGAGATGATCATCCAGAGCACCTTAGTGCCATATTTCTATGACGTCGCCACTACAACATCCGCTTGAATCCTCACAAATTTGTATTTTGTGTTGAAGCTGGCAGATTATTAGGTTTCATAGTCTCTAAAGATGGTATTCGCATCGACCCACCGAAGGTTGAAGCTATTTTAGCCTTACCTTCACCCACATATATTTTAGAACTCCAAAGTTTGCAAGGGAGCGCAAATTTTTTACTTCGCTTTGTATACAATTTCGCCGAGATCACCCAGGGATATATGAGACTTCTTAAGAAAATGTCCCCTTCATTTGGGATAATGCAACTCAACAATATTTTGATAATATGAAAAGGGACTTGACTAATACTCTATGTTACAACCCCCCAGCTATACACATGATTACATCTTATATCTTGCAGCCTCTACTTCCACTATTGGAATGGTGTTAGTACAATAAGACAGTAGTGGTCAAGAAAATTTGATATACTATCGCAATAACGGTCTTATCGATTCCAAAACACGTTATTCACATGTGGAGAAACTGGCTCCAGAAACAATTTTTGTTGTCCATAGATTTCAACATTATATATTACTCCACAAGAGCGTAGTTATTGCCAAATTTAATCCCATGTACTATATCCTAACACGTCAAGTGTTAAGGGAAAAATACTTTCATTGGATTGCTGTCCTCCAGGAGTTTGATTTGGAATTTTCAAAATCTAAATCCAAAAAATATTTAGTCTTTTATGAGATAATCTATGCTCTGCCTTGTGTCAATGACCCAACTGAGACCATTGACTCTCTTCCTGATGAGTCATTGTTCCTCATTGGCATGAATGATCCATGGTACAGAGACATTGTTTTATATCACCAAACCTAGCACTTTCGGTCTGATCTCAATCACGATGAGCGACGTCGCATTCGACACCACACTAAATATTACCTAATCATTAGTGATACTTTATACCATCATGGTATCGATTCCATCCTACGTCGATTCTTAACCGTGGATGAAGCTGAACGTGTACTTAGTGACTATCACTCTGGAACTTGTGGTAGTCACCTCTTTGGAATAGCTACATCCCAGAAGATTTTGCACACAGGATAGTTATGTCCATCCATCTTCAAATATTACATTGAAGCGGTCAAGAAGTGCCCCCCATCCTAATTCTTTCACTCCAAGAAGCACTCCCATCCATATCCATTGCATCACGTAATTGCTTTTGGCGCCTTTGCAAAATGGGGTATCAATTTCATCCATTGTAAGCCTACTTCAGTTGGGGGGCATGGTTATGTCATTGTATCAGTTGACTATTTTACTAAATGGGATAAAGCTATGCCTACATATGTTGAAGACAGAAAAACAACAACACTCTTCATATTCAATCATATCATTGCAAGGTTTGGAGTCCCTCAAGCCATAGTAACCGATCATGGTTTCCATTTCAGGAATCACATGATGGTTGAAATAAGTACCAAATTGGGTTTTTGTCATGAAAAATCATCCCCCTATTACCCCCATGCAAATGGAAAAGTAGAGGCAATCAATAAAGTCTTGAAAAATATGATCCAATGCATGGTGGGGACCCATAAATCAAATTGGAACTTAGCATTATTCTCATCTCTATGGTACTACAGGACTTCCGTAAAAAATGAGATCGGGTTCACACCATTTCAATTGGTCTACGGCCTGGAAGCTATCCTCCTGATTGAATGTGAAATCCCATGCCTCAAACTAGATCTTGAACTCTTGCCGAGAACTCTGCCGAGGAAGAACGATTCCTATACTTAAATAAGCTTGATGAAACTCGTTGTGATGCCACACTCACTAACGAGGCCCACAAAAAGAGATTTAAGGTTCAATATGCTAAATCTGTCCAACCTCATGTTTTTAATGAAGGCGACCAAGTCTTAACATACGATCAAATGCATGACAGATTAGGTAAAGGAAAATTGGAATCCATGTGGTATGGTCCCTACATTGTTAAACGAGTGTTAGAGAAAGGAGCCTACGAACTAGTTGATTGCGATGGCATACCTTTGGGATAGCCTCGTAATGGGATTTACCTAAATATATTTTATGCGTAGGGACATCCTACGTAAACACTTTGTATATATTGTATTTATGGTGTGATTTTGATTTATTTTTGCGTGTCAGGATCCTGTCTTGTTCACAACTATTTATCTCGATTTGTGCTTTCATGCATAGATGTCAATGTACTTCGTATTTGCAGACGGTGCTAGTCGACATATCTAGAATCTTGCTTATGCAGCATGGGTACTGTATTCCCCTGCTGATGATTTGATATCCTCGGGTGGAATCTACTTAGGTCCCGCAACAAATAATAGAGGAATATCATGCATTTATTGGACTTCTAACTGAAGTATCTTCTCTTGGAATTCACCATCTTATAGTCTACCTAGACTCTCAACTTGTGGTATCTCAACTAAATCGCATTTATACTGTTCGTGATCCCATATTACTTCACTTATATCGAAGGATACACCTCCTTGAAAGATCATTTGATTATATCTCATATCAACACATACCAAGGCAATTGAACACAGTGGTTGATTCATTAGCTAACTACGTATTAAAGTGGAATCTAGCTCATACATAATCAATGTCACCATGAAAAAACATGTAAAAATGTAAAATGAAAATCATTATAGATAAACAGTCAAGATAGGTCCATGTATATATCATGTAAACAGTTTTGATTATGTCACAAATAGTATCAAAATGCGTCAAAAGAAAAAATCGGGATCACCGCACGTACAACAATTGGCACTATCGCCTATATATCATGTAAATTCCGCTAATGCTAAAAAGAGCTACTGCTGATATCTAATCATGAGAAGCACCATGCTCATGATAGCATACAACTTCCTTAGCAACACGGTGGAGTAATATGCCAATAAGCTCTAGCACACCCACGGTATGCCTCTGGAGGTGACAGGGGACCTCATGCAATCTCATAGGAGGGATACCCATAGTGAAGCCCTCAAGAATTCGCTCCACATCGCAAAATCCCCTTGCCTCATCCTCCTCTACCTGATACTCATCGTCATAGTGGTGAAGATCCCGATGACCTCATTGGTCCACGATCTGCAACATTACACATGTACATATTAAGTATTTTGCACAACAACAATATATATATATATATATATATATATATATATATATATATATATATATATATATATATATATATATATATATCTTGAAAAATTCAAAAAACAAGTTTAAAAGTCACATAATTGACTCATCCTAGTCCTCATCCTCTGGTAAAGCCAAGTCAATTTCACCTCGGAAGTCTACCCTGGCGTAAGGGTAATCCTCGATCATCACAATCTGCTCCTCTAACCAGGAAAATAAGTTTTCACCGAATGCTAGAACTTGTGGCCCACCTAGTCTCCCAACATAATCACTCCATCTCTCCATCCGTGGCTTGGATGGAGGAAGATGAGGCTTCTCTATCTACAGGTGCAATAGTGGGACCCACTCTAAAACGAAGGTGACTAGAATACCATCATACCCAAACTGCTTGATATTTCCATTGTGAAACTTGGTGATTTGATCCTTGATGTTGACCAGGACTCCCTCACACCATTTGAACAACCTTGGCTCCAGACATTCGAAGGCATAAGTCATTTGAGCCTTGGTAGCATGATGAGGCCCTACACTTCCAGTCATTCGAGCAAGAGTGTACAAAATAGTCCTCAAGGGAAGATCTATCACATCTGCTATGAGTATTTTCTCACTTTTCTTACGGGATCCTTGTCTGCAATATTGGGCTATGTATCCCTCTATACTCTCTTTAGTGCTACGATGTCCAGCCAAATTGACTCGTGCCCCTCTCTTAGAGAAATCGGTCAATAAATATATATCCTTGACCTCTATCTCAAGGATATTCTCCCCTATACGGAAAGCTTGTAGATATGGCTCCCACATTTCTATTATGTGGTTCACAAGTTTACCTTGTTTCTGGATTCCTCTTGTCTTGAAGAACTTCAACAATCCACTCTCTCTTAGTGCAGACAAGGTGTTATCATCATTGAGGGAATCACGTTCCTCCCCTTTGATGTAGGAGTATCGGGTTCTAGGCAGAGTTGTCAAAGTTGATCGACATGACGGAGACCGACCAGAGGGAGTGTCGACGACCACTGGTGCGGAAGAGCAGATTGACTTGTTGAAGTCAATAAGTCGAGCATGAGCAGTCGGGTATGTGACCGACAGATTCAGCGAAAGTCAAGAGTCGACATGTTGGGGTCGATAGACAATAGGAAGAGCAGAGCATCGATGGTCGACATGCGTCTCACCATGACTCCGGAAGGTTTGGGTATGATCCAAGTGAGGAGGAAGGGGTGGATTGGTGAAGCCTGAAGAGTGTGAAGGAAGCCGACGAGTAAGTCTAAGCTGATAGACAGTATGGTCGACGTGATGGATTATTGTATCATGTCAGCAGGATGCGTAGAATTCAAGGAGAGTACTTGGCAACAATTCGGGGTTGCTAAGGAAGTTAATGACAATTATTGCAATAGGGTAAAGACATGACACATGTCGTCACAGGAAGAGGTTGTGCATCATGGTTGGGGCACTAATAGTTTCAGGTTTGCAGGATCTGAGGAGATCATTAGACAAAGGATGTGTGTCTCAGGGATCGGGGTGATCTTGGGAACAACAACAGAAGAGTAGAAGGCCAGGAAGAGGGGATCTGTTGGACAATCTTGGCAGAGTAGGAGAGAAGTCTGGTAGATTAGAGAGGAAAGTCACAAATCTACAAAGTTGAGAAGATCGAGCCATAGATCATAGTTCCGCAATGAACCAGGAGAGGGTGAGGTCGACACATTGATATAGCAACAGTTACTTTTGTATTGTAACGGCTAAGGCCGCCGATAGTTAGTTAGTTTTTAAATTCCTTGCAGTTTGCATTGTAACCGATTTGGAGAAGTAATATAAGCTAGCTTCTGACATGTTTTTTACATCTTGTCTATGTGAACGTGTGTGTGGTGTGTATTGTTTAGCAAGAACCTTACTTGCCTAAGGCACATTGCATCAAGTGGTATCAGAGCTATAGCATCCTGTGATTTGAAGGATAGCCATATTAGAGTGGGAAGAATCCTGCAACCAGCATATACGTCAATTGATATTGAGCCTACAAGTGCATTGGACAGCTCCAGCTGAGGTTGGGTAGAGTTGTACACGACTTGTCAAAGTCCGATTTCGATTAGACAAAGTGGGAGTTTCATCCGAGGTTGAAAATGGCTCAAAGAGGCGTTAATGTCCGAGGACGAAGAGCACGTGGTGCAGCAGTCATAGTTGATCATGAAATGTTCGACGAGTGCATCCGGACAATACGAAATTTGACAAATGAAGTTGCATCGATCAAATAAATCCAAAGGCATGGTTGTATTCCTAATGCGCTAGACCACAGCAACGAGGAAGTCGAAGAAGTGGAACCGCGGGAAGCAGTGGGAGATGAACCAGAGGAAAAACCAGTCAAAATTTTGACGAAAATGAGAGGTCGGATGAAGATGTATGTACGTACCTACTCAGGAAGCCTGCATCAAGAAGACTTGATCGACTAGTTCAGAGAGATGGAGAAATAATTTGACATAGAGCAAATCAAGGATCCTAAATGGGTTAAGACTGCATATCTGAGGTTGAAAGGTCATGCCTCATTGTGGTGGGACAATGTGCAGGCTAACAGAGTCAAGAAGGGCAAGGAAAAAATAAAATCTTGGGATAGGATGGTCGCCAAGCTGAAAGGGAAGTTCTTGCCAAATGACTATGTAATTTTGTTGTTCTGGAAGTTACATAACTTTCGACAAAAAGAGAGGACCATGAAGGAGTACATGGAAGAGTTCCACAGATTGTCGATAAGGTTGGGACAGACGGACGAAGGAGAAGAAGTTGTCGCTAGGTACGTGAATGACTTGAAATATGCCATTCAGGATGAATTGAGCATTTCAAGATTCAAAGAAGTGGGTGAATCCTACCAGTTAGCTCTGAAGGCAGAAGAGAATCTGTCGAGGAAATCCGTAGTGACCAGAGGTATGATGACTGGTTGGGGTGCAAATATTGTTTCCGTGAAAGGTCAAAGTAGCAGATACAGAAAGAAATATGTCGAAGAAAGTCGAAGGATGGAAGGGACATTGACATCGGAGAAAATGCAAGAAAACCGACGCGATAGTTGTGAGACTCATGGTCGAGGTGGGTGTGGTCGAAGTGGTCCATCTAATAGAAAAGGAGCTAACGGAACAACCATAATCTATTACAAGTATCGTGGAGCAGGACACAAGGCATATGAATGCCCAGAGAACCTAGATGCTGCAGAGGAGTCAAAACCCAGACGTCAAAGGGATGAGCAAGTTGGCTAGAGGGAATAATCGGCATCCGACAGAAGTGAGGATGGTAAGAAGAAAATTCGGGCCATGACATCTAGGAAGACACTAGTTTTGGACGACGAACGCGACAAGAAAGAGACGACACGGCGAAAGGCGATCTTTCAAACCAAGGTGTCAATCGGCGAATGGCGTTGCAAGACCATAGTTGATGGGTGAAGCACTGAGAATCTTGTGTCAATGGAGGTGATCGACAAGGCAAAGTTGAAATCCTAGGAACATCCAAACCCTTACAAGATCTCATGGTTGCAGAAAGGGAATCATGTGAAGGTGACCAAACAGTTCCTAATCAATTTCAGAGTTGAAGGATTTGAAGACAGTGTATTGTGCGACATAATCCCAATGGATGCGTGCCATCTGTTGTTAGGAAGACCATGGCAATATGATCGGAAAATGATCTATGATGTTCGAGCCAACACAGTCACCGTGTGTAAAAATGTCATGAAAAGGACTCTTAAGCCGAGGCTGGAGGAGCAATCCGATGGTAAGCATGACAAGAGCAACTTTTGGGAGAAGCGAGTGCTGATGTGCTCAGTGAAAGAATTCCTTGCAGAGAAGGAAAAGCAGATGGGGTGTTATGCTATCATTCCGAAAGGACCATGTGTCAAGAAGGAGACAATGGAGAAGATTCCAATTGAAGTCGAAAATATGTTTGACGCATTTCGAAGCATAGCAGTCAATGAGACATCGATGGGATTGTCTCCGACAAGGAGCATATCCCATCAGATCGTCTTGATTCCAGGATTGATTTTTCCAAACAAAGCACTGCATAGGATGAGTCCGACAAAAGGTCAGAAACTCAATCGACAGGTCCAGGAGTTGTTGGACAGAGGGTTGATCAGAGAAAGTTTGAGTCCGTGCGCGGTACTAACAGTATTAGTGCCGAAGAAAGGTGGCGTATGGAGAATGTGTACAGACTCCAGAGCCATCAACAAGATCATGATCAAGTATCGGTTTCCATTTCCAAGAATGGACGACTCGATGGATTGCTTGAGTGGAGCGAAGTACTTCATGAAGATAGACCTGAAAAGTGGTTATCTCCAGATTTAGGTTAGAGAAGGAGATGAATGGAAGATAGCATTCAAGACAAAGGAAGGGTTGTATGAGTGGTTAGTCATGCCTTTCGGATTGACTGATGCACCCAGTACATTCATGCGATTGATGAATGAAGTACTGAAGCCATTCTTGAGGAATTTTTTCGTAGTCTATCTCAACGACATTCTGATTTTCAGTCAAACCAAGGCAGAACACTTGGAGCACATTCGACAAGTATTGCAGAAGTTGCAGGAAGAGAAGCTGATTGTGAACCTGCAAAAGTGTTTCTTCATGAAGGAAGAACTAGTGTACTTGGGGTTTGTAATATCGGGTAAAGGGTTGGTGATGGACCCAGGAAAGGTGAAGGAAATATTGGATTGGCTGGAACCAACAAGTACGAATGGAGTAAGGAGTTTCCATGGACTTGCCAGTTCCTACAAGAAGTTCATTTGGGGATTCAGTCAGATTTGTGCGCCTTTGACAGAGTGCATGAAAAAGGGCGATTTCAAGTGGACGAAAGCATCCCAACGAGTTTTTGACATGTTAAAGAAAAAGGTCACTGAGAGCCCAGTGTTGGCGCCCCTATATTTTGAAAAAAAATTATGGGTTGATTGTGACGCGAGTGGAGCAACGATTGGAGTAGTGTTGAGCCAAGAGGGCCTACCATTTGCATTCTTCAGTGAGAAGTTGGATGATGCAAAGCGGAAATATTCGGTCTATGACCAAGAATTTTATGCTATTGTCCAAGCATTGAAGAAGTGGGGGTATTATTTGTTGCCCAAGGAATTTGTGTTGTACACAGATCACCAAGCACTAAGGTATTTGAATACTCAGTCAAAGTTAAATCAGCGGCACATGAAATGGGTCGATTTCCTACAGGGATATACATTCATGTTGCGACATAAGTTAGGAAAATCAAACAAGGTTTCTGACACGCTAAGTCGAAGGGTTGCATTGCTGAACATGACGATAGTTCAGGAAACACGAATAGAGTCAGTAAAGACAGAGTATGAAACCAACAAGGATTTTGCGAAAGCATGGGAAGCTTGTCGTGAACTGTGGAGTGTCGACAAAATTCCATACTTGGATTATTTTATCCAAGAGGGATACTGTTAAAATTCAATATGCTAAGACAGAAAATAGCAGCATTACATTCCATTTCACAATAATAGCATATACAGGATCACTGAAGAAACAACAAGCACAGCATAAACACAAGAGACAGAGATTTGTCCTGGGAAACCCTCATGGGGTAGAAAACCCAGCAAAGCTTCCTCAATATAAATGACCAGCAATATACAAAGATGAAACCCTGAGACATGATCTCCTCCTCCACAATAGCAGACCTCTCCTCCACAAGTGCGCCTTCCTCAAGTGAGTGAGTGTGTATAATGAGGAACACACCTCCTCTATTTATACACTACTCTGATATGTATTTTACACAAGTACACGTAGGCTCGTATTTAACCAATGGGTTAAATACCCCACTACAACTAACTGGGCCGACCCCCACATGGTGGGTCTAATAACCCTAGTTACCACAACCAACTCGGAGGAATAAACATCTCCGGATTTATAGTATAATCACATCGGAGGTATAGAACATCTCCGGAATAAATAATATACAAATATAATATTCTTTGAAGTTACAATATTTCAACACTCCCCCTTAACGAGAAGGATATTATAACAGTATCTGCACGAGCAAGGAGTCATCAACATCATACATGATACATCTATAAATCATTGGAAGCTTTCTCAACATCATAAGTAACTTAAGCAGTTACTGGAACATCTTCAATACTGGAACATCAACATCTTCAGTACTGAGTCTTTATCTTCTGTGGCACTCAAATAGCTACAGCAACATCAATATCTGAATCCTCATGATCGTCAGCATCGTCATCACACGATCATCAGCATTGTCATCACACGATCATCAAGATCGTCATCACACGATCATCAGCATCGTCACACACGATCATTAGCATCATCATCACACGATCATCAACATCGTCATCCCACGATCATCATCATCGTCACACATGATCATCAGCATCGTCATCACACGATCATCAACATCGTCATCACACGATCATCAACATCGTCATCACACGATCATCAGCATCGTCACACACGATCATTAGCATCATCATCCCATGATCATCAACATCGTCATCACACGATCATCAGCATCGTCATCACACGATCATCAACATCGTCATCACACGATCATCAGCATCGTCATCAATACAGGTATAACAATACAAGTATCCACATCATTAGTACACGTATTCATGCCAATACAAGTGTACATATCATCAATACAAGTATCCACACTGATACAAGTAACCATATCATCAATACAAGTATCCTACCGATACAAGTAACCACATCATCACTACAAGTATCCTACCGATACAAGTAACCACATCATCAATACAAGTATCCTACCGATACAAGTAACCACATCATCAATACAAGTATCCTACCGATACAAGTAACCACATCATCAATACAAGTATCCTACCGATACAAGTAACCACATCATCAATACAAATATCCTATCGATACAAGTAACCACATCATCAATACAAGTATCCTATCGATACAAGTAACCACATCATCAATACAAGTATCCTACCGATACAAGTAACCACATCATTAATACAAGTATCCTACCGATACAAGTAACCACATCATTAATACCATCACTTTCTCGGAGACCATTCGTCTACGGATCAATTCAGGAACCGAAGTCCGGGGATGATACAATCCCCATCACGTACATTTTGAACTAGCAGTTCCGGGATGATGCAATCCCTATCACGTACATTTTGAACTATCAGTTCCGGGATGATGCAATCCCTATCACGTACATTTTGAAATATCAGTTCCGGGATGATGCAATCCCTATCACGTACATTTTGAACTATCAGTTCCGGGATGATGCAATCCCCATCACGTACATTTTGAACTATCAGTTCCGGGATGATGCAATCCCCATCACGTACATTTTGAACTATCAGTTCCGGGATGATGCAATCCCCATCACGTACATTTTGAACTATCAGTTCCGGGATGATGCAATCCCCATCACGTACATTTTGAACTATCAGTTCCGGGATGATGCAATCCCCATCACGTACATTTTGAACTATCAGTTCCGGGATGATGCAATCCCCATCACGTACATTTTGAACTATCAGTTCCGGGATGATGCAATCCCCATCACGTACATTTTGAACTATCAGTTCCGGGATGATGCAATCCCCATCACGTACATTTTGAACTATCAGTTCCGGGATGATGCAATCCCCATCACGTACATTTTGAACTATCAGTTCCGGGATGATGCAATCCCCATCACGTACATTTTGAACTAAGGTCCAGGGACGATGCAGTCCTATCCTCTATTCTCGGAGACCTCACGTCTACGGCTCTCTTTAGGACTGAAAGTCCAGGGATGATCCAATCCCCTCAAGTCCACCAAGGACTTCATTCTCGGAGACCTCTCGTCTACGGCTCTCTTTAGGACTGAAAGTCCAGGGATGATCCAATCCCCTCAACTGTCCACTAAGGACTTCATTCTCGGAGACCTCACGTCTACGGCTCTCTTTAGGACTGAAAGTCCAGGGATGATCCAATCCCCTCAATTGTCCACTAAGGACTTCATTCTTGGAGACCTCACGTCTACGGCTCTCTTTAGGACTGAAAGTCCAGGGATGATCCAATCCCCTCAACTGTCCACTAAGGACTTCATTCTCGGATACCTCACGTCTACGGCTCTCTTTAGGACTGAAAGTCCAGGGATGATCCAATCCCCTCAATTGTCCACTAAGGACTTCATTCTCGGAGACCTCACGTCTACGGCTCTCTTTAGGACTGAAAGTCCAGGGATGATCCAATCCCCTCAACTGTCCACTAAGGACTTCATTCTCGGAGACCTTACGTCTACGGCTCTCTTTAGAACATGTGTTCAAGGATGATACAATCCCCACATGTATTCTCATCAATACAAGTACAAGTATCCTCAACCATACAAGTACATTATTCAATACATGTGTCATCAAAAGTATGTAAAAGTAAAACTAAGTATTCTAAGTATAAGTGTCCTAAATCTAAATATTTCTAAGTATGTTGGTGTAGAGAACAGGTTACCTCAACATCGACCTTGTTGTATGATGAGACAATCTCATCATCAATGACTATACTACTCCCCCTTTCGAGGAGGGTCCTTTTGAACTACACCAAGCTTGTCTCGGAAGTACACTCAAGACAAAGGTTTGGTTAGTACATTGGTAACCTGTTACAAATTCAAACTTTATAGTTCCTTCCTGCATCAAATCTTGTTAGATCCCTATCTTCTTTGACTTATCATGGAACACTAGATTCTATGTCATCTTGATACAACTCTATTTGTCACATAGGATCACAGTTGGTTCTATCTCTAAGTCAAACAAACCTGAAGTCAAACTTCTTCACAACTAGCAAAGCAAACAGCCATATATTCCGCTTGTGCTGAGAGCCACACTAGACTGCTTCCAGCTAAACCACGAGATCATGGCTAATCCCAGATAATAACATCCTCTCGATGTGTTCTTCCTGTCTGAAACACTTCCTGCCCAATCAGAATCTGAATAGCCATCTGAGGTCATGATCTTCAAGATAGCATAGATCAAATTCTATCGTGTCCTTTATGTGCCTCATCACATGCTTTGCAACTATCAAATAAGCACATCTAGTTTCCACTAGATACTGACTCAAGGTGTTCATAACAAAGCATATATCTAACCTAGTATATGTTGGATATATCAAAGGCCCAATAATTTGTCTGTTCAGAGTTATATCCACTAACTCTAATGAGTCATCTGCTAAGAACTTCAAGTTGGAAATCATGAGAGTGGCCATTCCAACACATCAATTCCTTTTAATATTTCTCAGCACACTTTCCCTGGTTGAGAAAGATTCCTTCTAAGCCTTGCCATACTTCCAGACTTAGGAAGTAATGCATCAATCTGAGATCTTTCATTTTTCATTTCTGCAGCCATTTTCTTCTTTCTTTTCATGATCTGTTTCTCATTCCCTATAAGAAAGATATTATAATAATAGTATGATCCATAGCCTTAAGGTAAAGGTTAGAAACAACTTTACTTTTGGTAAAGCCCAAGCTTATTAAGAAACTGTCAATTCTCCCTTTGTGACTGAACATCATTCACACTCTGCATTGAATGATTTTCTGCATATCTATCTGTGCCATCTCTCGATAGATGGGTCTACTGATATGAGCCTCAATATTATTCGAACTCTGTGGTGAGTTCCTTCTTGCATCCATGTCATATGTGTATAGAAATCATATTCAACCTTGTAGCAAAGGTTTAAGATCCACATCACCTATGGTGATCATTAAGCTTACCAATTTATTATCGATCCCAGGTACCCATACAGAACCTAAATCACACTTCTTCTTTGATTACACCATACTTGGAGCAAACATCTTGTCGTGATTCTCTTCCCCTTTCTAAGAGAATCTTCTAGCCATGAGCCTTCTATATTTTGTTTGATTTGTAAATCTTCTTGTTTGAACATCCACCACTTGTATGGTGTCCATCATTCTTCATGACCTTTCCTACAAATCAAAATTAAGTACATGATTAGTAATACTTCATAATCATCAAAAGATAACCTATTATGCATACAGATATCATTCACATAGTGATGCAACTATTTTGACCAATACTTTGGCACAACACTTTCCCATATCCTGTATGCATACAGTGGCTATCTAGATGCCTTCCATCTCTACCAGAACATACTATCGAGAGTGTGCACAACTCTCAGCATGTCAGCAAAGAGGTTTCATTCTAGACAAGCAACAATGGAATGTTTGTCCAACTTACCAAACATATTAGTTGTATACTGTTCAATGCTCTATGAATGTTTACACTCAGCATTATATATTCTAAGAATACAAATATGCATGCAGGCAATATCATTACTATTTCAAATAGCAACTCAAATACTTATCTTTTATGTTTGTGTGGCTGCCTCCCGCTTGATCTTCTGTATGTCTTTTGAACTTCTATTCATTCTGTACCACTGTGCATGCTCAAGAGACATGCTCATGATCTCATACACAAACATACACTCATTAGTTTATTCTAAATGCTATCAAAACATTATAGTACTAAATAATCTTGAAAACGTATAGTCATGATTATAGTTAATAAACATTAGTATTCAAGATTTCAGGGAAGTCTTCTTTTACTCATGTATATCATTGATAAAAGATATAATATGCATAATCCCTTGATTACTAACTTTATGAATAAGCATAACCAATCATTCCAAGTATACTTATATAAGGGATCCTAACACAAGGTAAGATTCATGGGAAACATACCTGGATTAGTATACCTACTTGGTTATGTACAACATACCTAAACAACCTCCTCAATGATTTAGAGATCCTGAGCTAGAACCTGCATGTTTCATAGGTTAAGCATAATATAACAAAGTCATACATACCTCGTAAGTAGAACAAAGATTATGGATGAGTCTTTGTCTTCATGTTTTCATGGTCATGGAGCCTGATTTGTCTTTTGTGATGTACCTGTATCTTGTTAGCAGACAACCTCAACCTCACACAACACTATAATGCATTAGTACAATCATAAGTGTCAACACCCTAACCAATGAATATCTTCTATCATGCATTCATAATTTTGTTAAGGTGATACAACAAATCTAAAATCAAGATTGTACTAACTGTAATAACATGAAGACAAACATACCATAAACTTAATCATGAACAAATCTCAAAACATACCTCGATGAGTCATACCTATCGGGATCGCTTGTAATCTCCTTATGTAAAGCCTTAGCCTCATCTCCCTCTGAAACATGAACTCCTTCACTTATGTAGGTGACAATCCATCTTCTTCTAGGATTAACCCTATCCACTTGATTTGCAAGAACTGGACCTGGGGCTGAATATGGGTTTGTCAGAGAAACCCCAAAAATTCAAACTTTGAATTTCGAACTTCCGAAAGGATAGAGATATGCGCCTTGATGAGCTGATCAAACTGATATATTCTGAATTTGAAAACTGCAAAGTTTTACTCCTTAATTTTGCCTTTGAAACTTTTGGATTCAATGGACGTGACCCTGAACTGGGGTTTGATGAAGCCCACTCTTTTTCCCCATCAAAAAGTTTGATCCAAAGCTCTAAGCTTCTATTTTTCTGAGGAGCTTCCAGCCGTGGTCACAGATTTCAAAAATTCCCATTTTTACAGAAGTCCTAATTTTCCGCTTTTCTGATCAAAGTCCCGAACTAGGGTCTAATCAAGCCCGGCCTTCTGCCCAACCAAAAATTCTGATCTTGGTCTCTAAATTTCTATTTTGATGAGTAGCATCCAGCCGTGGTCTCCGATTACAAAAATTTCAACTTTCTCCAAAGCCCTAAATTCCGGAAGTCATGAATGAAGGTACCAAAATATAATTCTGTTTTGACAGAAATATGTACCTGATTGTTTCTGGTGTAACTCTGAAATTTTTGATCCACAGGGTCTGAAAAAATTTGCTGAGATAGCTTGACCTGTTATCTTTCCATCCTGACAGGTCTGACCTCAGTTGGATTCTCTGAGAGAGAGTTATACCAAATGTCGCAACATGACCTGTTTTGGGAAAATACAGGAGAGCGAACTTGTACGGCGTGCCACGTGTCATTTTTTGACCTTCGGCCTCTGAAAAAGTTTTATGAGATAGCTCGGCCTGTTATCTTTCCATCCTGACAGGTCTGACCTCAATTGGATTTTCTGAGAGAGAGTTATGCCAAGTGTCGCAACGTGACCTGTTTATGGGATAATACAGGAGAGCGAACTTGTACGGAGTTCCACGTGTCACTGGTTCAACTTCGGCCTCTGAAAACGTTTTCTGAGATAGTGCAGACTGTGTACTACCTGTCACTTTTTACGAAATTTCATTTGGAGCTTCCTAGCCCAAGATATGACCTTTTTCCCAAGGTCACCTGATTTTGACTCAGATCTGGAAGAGGCAGAAACCCTATATTGTACAGATCATAAATCACAAAGTACAACGAATTAGAGGTTGTCCTTTGGACACAAGGTACCTGGAGATGTTAGCTTCGTCCTGTAACAATTTCAGATCCGAAAACTTCGCCAAAACGGATTTATAGCGAAAGTGCTACGATGACTGGTTTTTGCTATGTAAAACCTTAACCTTCAAATTGTCGTAAGTAAAGCAAGTGTCTTTAGTGCCATACCTTGTCTTCCTTCAGGTTAGCTCTGATACCATGTTAAAATTCAATATGCTAAGACAGAAAATAGCAGCATTACATTCCATTTCACAATAATAGCATATACAGGATCACTGAAGAAACAACAAGCACAGCATAAACACAAGAGACAGAGATTTATCCTGGGAAACCCTCATGGGGTAGAAAACCCAGCAAAGCTTCCTCAATATAGATGACCAGCAATATACAAAGATGAAACCCTGAGACATGATCTCCTCCTCCACAATAGCAGACCTCTCCTCCACAAGTGCGCCTTCCTCAAGTGAGTGAGTGTGTATAATGAGGAACACACCTCCTCTATTTATACACTACTCTGATATGTATTTTACACAAGTACACGTAGGCTCGTATTTAACCAATGGGTTAAATACCCCACTACAACTAACTGGGCCGACCCCCACATGGTGGGTCTAATAACCCTAGTTACCACAACCAACTCGGAGGAATAAACATCTCCGGATTTATAGTATAATCACATCGGAGGTATAGAACATCTCCGGAATAAATAATATACAAATATAATATTCTTTGAAGTTACAATATTTCAACAGATACTTGTTCAAGGGACAACATTTATGTATTCCTAGAGGATCCGTAAAGGAGAACCTAATCCGAGAGCTGCATAGCGACAAATTAGTAGGTCATTTTGGCATATACAAGACCAAGGCATTGGTCGAAGAGAAGTATTATTGGCCAGGAATGATAGTAGATGTCAGAAGGTGGGTTCGACAATGTAGAGTTTGTCAGTTGGAAAATGGAAGAAGTCAGAACATGGGGTTGTGTACACCATTGCCTATACCGAATACCCCATGGGAGCACTTGAGCATGGATTTTGTGATACGGTTTTTGAAGACGCAACAAGGGAGCGACTCAATCTTTGTTGTAGTCGACAGATTTTCGAAAATAGCACACTTTATTCTTTGTAAGAAGACAAGTGACACCATAGGCATTGCTGTACTATTCTTCAAGGAAGTAGTCAGATTGCATGGGTTGCCGAAGAGTATCACTTCGGACAGAGATACCAAGTTTATGGGACATTTCTGGAGAACCCTATCGAAGAAACTAGACACGAGGTTGCAGTTTAGCTCGACATATCATCCGCAGACAAACAGACAGACTAAGGTAGTGAACAGAAGTTTGAGAAACCTTCTGAGATGTTTGACGACTGATAGACCCAAGCAGTGGGAGAATGTGTTGGCACAAGCAGAGTTTGCATACAAAAATTATGTGAATCAGTCGACAGGCTTAAGACCATTCCAGATTGTTCAGGGAAGAATCCCACATGGAGTGGTGGATTTGGTTGAGTTACCGACAGAAATCAGGGAAAGCACAGATGCATAATCATTTGCAGAGCATATGAAAGAAGTGCATTAAGATGTGCGAAAGCGCATAGAAAAGAGTAACATAGCATACAATTTGAGAGACGATGGGAAGAAGAGACTACAGTCATTCAGCAAAGGAGACTTGGTCTATGCACATTTGCGGAAGGAGAGATTTTCGAGAGGGACATATAACAAGCTGAAGCTGAAGAAGATTGGACCATGTAAGATTCTGAAGAAAATTTTGGACAACGCTTATGTGTTTGAGCTGTTGAATGACTTGAGCATTTCACCGACATTCAATGTCTCAGATCTGTACAAGTTCAAAGAACGTTCAAGCAGTGGAAGCACAGAAGTGTCGAAGATTGACTAGACAGAGCAGATTCCAGATTGACAGAAAGAAGAAATCGCAGAAGTAATAAAGGAATGCAAAGTCGGGCGTATGCATAGTTCGCGAAAGAAGGAATACTTAGTGAGATGGGAGAATGATGAGTTGCAGGAGGTGACATGGATTTCCGAATAATAGTTCAGGAGACTGGAAGAGCAGTCGAGTTCTTTTTCACCTAGGGAGTCTGATGCAGGAGCATCGAGGATTAGGCCGAGTTGTCGAAGTTGATCGACATGATGGAGACCGACCAGAGGGAGTGCTGATAGGCACTAGTGCGAAAGAGCAGATTTACTTATCGAAGTCAATAAGTTGAGCAGGAGCAGTCAGGTGTGTGACCGACAGATGTAGCCAAGTGAGGAGAAGCCTGAAGAGTGTGAAGGAAGCCGATGAGTAAGTCAAAGCTGACAGATAGTATGGCCGATGTGATAGATTACTGTATCCTGTCAGAAGGAAGCGTAGAAGTCAAGGAGAGTACTTGGCAACATTTCGGGGTTGCTAAGGAAGTTAATGACAGTTATTGCAGGAGGGTGAAGACATGACAGATGTCGTCACAGGAAGAGGTTGTGCAGCACGGTTGGGGCGCTGAAAATTGCAGGTCTACAGGATCTGAAAAGATCATCAGACAGATGATGCTTATCTCGAGGATCGGGCCGATCTTGGGAACAATAGAAGCATAGTAGAATTCCAGGAAGAGGGGATCGGTTGGACAATATTGGCAAAGCAAGAGAGAAGTCTGGTAGATTGGAGAGGAAATTCACACATCTACAGATCCGAGAAGATCAAGCCATAACTTGGATTTCCACAGTGAACCAGGAGAGGGTGAGGTCAACACACTGAGATAACACATGGTTACTTCTGTATTGTAATGGCTAAGGGTGCTGACAGTTAGTTAGTTATTTGATTCCTTGTAGTTTGCATTGTAACCGATTTGGAGAAGTAAGATAAGCCAGCTTCTGGCATGTTGTTTGCATCTTGTCTCTGTGAACATGTGTGTGGAGTGTATTGTTAAGAAAGAACCTTACTTGTCTAAGGTGCCTTGCATCACCCTTCATTCTCCCTCTCTTTCCACTTGATCATTCTCTCTCTTATCTCTTGGAAACTCTTGAAAATCATCAAAGGAACTTGTGATTAGAGTCTTGAAACCATTTTTTTCCAAATGAGAAGGGGGAAACTCTTCAAAATTTCATTCTATGTATTTTTGCGCCCTGGCAGTTGTTTGGAATGCGAAAATTGATAATTTGTGTGGCCCCACCATGCCCCAAAACATGAAAATATCATAATTTTCGTGCTTCATGATATAGCGAGGGCGTGAAAAATTCCTGGGCTCATAAATGTTTTCCCTAGGGTGCTTGTGTCCCCCCCAAATTAGCATGAAACCCAAAAATTAAGACATTAAATGAAAGAGAAGAGTAAGATGACTAACCTGCTTCGAACGAGGACTCGAATGGTTCCCTGTATCCCCCGATATCTTCAGTTGAAATTTGGCTCCCAA
This sequence comes from Larix kaempferi, assembly GCA_027924585.1. NCBI lineage: Eukaryota > Viridiplantae > Streptophyta > Pinopsida > Pinales > Pinaceae > Larix > Larix kaempferi. The sequence continues at coordinate 7,586,194 of BSBM01001134.1, forward strand.
CAAAGATAAAAATCTCCTTGAGGTAAAAAAAAATGACCAAGTACCAATGACTAGTTTTACATTTTACTTCTTTTTATAATGAAACTAGTTATTTTTTACCTCCTTTTGCATATATGACCTTTGTTTAAATCCTTTTTCCGCATATTTTTATCTTCTAATGTTATTTTCTAGGGTTTTTGACCAGGTTTAGGCAGGTTCATTAAAGGTGTTCATACCGGTGGAGTCATTTGTTGACCTTTCTTTAGCTCACTTTCTCTCTTTCATGCTTTGGATCTGAAATATGAAAGAGATTCCAAGCACTTTTCACACGTGGTTCGTGCTTGTTAAACTTAAGTAAACAGTGTCGAGCTTAGTCTGCTTTACTCATTCTCATAAAACAATGAGGAAAGTATCAACCTAGTATTATTTTATCTCTTTTTCGGACTAGGGTGATTAATTCACGAAAAAGGAACCCGTCAGAGTTTTCTTTAATATCTTTTTAGACTCTCGAAATAAGAAAAGATTGCCAAGTGAAATTCTCTCTTTCACACTTGTTATAGGTAAAATATGCACTTCTCCGTCCGTGATCACATTTCTCTGTCGATCACACAAAATGACAACATGGATTGAAGAGCTAGGTTGACCTAGATGACTTGCTACTATAACTACACTCTTCAGCTGAAAATCTTACTGTTTCTACTGATTTCACAACATGTGCACTACTCTTTGCATAGTAAACCAGTGTTCTTCACCAACATGTGCGCTGCTTTACTCAAGGACAACCAGCACACACCTTAAAAAATGTTGAAATGTTGCAAATGCTTGTTGCAAAGTACAAGAGTTGCATACTGTGAGATACTCTGGTTGTATGAAACACGCGCACATCTTAAGATGAAGTCAAAAAATATATTAATATTACGAATTGGGATTAGTGGAAGTTGGTTCTGCAACTTCCCCAACCTCCCAATTCAACCACCTCTTGATTCCAACTGTCTACCTTGTCCCATAAATACGAGGATCCATGAGAGAGGGACCTAGAAGAAATGATTTAAGTGCTGTTACGCTGGAGGAATTCCCAAGTCATTGTGAAGGATCCCAGGACTCAGTTGCAAAAGCATCTTGACCGATCAGGTATATTTGTACTAATTCATGTTTCGTTTACAATGAAAGGTGGAAATACCCTTCCCATCCCAAATTGAATGTCTATTGGATTATATGTTCAATTGGTTAAATATCTGATTGTGGTTGATGTTTAATTGCTTTCAATTTCATCATATTTATTGCAGTCAAGATACGCTGAGTAAGGTTTCCTTTGTGTTGTAAGCTCACCATAGCGGAAGATTGAGTGAAAGCTAGGACCAGCCGTCAATAAAAAGGTACTTCTTTCAATATCTCGATCCCTTTTCATTTGTAGTAACTAAATGCAATACAATGAATGTATTTACCTGTCACCCCACCCAAGTTGGTAGTGTCTTCTCCTCACTATAAGGTATTTTTCCTATTCAAGGGGCTCTACACAGGTAGAGTGGAAGGATATTTCCACTTCACCTCAGACAGACACAGAAGGTAACCCTTTGGCAGTAATCCCGGGAGGGAAATTTGGTGATTCAAACGCTTGCACCCAGAGGACCTCCATTGGATGCCACGTAACTGACCGTCGATACTCTATTAGTCTATTATGGGCCCTCATCATCCCAGACTTGCTTCTGAGAGTATTTTCCTTGTTTTCCTGGTTTGATCACTTAGGACATTTTTTAGTGGTGTGATCTTTGTGTTGCTTGTTTTTAGTTGGCCTTAGAGGTTTTCTAGCCCTTTGAGTCGGAAATGATGGATAGCATCTCGGTGAGCACCATCAAGATACCCCTGTTCAAGGGGGTCCTTGTGATTTTCCATTTATTGGGAACATTGGTACTCCCTTAACGGCTACCTTGAATCTTCTGGATTTCACTATAGGGCTACCGGTTTGGTTTTTTTCCACTCTGAACGCCTTGCATGCTTTCGATGCTTCTCAAGTAAGCACCTCACATCAAGAGCATCAGAACCCTATGCCTACATCGCCAGTAACATCTTCTCCTCCTCCTTCTACCGCATGTGGTGAAAGTAGTAATACTAGTAGCTAGCAGTATAGAAGGAATAGACAGAGGAAGAATAGGAAGAAGATGCCAAAGCAAGGGGGCAGCCACCCAGCCTCTGGAATTCATGTTGGGGAACCCACCCAGCCTATGGAAGTCATGCTGGGGGAACCCACCCAACCTCTAGAAGTCATGCTGGGGGAACCCACCCAACCTATGGAGGTCATGTTGGGGGGAAACTTTCAGTCACTGTAAATCATATTGAACCTATGCAACCAGCCTCTGGAGGTCATGTTGGAAGCACCTACCCAACCTCTGGAGGTCATGTTGGAAGCACCTACCCAACCTCTGTAGGTCATGTTGGGAGAATTCACTCAGTCATTGTAAATCATACTGAACCCACCCACCCAGCCTCTGGAATTCATGTTGGGGGCAGCCACCTAGCCTCTGGAAGTCATGATGGGGGCACTTACCCAACCTCTGGAGGTCATGCTGGGAGCAAACTTTCAATCATTGCAAATCATACTGAAAGTATGTCTTCAACCACTATTTCTCATGTTGAGGACACGTCATTGATCACTGCTGGTCATATTAATGACAAGTCACCGGTTCCTATGTGTCATACTGGAGACACTGAATCAACCACTGCAACTCATGCTGAGAAAGTTGACATTGTCGACAAACCTAATAAACCGAAGCTTAAGTTCCCTTGTAAGTTTTGCGAGGGATACCACCTGACCTATTTGTGCCCTGTACTTCCAGAAGTGCAAATAGTGTGGTCCATAGTTCAAAAGTATTTTGCTTCTAAGAAACCAGCCACTGCAAGTCATGCTGGGGGCAAGTTGTCAGCTAATGATAGTCATGCTAAGAGTACTGTTGTTTTAAAGGAGTCTAATGTTATAGGATGGAAGCCAAAGTTTCCTTGTAAACTTTGTAAGGGAGATCACCTTACTCACCTGTGCCCTACTATTCCAGAGGTGCGGAGAGTGTGGTCCATGTCTGAAGGATCCCCTGCTCCTGAATTGTCTATAGATTCCCAACAGCCTGATCAACCTTTGGTTGATGAAGTGGTTGAACCAATGCAATCTTTTTTCAACCCCACTCTTCCTTCGGAGAGTGAAGTGATCGAATCGATGCAATCCTCGACTAATCCCATCAGTCCTTCAGAGACTGATGCACCTGTCCCTGAAGTCTTCTTCATTACCAGTTCAGATGTTTCTGAAAAAGGGGGCACTTCATCTGTGCCGAGTGAACCCCTACCAAGCTCTGGGATCATTTCTTTTTATTGGAATAGTCTAACTGGGCCTCGTCTTCCTTCTTCTTCACCTTTCCAGATAAAGGTTGATATCGAAAACCATGTGGTTCACTGATGTATTGTAGATGAAGGAGCCTATGTTCGTATCTTATCCCATTATGCTTGGAGATATTTAGGTTTTCCTAACCTTGTTCCAGCTGTTAATTGGCCGTTGACTTTCGATAAAAGACCTAGTGAACCATTGGGATTCCTTCCTCAAGTATCCGTTACTTTGGGTGGAAAAACAGTCTTAGTTGATTTTAAGTTTTTAAAGGACCCTATGGACTTTGATATGATCCTAGGGCGTGATTACGTATATGCTATGCAAGCTGTGGTGTCTACGCTCTTTCGTGTGATGCATTTTTCTCACAACAAAAGTATTGTCACTATCGATTGGCTTACATTTGTTGATCCCTCTTATTACCCAACTATAGACCAAGTATATTCCTCTCCAGTAGGCACTACCATGTCACAATCAAATTATGTGGCATATTGTTCCTTGAGTCCAATTGCTACTGAGAATAATCCTATGAATTCATGCTTACCTTCTAGGGACTGGGTCCTGGCAATTGACCAGGTGATGACTCCATCTGAATGTTTAGATATGTGTTCCATCTGGGATAATATACTTACCTTTGATGAAGTTTTCCTAGAGTCTATACTGCAGTCTACCATTCATTTGGACATTGATCCACCGTTGAGTATTCTTACACCTTTTCTTCGAGCTCATTAAAAATAGTAAGGAGGCTACGAGCATTCTTCCACCTTCACTTGGAGCTCGTTAAAAATAGTAAGGAAGTTATGAGCATTCTTCTGTATCTCCTTTGAGCTCGTTAAAGAAAGTAAGGAGGTCATGAGTTTACTTTTTCGGGCTCGTTAAACCTTTACGAAAATATTTTATGGAGCTCTCTCTAAGCTCTTGTTAAACTCTTTAAATATGACAAGATTTCCAAGTATAGTTGTCATTTAAGACTCGTTAAACGATTTGAAGCGACATCCACTTAGGTATAAGTTTACCCCTTTCTATGACCTCTATGGATCATTTACGAAAAATGAATACTCTAGTCATTCATGGCTAGAAGAGTTCTTCTCTCATCGTTTTAGAATTTTTTGGGGGAGGAGACTAACTGTACGAAAAAGGACTTTTGAAGCCGTCTTTAGGGTTTTCAAGCTCTCGAAATATGAAAACACAAAGCGAGCACTCACCTACTCGGGCTCGATGTGAAATCCACGAGAGCGTATATAGAGGATTGTTTATGTTTTCAGACTCTATAAACAGGAAAACATCGGCGAGCATATACCAACCCAGGATCGATATTAAAATCCATGGGTAGGTGTATGGAATTATTGTTTAAGTTTTTTAGACTCCTTCAAATTGAAAACACCGACGAGCAAGAACAGATCTCGGCTCGATATTAAAATCCAGAGATCAATATTATAGAGTATTCTTCTATCACTTCTTCGAACTCTGTAAACAACGAAGAATGCCCTGATTCTTCCTCCCATGGGCTTGTTAAAATCTTATATGGTTGGACTTATTGAGTTTCTTTCTTGGACTCATTAAAACAACAAGAAGGGCATTATTTTACTAAAAAGAATAAGGGATGAGAAGGGTATATCACATCTTTTTCAGTTTCAAAGGCAGTTAAGTCAGTCATGTCCTTGAACATAGCACCTACTTGAGTCTTTCATGTCAGTTGGGTTTTAGTTTTTGACCTTAGGGTGAACCTGATCTCCGAGTTTTTACTCCCCCGGTTGGTTATTCTTCCAACCATATAGAGGGTCTGTTAATGTCTCTTACATTGCAGGTTTATATCATTTCCCCTTCATGTTGAAAACTGCCTAAGTCACTTTGTGTCGTGCTCACTATTCAAGGATACAGCTTGTGTCGGCCATTTTGCACTTTACCTTGACTTCATATGTCGTCCATCTTGGTGTCAGTTTGTTTCATCTTGTTACTTGTCCTAGTTCACATTAGCTCATACCTTTTGAGTGTTCCTCATGTTGGATGATGGAGGATGCATTAACGCCTCCCTTCTAACGGACTTCTTCCCATCGAATTTAGCTCATTATGCTCTAGGAACGAAGTTTAGAGTTTTGGTTAGTACCTTGGGGATTGCAGTCATCAGTGGCAGTTTACCTTGTTGTTGAATAATGTGAATACATCAATGTCTCTTATTCGACAGGTTCCTCAGGTGTTCGACTTCAAATCCATTTATTCACACTTGTTGGAACGTACTAGGTACCTTGGACACCATTAGCATTATCGATGGAAGTCCTCGCGTTTGTTAATGGTATACATCAATGACCGGTAATCAAACGATACCCCCCATGTTCGACCTCAGCTCATTTATTCACATGGTTAGGGTTTGTACCTTGGGTTGTTTGGATGAAGACCTTGGGACTATGATAGCATCACCATATTTATGTTATCACCCAAGCTGCGTAAGATTGAGCCTCACTCATTTTGGCTCTTCATGAGACATAGATCCAGTTTGTTGTTATGGCAATGATCTCTCATTTTGACATGGATCCACACTTGTATCTCAGTGGCCATGCTATATATACATCTCCTAGTTATGTATTCGAGATCATGTTGTATCATGATACACATCTATATGATGTAAAGATTGTAATTTCTTGTTGACTTTTGATTGTTGTTTTAGGTACTTTTGTGACTTGGTTTTGTGGTTTCTTGCTCCTCCTCTGACTTGGAATTATAATGTATTTCAGCCATCATTTCTCTCTAACCTAACACATTAGGGGGAATATGTTATAGGTCCAATCTGCACTTCTCCGTTTGTGATCACATTACTCTGTCGCTCACACAAAAGCACAACATGGATTGAAGAGCTAGGTTGATCTAGATGACTTGCTGCTGGAACTACATTCTTCAGCTGAAAATATTACTGTTTCTACTGATTTCACAACATCTACGCCACTCTTTGCATAGTAAACCAACGTTCTTCACCAACATGTGCGCTGCTTTACTCAAGGACAACCAACGCACACCTTAAAAAATGTTGCAAATGCTTGTTGCAAAGTACAAGAGTTGCATACTGTGCGCTACTCTAGTTGTATGAAACCCGCGCACATCTTAAGATGAAGTCATATATGTTAAGATTATGAATTGGTATTAGTTGAATTTGGTTCTATAACTTCCCCAACCTCCCAATTCAACCACCTCTCGATTCCAATTGCCTACCTTGTCCCATAAATACAAGAAGGATCCATGAGAGAGGGACCTAGAAGGAATTATTTAAGTGTTTTTACGGTAGAGGAATTCCCAAGTCATTGTGAAGAGCAAAAGCCCAAGACTCAGTTGGAGAAGCATCTTGACTGATCAGGTATATTTGTACTGATTCATGTTTCTTTGACAATAAAAGGTGGAAATACCCTTCTCGTCCCAAATTGAATGCCCATTGGATTGTATGTTCATTTGGTTCAATATCTGATTGTGGTTGATGTTTAATTGCTTTCAATTTAATCATATTTATTGCAGTCAATAAATGCTGAGGAAGGTTTCCTTTGTGTTGCAGGTTCACCATAGCGGAAGATCAAGCGAAATCTAGGACCAACCGTCGATAAAAAGGTACTTCTTTTGATATCTCGATCCCTTTTCATTTGTAGTAACTAAATGCAATACAATGAATGTATTTACCTATCACCCCACCCAAGTTGGTAGTGTCTTCTCCTCAGTATAAGCTATTTTTCCTGCACAAAAACACTTGTAAAAGTATTTGAAAGGTCGTCTATTTGGTGGTAGTTTATCCTTTTTTCGAACAGTATAGACTATTTACAAGAAAGGCACACGTTAGTCAACCTTTGACTAGGAGAGTTCCTCCAGATATTATTTTACACTTTTTTGGGTCAGGGGAATAACTTTTACGAAAAATTCAAATCATGAAGTCTTCTTTAGGTTATTTCAGAATCCCTAAATATGAAAAACCGTCGAGTTTGCCTACTTTGGACTCATAAAATTAAACATCGAAGGATCCTTATGTGACCAAACATCTCCTTCCTCGGGTTCGTAAAATGTGCAAGGTTGGACTCATCTAAAGGTGAGCTACATCGAGCATCTGTTATCCTCCTCAAGCTCGTTAAAAAACAAAGAGGTACTCATCAAACATGATGGGGGTTGGGGAGAAATAAACTAAGTTTGTTTTAGAAATATTTATGGTAGCTTGTCTCTCCCTTGAACAAGACACATGTTTGTGTCTCATCATACAGTTGGGTAATCTGCTTGTCTCTAAGTCTTTCCAATTCCAGGAGTCGCATCGCTCCTTCAAGTCATCTGAAAAATGTCTTAGTTATCGTTGCATTATGTATTGGACTCTATGTCGTTTATTCAATGTTGCCAAGTCATTGTTGTTGTGTCATTCATGTTCAAGGGAAGTTGTGCCATTCGTGAATGGAATTGCCAACTGAAGTGCATATTACCTATGTGAGAGATAACTAGCTTCCAGAAAAAATGAAATATAGTTTGTCGCCTTCATTGCGAACCACCAAAATGTGTATGAATATTCAACATAGCCTCTATCAAACATTACAAAGGAAATCACAGAATAGAGTGGTAAGTCGCCTGGAGCAGGGTAAGATCTCAAGCTTCCCTATGGCACATCATGCAAATGACCATCGAAAACCCTAGCTTGAGTTTTTTGGGTCCAAATGAACCTCATAGTACAAGCGTTTAATGCGACTGACCAACATAGGCCTAGCTAGAATCTTATCACATGACATTCACATGAACAACCATAAATGGCATCCATCCCAAAAAGCCATGGATATGATAATCCTTATTCAATGTTTATCCAATAACGATAAACTCAATGTAGTTGCAATTGCACTAGGCATGTGACCCTTATGAAATGATTTTGCCTCTTCAACATGGTATTGGAGTTATATCATAAGTTCCCACCTCAAGGATAAGGTATAGGGTAGATTAATACAAGGTAGGATAATACCCACCCTAGTTTAGGTTGATATGTATCCCTGCAAAAGAGGAAAGAAAACATAGATGTTAGAAAAGCTTTAAGTAAGCCAAGGCCATTAATGGGCCAAAATCCATGCTTGGTAAAAGTAAAATCTATCAAAATGGAATTGGTCTAAATTCTCAAAAAGAAGAAAAATATCTCTTAAATGTTGGAAAATATGCACACTCAGTTGCAAGTATAAAAGACTCATCAAGCTGATGAATAATATGGTGTCAAGAACAAGACAAATAGTTTATAGTCAAAAGTGGGATACAAAAACACACACATGTGTATTGACTGCTAGACTCCATAAAAAGACAATCTTATACATACAGGTTAGACAAGTCAATCAACAGTATTTTAAATAGAAGACGCAAGTTGAATAAATTAACGACATTCCAACCTTTGTATTGACTACAAAGAAACAAAGAAGAGATGCAAGTATTGCATACAAGGAGAACATCAAACAAGTTACGAGTGTTGAAGTTAATTTACATAAACTTCTGTATTACGACAATATGAAGACCCTTAAGAAAAACAAAATTAGGGTGTATTTTGAGAGACATTACACAATTTTTTTTCTCTTTTGCCTTCATATCCAAATATATAATCCTTCTCATCCATTGCTTTGCAAGATTATATTTAGTGGATAGGAAATAACGTCACATTTCAGTCAATTTTTTTTTCTCTTTTTCCTTCATATTCAAATATATAATCCTTCTCATCCATTGCTTTGCAGTATTATATTTAGTGTATAAGATATAACATAGTAAGGAGAAGGAAAATTAATGAGGAATGGTTTATGCTGAATAGGAATACCTTCTTTCAGATGGACGAGGATGTTGTAGCAATTTATCTCGTACATTTTTTCAAATTTGAGGAAGCCTCTGGGTAGCTTCCAAAACAGTTCAACATGTAAAGTGAAATCTAGAAAGTGCTAGAGAGAACACAAATAATTATTTTTATGTGAATCTTCCACTGACTAAATAGTTTTCACATATTTTGACGTCCATAGACTCAATTATAAATTATGTGTAGTTCTCATTTAGTTGTGGAAAAGTGCTAGATAAGGTTCCTATTATTGTTTGTATATCTAACATGATTAGTTGTTTCTATCTCTTTATGATAAATTGCATGCTTTACAAGTCTATGTTTTGACCATACACTCAATTATAAATTATGTGTAGTTCTCATTTAGCTGTGGAAAAGTGCTTGATAAGGTTCCCGTTATTGTTTGTATATCTATCATGATTAGTTGTTTCTATCTCTTTATGATAAATTGCATGCCTTTACAAGTCTATGTAGTGAGACAACGTTGCACCTGGTCACTGCTTTTAATTTTTCACTCATAGGTTTTGCATATGTGCATGCATAACGGAAATATTGTTAGAAAATAGTTTAGCAAACAAATATATTTTTGTAAGTTTCTAAATTTTGAAATACCGGAAAGTAGATTGTAAATACAAAAAAATATAAATATTTTAAGTAGACACCAGGAGTACAAACCAAATGGAGGTCAACAAATTTGCATAATGACAATAATCAACAAATGAATCCAATTTTAGAAAGGGAACAAAGGCAAAGTCAACTCTTAAGCCATACTATTTTTCTTTGGTCGAGACATCCAAATAGATGGGTATGAAGGTTCACTCATAGTTGCTAAGGTTTTTGTGTGATTGCAGGGATACGAGTCGATAAGGTGCATGCGGGTACAAGTATGGCATATTTTCTGGTAGTTGGGTTCACCAGGTATACGTGTGGCAACATATTGACCTAAAATCAAATTACAAAATTTGTAAGTTGGATGAATGTGTTATGCAATATTCAACTTGCCATAGCATGCCAATACTTATTTTGTTTGTTGGTAAAGTTATCCATGGCCTTATATGTAAAAAATACTTTTTCTCTCCTCTAGGTCATGGGGGAAAGTGGTTAGAACAATCATCAATCAAACTGGGGGATCTTGCGGTAGCCATCATCTACTAGGCGGGATGGAAGACATTTCTTTTTACTTTAGCCCCTTTATCCTTCGCTGGAATATGAACCAAGGACAACACTGAGGAGATAAATTGTCATAACAACAGTTTTAATACATTGGAATGAGGCCTAAACAATGCTTTTATAGTTCACTGACAAGAAAGGTGTTCCCCGGATTCACCAATACGTCTTCTATATGCATTTCGTTCAATCCGTAACAACCCCATATTATGGGAGAGGCAGTGATTCGATTGGATTCTCTCAACTAATAAGTATTCTCTTGTACCATCACTAGTCCCATCTAGATTGGTTGTTTATTTTCTTATGGGATGGAATATCGAAGTGAAACTCTAACCTTTGCACATTCCTTTGCGGAGTATTTCTATATCTGGAAGGTACTCTCATTCTGTTCATGTGATTCCATCCTTGGACGTGGTGAGAGAAGGTGCTTTGGAAGCAGTATGATGCCCCTAGAGCCTTTCTACTCAGAGCTAAATTTTCATTTCTCCTCATATATTCGCTGACAATCATACTTTTATTTGCCAACCACAATTGCATTTCTCCTCATATATTCGCATGAAAGGTTGAACAACACCAGCATGTTTTTATGGTTCCGGTGGCCACAAATGCGAATAAGTATTTTTAGATTTAAAAATAAAACCTAGCCTTGTTTTACTTGATTTATCTATTCCCACCTAACCAAGGATGAGGCGTAGCCGAAAGGTAACCTATTTGCTCCTGCGTGAGTGAAGGCTTCCCAATCCGACCTATAGAATAAGCTTTATAAAAGAATTTTGTGATTTATAATGTTAGTGCATCTGATAAATCTCATGAAACACGTGTTTTCTATCTAAAACCTTTTTTTGGAGGGTTTTGGAGGAATCTCCAAAGATATACCAATATCTACATCTCTATACAATACTCTTTACATAGTTAGGCCTTGCAGATCATTCATTATAATATATATAAAATAATGAATGATTTCATCTAACTACTTCTAACACCAGAGACCTACTTCGAGTAGATGTACCCAGATATTTTATTGATATATTCCCACCCAACTGTGCTTTCGCTAACCAAGACACTTCACAATCTTACCACTAGACATCCAGGGCCTGTGGCATCATACCTTCTTGTGACAGTGCTAGTTGGATAACATACCACATCATTTTTACCATCACCTCAATAACAACCATGGACCAACTTATATACTTTTACTTGTACTTTCCACTTTGCATTCACATAATCAATACGTACAGATAGTTAATTAACACCTCAATCATTCAATGAGGGTCTTTGGGTGATAGAATATAATCTGGTCTAGAGAAGAATCTGGTCTTTGGAGAATAGGATGAATGGACGGGTTACTGCTATTATAAATATCTCTTATACATCCCCTAGGTGGGGGTATAAGGAGTCCCATACTACTTGGTAAGGGTAAAAAATTATACAGTTATTAGGTTTATTGATGGTCATTGGGGAGGGTAGCTATTGACCTACTCGGATTCATTCATCAAGTGTATAAGGCTACAGGTCTAGTTCTTCAGGTGGGTTACATAGCCATTAGGAAAAATAACTTTTTCACTTGGTTGGAAAACCTATGCTACTGAGAACCTGAAACAACTCAATCTCGATCTCCCATAGTACAGATAAATGCCAAGCACATAAATAAGGTGGAGGAAGCTACCGAGAAGGATACACCTTATATTTCTCGATATCGTTCCCGCCCTACTATAACATCCATCCATTGGAACTCAATCTTGATCTCTCCCATCCTCTGCAGGTTGAAGAGAGAACAACAGCAGTTTCCACTTCGCATTTTGGCTAGCTATTGAAACCATAAGTCTATCTGTCTATGGTGAAACCCACCTCCCTCACCTCACACTATGTGTGCTGTAAAAACAATCAATAAGTGTTTGAGCCCAATCGCAACACTAAATTAGGGACCAAAACCTCAGTCCATAAAGAACTATGGTTTAATGATAGTGTTGAAGAAGTCAGCAGAGATAGTGTACAGGTGGAAACAACACCAGCAACAAGAATGCATGCAGTAACAGTGCTCATCTACCAATAAAATATATGTGTTTGGTAACAATACTCATCTGAATAAGGCTTAAGGTGGGTGATGGATTCTTCCAATCCGAAAAAGGGGGTAAGGTCAGTCTCGGATGATTAATTCCTGATTTTCGGATGTACATATTATTATGGGTAAGGGATTGAAGACTTGTCGGTCGAGTGATAACCCTTCCCTAGTGGGTGGTCGAGTATTAAAATCCTCGACCTAGCTCAAGAGCGGTTCTTTCCTACGCTAGTGTGACTCCTTATGAGTGTTCTGAAATCGCCCACTGATCTCGCGCCTGCTTGTTCCCAGGGACGATTCAGAGGCTATGGGGACAGATGCAGAGGTAGAATAAAAAAAAATAGTGGTCCATAGACTATGGTTTTTCTACTTGCTTTTTATCTGTCTAGTCAGTGAGTAAGTTGTTTCATTATAACATAACAGAGGTAGATTGGTTAGAGCCGTTAGATTGATTAATGATCATGGTTTTCCCTTCAAGCGGGAATGCAGATTGGGCCTCTTCTAGGGTTGTTTTGATCTTCTCTCTCGTATTCATTTTGTAACATGGGTGTCTTTTAACCCACATACCACACCAACACACCCAGATAGCACTTCTTGGATATTGCTTCTTGTGTCGGGCTTCAGGATACTTAGCCTTAGACATTACTTACTTGATATTTTAAGAAGCACTAGATGGATGGTCCCAAGAGGGTTTCCCTTTAGCTTAGATTTGAACTGTTGGATGTCTGGCTAGATGATGGTCAATGAGCCCTCGATGGCTGTCAAAAGGTGTCTGGCATTTGGAAAAAGGGTGGCTTACGTTGACTGTTGGACTTGGAAAAAGGTAAGAAGTATAAAGGTTACATGTTCTTGGATCTTGGTAGGGTGTTGTGCCTGTGAATACTTACTTTACCCATGATTTTTGCTCTTTTTGTCTCCCTTCTGAGGTACATGACAGGCGAGCCTTTGAGAATTTGTTGGCCCTCTAGAGGTTAAATAAGTCGGTACACTTCCGGTTTCCATCCCCGCCGAAATTAGCTTTATTTCAACTTGCCTTTCAGGTCATTTGTTAATAAGCATCCATAAACTCCAATAGTATATAAACCTCTCATGGGCATGGAATAGGTAGTTAATGCGAGCGTCGATAAAGCGATGTCTTCAACAGTTGAACTAGCGCACCAACTGTTCATTGAATCTCTGCAAAACTGGTTTAGAAGCTAGGCATAGAGACTCATGATCATCTGCATCCATACCCCCTCTGCTAGGTAAGATAAGACGTGGAAATCCAAATAAAATGGATCAACACAAAAACACAACAAGCATGTCGGGAAAAACCATGTTAGACGGATTGAGGTTGTGTGTATGAATGAATCTAGGTTGTGCGTGTATGAAATTATGAATGAATAGGATTTTAACCCCAACTCCATAAGCTCTACATTCATAGGCAGCTCTAATCTGCAAGTTCCCTGTATTGTATTTTATTTCTTACACCGCCATCTATTTAGTTGTTAGTTGTTATCCATGCATGGCCTCACAAGTTCAGTCGGGGCAAGCACAAAGAAGTATTGGCCTTTATAATGACAAGTGATAAGAAGATGCTAAGGAGAAGATTCGGATTATTCTTGAGAGATTCCTTGGAGTAACATTCTTTTTTGTTCAACAACTCTAAACAACTCTTGAGCACTCTTAAACTAGCCGATAATCCTTATCTTGCACATGGATTAGTTAAATAATACCTCCATCATTTAATATTCCTTACTCTAGATCCACAATGGAAAAAAATAAGGTTGTGCTCAAATCAAGCTTTTCAACAATAGTGCTTCGTGGATGACCTTTTGTGCTGCAATCCCATCCCCGACAACACTAGAGATTATATAGTTTCAATCGCATTTAAATACATTTTTAGGATCAAACCGGAACAACATCAATTAAGTTTCCTTGCTTTGAGGGTCATGCATAGACTTTTAATTTTACTTAAACCGCCCCTATGCCTCTTATGCTACTGTCCCCATGGCCTCAGAATAAGGGATCACCTTAAATGCTGCGCATAATCGATTCGGCTAAATAAAACATAGAGATTTAGACCCCGACCCCAGTGGATCAAACCCCAGCTAACAATGGTTCGCTTTAGCCAAACACACGTATGATAAGGTTTTTGTATTAGACCAATTGCAATGGTTTTGATATGTGGCTTTAGGGATGAAGTGAGGAATGAAGTGGTTTAGCCTAGGCAAGACAAGGTAGGCGGTCTCTTTATTGAAAGGATAGTATTGAAAAAATAGGAATTTATTGAGTCAGTCTACCACGTGTTTGGGAATATTTTTATAGACCGCGGAACAATTCCAGGGTATGACATGGCTTATAGTTTTCTTACTTATTGCTGGATCAGACAGAAAAAAATCGGAACCATGCATCGAAGGAAGGAGATGCATCCTCAGTAGGAATCTTAAGGGTGCCCTCCCTTGGCAACGAAATAGACTTTTCTTAATATTTGAATAAGGTAGTTCATAAGAATATTAAAAGTTTTTTTATTTCTTACATCAGCTTCATAAGGGACAACATTATTAATTTGGTTTGGATATTAATAAGAGTTTACTCCCTGTCTTGGGTAGTATATGTCATGCATCCTTCCACTGCATTGATGCCAACTGCCTACAATTTTTCTTCTGCCATGAGCCGTGTGGATGTTGGATATTGACTTGGAACTGATAGCTCTGGCCTTGTGTCTAGATCTAGTACTAGCTTTTGAAATGGGATTGCACCTTTTAAAGGTTGTGTTATGTATTCTTACTAGCTTTTGTGGAATTATCAATGTGCGTGTTTTGAATCCTCAATGTATGAAGGATAGGATGTATAGTCAAATCGAGGTCTCTTGGTAACTTCCAAGGGATAAGCAGCTAGAGTAGACATACCATAGGAGCAGCTCGGTAGCAGTCCCTTCCAGCTATCAAATTGAAATCACATTTCTAGCTTTTTCACTTATTCTGAAAGTCTAAATTCCAATCTATGAGGGAAATTTAAAATAGGGAAAAGAATTTTTCATGTATCCCTGGAATGGAGAAGACGTGTGCCAAAGACCTAATATTTATTTATGTGGTCTAAGGCTTGAGCGGGCTGTCATCTTTGAAGTGAGTTTATTGGCTATCCCTTTTTGGAGTGAGTAGGAGTTTAAACATGTATAGGGGTGGTCCCACTTACGACTCAAGCTTTAAATTTCCCATGCTGGATCAAGATCATAACTAGTTGCCTATCCCTTTGTGCTAGCTACCTCAGCTATTGAGTCTTAAGCTATTGGCCTTTTACTACTCCTCCTGCTGAGTTTCCCTTTGAAATAAAAAAGTTAATGTGCTTCCACCCCTTTTTCGCAATCCCAAAAGACATGCTTAATTGTTTCAACCTTTTAAAGAACAGGGCATTGATCATCTATGAACCGTCTCTTGGCGAGCTTCCCTGCCTTACCACCTTGATGCGATAACGGATTGACTTATGAAAAATCTCTACTTGTTGAAAAAATGCTCGTTGGTAGTGGTGGAGCAAGGTCTATGATGCTGGGGTGAGACTCGACCGGATACGAATCCTATGAGTTGTGTGAAATGTAAGGTCATAGGAGTTTTAATGGTTTCATAAATGAGATGACAAAGTGGTAGATCCCCAGGCGTTCATTGTAAACACAATATGTCAAGGATTATCGGTTTCAGGTTAATTGGTAACCCTTTCCCCACCGCACTCACACGAGAGGAAAGTTATACCTTAGAATTCGAGTTCTCGACCCAGAGTTATAATTTGCCTCAAAGTGGTGTCAAAAGGGGATGTATCTCTTGTTTGGGTTATGTATTGAAAGGGGCTTTATCTTATCTCGTCTGTCGGTAACTGGGGTTCCTTCTCTCTTCGTCGGGCATTTTCACGACGTTCTCCTGGCTGGCGTTGTTACTCCGGGTTAAATCCCTTTCTTTTCGTTATGAAACAGGGGGTTGACAAACCGACCTACAGAGGGAAGAAGCCCTCCTTCCCTTCCCTTCCATCCAATCTAATGCTGTAAGTGTGGGGCATTCCTTCCTTCCTAAGTGGGGTAAGTTAAGTAGGCACTATCTGTAGGTAGGTAAACAGGTGGTTTGATAGTGGTTACAGTGAAGGAAAATAGGCATTCATGGTCTAAATAGCAATAAATTGGCCTACATGAAGGGATGTGCCTGAGTTGAGAAGCTTTATTTGGGCATCGCCAAAAAATGAATTATTCTGATTGTTTCTATGGTGCTTGCTGCTCCTATTATGTTTGGTTATTCCATATTGGTGTCGCCTTTGTCGGTGGTTGAATTAAGGTTTGTTATTAGGGCCTTTTAAGTTGCAGTAGTGAGCCTAAAGGCCCCACCCTACAAGGGGGAACACCTCCATCACCTACTTAACAAGAGTTAAAATTTGATTGCTAATGCCCTTACACTTAACTATCACCTATGGATCTCCATCTCCAGTAAGTTCAGACTATGTCTCTCGACCAAGAATATATTTCAGGCTTTGTTGGAATAGTATGGGACGGTTTAACCCACACACGGGCATGATCACATGCGCCACCAGATTGCCCCCGCTGGAAAGAATTAGGAAGCCAGGTGCTCAACTAACCCTACCTAAGTTACATTATTTTTGAGGCATTATCCCCATCTTCCCGAAAAATAAAAACGATGGATAGATTCGGTTTAGACCCCAGAACCACAGATAAATTATGGGCAAAGTGATTGACGACTGGCGGAAATCTCCAGCCATGAATGCAATGATTCATCTCCCCACCTAATTACAACATCTAAGCTAATTACGGGCAGGAATGAGATACTCTTTATACTTCTTCCTGCGGATCTAGCAAATATTGATTCTTCTATTTAGAACTCCTGAACTAAGGAGGCACGGAACAAGGCTTTCACTCTAAGGCAAGTGACCTTAAGGCATGGGACTAAGACCAGGGACTAAAATAACTTCCATGTAGTACCACTATACTACTTTCTTTCTTACATTACCACCACAAAATATTGTGTAGTTTTATCCATGGCCTCAGGTCCACAAAATATTGTGTAGTTTTATCCATGGCCGTTGGTTCCGCGCAGGCAAAATTCGGTTTGTTGGAAATATGCCAACTTCGTAGAGTTTGAAGATCCTTAGAGACGAAGTAACGGGTATTGTTGGATGTTTTTAAATATCCTTCGGGGAAAAAAACAACCTCGCCCTCATGGAGCTAAACCTCTACCATGGCTTAAGGAGATGTAACAGGAAAAAACGTTGGGTCTGCTGCTGGTGCTACTGAATAAACTTATGGATCGACTAAATCAGCCGTATAAACCTATAGCTCCAGATCTATAAGTTCTGTATATTACTCATTAACTGGATATCAATATGTTTCCTCTGTCCCTGCCTTCGTTACTGCTTCTATCTTTGATATGAGTCTAGATCTACTGTAGGCTATGGCTGGTACTGAATCAACAGAGGCGACTAATTCAACTGCTTCATTTGGACCACCTGTCTCTGCTCCTTGCAGGTTTTGATGCAGCACACATTGCTCTTTACACAGCATGTCGGTAAATTCAGGGGTCCGTTTGGCTTATGTGATATTATATCCGCTCCTCATAATGACTCAATCAATGCATTTTACACACTAGGATCAGCACTGGCAGGACTAAGCTCGTAATAATATGTCTAGAGGTTGTTGTCTCCATTAAAATAAAGATAGAGTGAAAGCCAGTGGAAAGCCTTACGAGTTGTCTACATCCATGTTTTCTTCCTTATGTCGGGTTCCTGACAGGCATCAGAGTGTGCTATGGGTATACGCGTAAGGCAAGTACTACGACACAGCTGAAGGGCAACTCCTTATCAAAACGAGTTTAATCAAAATAAACATAATGTCAAATTATAGGATTTTAAAAGATTTGGTCCACCCAAACTTTTTCACATCCAAACGCTCTCATATATGACTAACTAAATTACATTTTCTCATATCCTTTAGGGATCGTATGGACGACCATAACTACAATGATGTTAGTCATGCTGACTAATCGCCGGTCTCTTATATGTAAAATTTCAGGGAAAATTATACTCAAATGGTATAGTATTTAGACCACGACAATGAATCCAATACTACTACAGAGCTCATGAGGTGTTAACCCTCTGTGATGTGTATACATAGTTTAAAGTAGCCAGTGAATAAAAATCCAATCTACTTACTCAAGAATGGATTAATCTAAACCCAGAATCGACCATACAGTATTGATAAAATTGCTAGTAAGAAAGAATTTCCAAACCCTAACCATGATAAAATTCTTCACGCATTCATCAAGAATGTTATAAGAGATAGAGGAGGGAAAATGCCCAAAATACTTAGAAAAGATGCAAGTCTATAGCCATTGTCAGGACACAGGTAGACTCACTGCAGTTCTATCCCAAGGAAATTGTAACTGACTTGTCAACGACCATCTTTGAAGCAAAGCAAGCCACTCCTGAAGTTCAAATAGCTAGAAGAAAATATAAAGACAACCTTACTTACTGGAAGTAGTTCTAGACAACAAATATATGAGGGGAGGTTGGATTGATAAGATGTCTTCAGACCTTCGTTAACCACTCACGAGTATATTGATGAGATAAAAAATGTGAACAGTGTATGGTATGGAAACGTAAACAATCAGTTTATTAGTGTAGAAATTTAGCTGGGAAGGGACCAGAACAGGAAACAAGCCGTTGGGATGGTTTCGGAAGGAAGATAAATGATTCACTAAGGGTTTTCTTTGTAAGATAGGATTGCTTTCAATTTCTATGCAATAGATATAAAGGGTTTCTGATCAACACCTTTCTGAAAGGTTTGTGGGAAAACCTCTACTTCCACTTTATGGTAAGTGCGAAAGTAGTGAGGATATATGAAAAGTTTTTGTCAAAATGCCTAGCAAATATGGTTTGATTTTACCTAAAATAATGGTTGGAACAAAAGGCTATTTTTCAAAAGGACATAAATAAAATATATATCAATATGTAATAATAAATTTAGTAGTGCATTATGTACATGAATAGTGTAATTTATGTTCAATTTTTGAATAGAAATGACATTTTTTCTTTCTTTTAAATATATATAAAAAGTTTAATTCAATTAATTTTCATTAATATATTATTGCTGATTTAACTAATTTTATGTTAGCATGTATGTGTCTTATTTGCATTCCCTTATATTAAACTCACTAATCTATAGATTCAGATTTATTAAAAATATCAATATTAGAAAACATCTCTTTTTATATAATTTTTTTTTTATATATAATTTTGAATAATTAATAAATAAAAATAAAAGTTTAAGTTTAACACTATTGAAAACACATCATCATCCAACTAGACATTAAGCTCAAAGAAGCTTTACATCTTCCACACATTGCATTAAAATAACTAATATAAATCCAACTACTCATGAAATATAATATTGTCAATATAGCTATTGAATTCATCAAATATCCTCGTAATAACACTAAACAAATATGTTAATCAATCATGTTTCTTAATCTATCTATCTATATATAATTAATTCTGAAATATCATTTTAATAAATAACTTAATATTTAAATACAAAACAATCAACTACATAGAAAAGCTGTAATAAAAGTTTTAATTAAATCATTCAATAAAGAAAAAATACATTTGATACTATTTAAAATACTATTACATTTAAATTTAATCACAAATGGTTATGTGATAAAGAATTAAAAGATTTATGAAAAACTTATAAAATATAAAAAGATTATAAACTTTAATTTATAAAAAAATAAAATTATTATAATTATTAAAAAAAAGAAAATCAACCTTATTAAAATAAAAAACCAGCATTGATAAACTAAGAACAAAGTATTTCATAACAAAAAAATTTAAACCACACCATCAAATTTTTTGAATATAAATATAAAATTAAAAAAATTACATCCCAAAAAATTGGATCCCTATGAATATTTGATGCTTCATGATAAATATATGCTGATTACAATATTTATCTCCTAATTTTTTAACTTATTAAAATTATAAAAATTCAAATACAAAAATATAATTAAAATATATAACCATTCAAACATTATTTATTTTCTTTTACAAAATAAACCATATTCCTGGTGTTCAAAATGAGTTTAGTCACATACCTTAAACGAAAGCCAAAAACTTCTAGCCATCAAACCCTTACTTGATTCTCTTTTTGAAGTTCGAGAAACTAAATGCTATGCTTTAAAGGCCCAGCTACTCTATTTTAAATTATATTAATGTACCAAGTACCAACTAAACGAAGACCTTGGACGATAGCCTTATGATTTATCGCTTTCCTAAAAATCCATTCGCCCATTCACTCGAACTTGTTGCCCATCCATTGGCTCTTTGCATCTGTTTCCTCACAGAACTCGATCTGATCTCCTCTGGCGTTCTTAAACTTCTGAACGCCTTTCCACCCTGCCACGTGCTTCATTAGAATTTTGCCGGCGTTCAGAATTGGCGGATACTGGATCTGCTCTAGCAGGGCGCCGTCCAACTGCATTTTTCTAAGTTTCATAAGCTTCTCTAATCCGGTAGGGATGTCTTTCATCTGGCTGCAATTTGTGATTTGCCAATATTTCAACAACGGCATTGTATTGTCCTGCAAAGTGGGGAACTCTTTCAATTTCTTAAAACCTTTTATAATGAGTTCTTCCAGTTTGGGAAATGCCTTCGATTCTCCAAACTTCTTTGGGAGGTTCGTACAGTTTTCGTTGCTCAACAAATGGAGTATTCTCAGATTTGGAATCTTTTCTATGCCTTTATAATAGCTTCCTCCATAGCTGTTATCACCTTCTAATGTGAGTTCCTTGAGGTTGTGAAGTTGAAATTCCCAAAAGACAGAAGTAGGCGCGGGCACTTGCAGTCTTTGTAGACGCAGCCTTTCAAGGCTTCCCATGATGCCCAGGCCCTGTGGAAGAGTGCAGCATTCATCCCCAGAAGACAGGTATTCCAACGAGAGGACTCGCATCGACTTTTCCATGCTCGGCCAGCTCTGTAGCGAGATAAAACCTTCTGATAATGATGTTTCACTGTTAAATGTTATTGATAGGTGTTGCATACGAGTCAAATCTTTGAAACCTGACCACTGAAAGGTCTCGGCTGCCAGTTTCGGCGACAGTTTCCTGTTCAATACGACTCCTTTCAACCTCAATGTTTGTAAACAGCTGAGCTTCGATATTCCGGAAGGCAACGATTCCAAATTTTTGCAGCCGTTGACATTGAGATATTGCATTGATGCATGTTCACCTATCCCGGAGTGCAGCCTACGTAGATCTTCACACTCGCCAACATCGAGAAACAGGAGGCTTCGGAGACCACTCAAGGATTTAGGCAACTCCTCTATCTTTGTCTGGAATAAATTCAAGAACTTTAGACGTTTTAAGTTCCCGATTGACTTTGGCAAGGACTTGATGCCAGTTTTACTTAAATCTAGCACAGCCAGACATTTTAGCTTGTCAAAAAAGCTTGCAGAAATTGATGCGAGCCTGTTGTTGTCACGTAGCGATAAAATGCGGAGGTCTGGACACTTGATGGTGTTCTTGATTCTGGGAATATGGGTTTTAGTCAATGAAATTCTACGTGCGTTCTTACATTCCTGCACGGGAAAGTCTTTCAATTTTTCTCCCCACTCTAACCAGCAGATAGCTTCCTTCTTAGATTCAGAAACGGCTAAATGATGAAAAAATTCCTGCATTTCACAAAACTTTACCCGCCCATCCACAGAGAACTCTGAAGCTTTTATTAGACATCGATCAGCTAGTTGGTTCAGGTAAGACCATGCTACAGCGACTGCGTTTCCTCCGCTGGGAAGAAAGTCTTTAAAATTAGCTTGCCACGCATAAACTAAACATTCTGATTTTATTTTTGTATTTGGAGGATAGGAAGCAAAGTAAAGAAAACAAGCTTTGAGATGATGAGGCAAAGCGTTATAACTTGACCACAAAGTGGGCAGAACGTGTTTTGTTATGATGTCTTCTTTATCTAAACGACGCAAGGCCATTTCCCAGTGACTATAGGTCACGCTTACTCCTTCCATGGATTTTGCTATTGCTTCCACTGCCTTGGGTAGCATCGTGCATTTCTCTAGAATACCAGGGCGCAAAGACTCTAGAGTGGGTGGAAGTTTCCCATCTGGGAATGCATGCCTGCAAAACAAATTCAATCTATCTTCATCACTCAAAAATTTCTTAGAGTGGGTGTAACAGTGAGTTCCCAAAGCTTTGGAAACTCCTCTATCACGTGTAATCACCACAATCTTATTTTGATTATTTTGGCGCTGGAGGGCCAAGCCAATTTGTTCCAACACATCTTTGTGCCACACGTCATCAAGAACAAATAGAGAAGGCTTTTTACTCTGACCTAAATAGGATAGAAGATGAGCAAATAGAGAAGGCCCTTCCTGTTCCACATCATTAATCTCACCTTCTCCTAAATATCTACAAATACGACTTCTAAGCCCCTCCGTGCTTACCTGAGTCAACTTATTATGATAATCATTTGGAAGTTGTATGGTCATCATCTCCCGATGCCCATCAGGTGGACCTGTTAGGATAAGCTTATCCCCTGGAAGTTTTATCTGGTGAGCAATGGAGTGGAGAAGTTGATCAATCTTGAATTCCGACACGGGCAGCCAAATCCGATGCTTGAAACGATTCTGGACCTTTTTGCTCTGGAAAACATGTTTGACTAGGCGAGTTTTGCCGAGGCCTCCCATACCCCAAACGGCAATGATTCGAGGCTCTCCTTCCTGCAATATCTTCTTAGTAATGACATCAATTTCATTTTGTATGCCCACAATCTGAACATGTTTAACAAGAGTAGAGCTGGGAGTTCTCTTGTCCAATTGTGAAGATGGATTTACATCCACGAAAGATTTGAGATACGTGAGATATTCATTGCCGGTGTGATTAATCTGGTTGATTCTTTTCTTTAAATCCTTAATCTCACGGCCCTTCTGAATCCTAAATATAATCTGATGGTGCAATATCTTCATCCAAAGAGAATGAATCTTCCGGCCCAGGGGATGCCCGGAAATCCGGGGCTGGAAAATTGAAACACGAGGCGCCTCCGCCTCCTGGCAATCCTCTACTAGATCCATAGCATCGGTGAGAACATCCCTAAGGTTTTTCAGCCAATTGGCCATCGATTCGGAGTTCGTATGCTCTCCAGCATCTTTCAACATGAAT
The DNA here is from genome assembly GCA_027924585.1 of Larix kaempferi. NCBI lineage: Eukaryota > Viridiplantae > Streptophyta > Pinopsida > Pinales > Pinaceae > Larix > Larix kaempferi. The sequence continues at coordinate 7,609,764 of BSBM01001134.1, forward strand.
TTAACATGAGCAAGCTCGTAATGCATCGATTCAAACTCCTTTTTGAATGTGGCAACTAGCGTTACTTCTTCTTTCAACTTTTCCTCGAGCGCAGAAAGCAGTTTATCTGCGAGAAAGTGAACAACAGTAGCGCCTGCCATCCTCACTTTCTTTTCCTGTGATCCTCCTCCTCACCTCTTCACTTTCTTTTCATGTAAGAATTAACTTCCGTGTAATCTGAACTCTTTGAATAATCTTGTGATGTAAGCAGTATTACCCATAAGGAGTTTCTGCAAACAGAACCACAGTAAAAGATGGAAGCAATTAGTAACTCACCATACACCGGTAATGAAATATTGAATATGAGCCAAGCTAGAAGGAAACAAGAAGGCTCGTTCAATAACAACAATAATACATTCCAATCTCATAATTAAGATCTACACACCAATGGATGGTCAATAGAACGATTTCCCGGCCTTGATCAGCGCCTCAAAAGATTGGATTTTCCCTTTTATCAATGCCTTCTGTCCAGCACCCAGAACGATTGCACGTCTTCCAACCGTTGATATATGCTGGAGTGTTCTGATAGAACGATTGCAAAGCCCTCCGGCCACATATTTCAGGAAACTATACCTTTCAAGACTGTTTGGATTAGGTTTGGGGTTAATGCGAAACACGTAAATATTAACTAATAAAAAGTTACTATAACAGCAAATATTAGCCAATTTCCTTGCATCTTCTTATGCCGATGAAAATGGAAGCATCATCTTTACAAATATTGATGATGGAAATTTAGTGCAATGAAAACTTAGTCAATGATCGATCATATGATGGAAACTTAGTGCAATGAAAACCTAGTACAATTTACCATACACCAATACTGAAATACTAAATATAAGGCAAAAAGACACTTAGAATACTCGATTAATCAACAACGTAATACATTCCAATCTGATAATTAAAATTGACAAAACTAATCTTATTAAGTCAAAACATACTGCAAGATGGCCCATGCTTCAACAACCCCACCATGTTTGAACGGCCCATCACTAATGTTGGTTGGAAGGAGCGATTTTCTTATCTTCAATCGATTGGTAGCGGGGAATACATAAATCGATATCCATTCTCAACGGCCCATCACTAATGTTGATTGGAGGTAGCGATTTTCTTATCTTCAATCGATTGGTTGCGGGGAATACATAAATCGATATCCATTCTCAACGGCCCGGCCCATCACTAATGTTGGTTGGAAGGAGCGATTTTCTTATATTCAATCGATTGATAGCGGGGAATACATAAATCGATATCCATTCTCAACGGCCCATCACTAATGTTGATTGGAGGTAGCGATTTTCTTATCTTCAATCGATTGGTAGCGGGGAATACATAAATCGATATCCATTCTCAACGGCCCATCACTAATGTTGATTGGAGGTAGCGATTTTCTTATCTTCAATCGATTGGTTGCGGGGAATACATAAATCGATATCCATTCTCAACGGCCCGGCCCATCACTAATGTTGGTTGGAAGGAGCGATTTTCTTATATTCAATCGATTGATAGCGGGGAATACATAAATCGATATCCATTCTCAACGGCCCATCACTAATGTTGATTGGAGGTAGCGATTTTCTTATCTTCAATCGATTGGTAGCGGGGAATACATAAATCGATATCCATTCTCAACGGCCCATCACTAATGTTGATTGGAGGTAGCGATTTTCTTATCTTCAATCGATTGGTTGCGGGGAATACATAAATCGATATCCATTCTCAACGGCCCGGCCCATCACTAATGTTGGTTGGAAGGAGCGATTTTCTTATATTCAATCGATTGATAGCGGGGAATACATAAATCGATATCCATTCTCAACGGCCCATCACTAATGTTGATTGGAGGTAGCGATTTTCTTATCTTCAATCGATTGGTAGCGGGGAATACATAAATCGATATCCATTCTCAACGGCCCATCACTAATGTTGATTGGAGGTAGCGATTTTCTTATCTTCAATCGATTGGTTGCGGGGAATACATAAATCGATATCCATTCTCAACGGCCCGGCCCATCACTAATGTTGGTTGGAAGGAGCGATTTTCTTATATTCAATCGATTGATAGCGGGGAATACATAAATCGATATCCATTCTCAACGGCCCATCACTAATGTTGATTGGAGGTAGCGATTTTCTTATCTTCAATCGATTGGTAGCGGGGAATACATAAATCGATATCCATTCTCAACGGCCCATCGCTAATGTTGGTTGGAGGGAGCGATTTTCTTATCTTCAATCGATTGGTATCGGGGAATACATAAATCGATATCCATGTTTTTCAACATCGATGTATGTTGAAATTAGTTGATGGCTGTAGTAATGAGAACGAAATGCCACCTTTCAAGATGTAAATTTGGTGTCTATTGGTATTAATATTTGAGGTTGATAGAATGAAAATTTGGTGTCTCTTGGTATTAATATTTGAGGTTGATTGAATGAAAATTTGGTGTCTCTTGGTATTAATACTTGAGGTTGAGGTTGATTGAATGGAAATTTAGTGTATGTTGGTATTGATACTTTCTTGAAAATATTGTATTTATGAGCTGATATGTGCTAACTTTTTTCAGTCACTCTGTTAGTCATTTTTGTGTCAGCGCACAGAGTCTGCAATGTCAGTCAGTCAGTAAGATCGCAACCAATCCAGCGCAGGTCAAGTTTGTATTTATGTAACCACGTTAGTAGTTCGCATGTCAATAATTCTTAGGTAAGAATTAATTACAGTGTTTAATGCAATCCCGTAGTTTCCAGATGAAGCGATCTTAAGTCGGTTGTTAGAAAACTCTATAAGTAGAAGCTCATAGTTGAAACTCTGAGAAAAATTGTGCAGAGCAAGAGTGAAAGAAAGTGGTAGAAGAGCCCAAGCTTTATGAATGTAAAAGATCAAAGTGAAAACTCATTTCCATGTATTGAGGGGTTGCTCAGTTTACTGTGGTAATATATATAAGTCTTTAGTTTTATGTTTCATTCTCAAGAATGTTCAATATTGCTTTGGGCACATTTTCTCCATATTTACTTGTGTGAATGTAGTTTACATTTACCCGCAGTAAAAGAATTCAAGATTTCCAAATTGTTCATGGCAGTGAAAATGAACTAATGTAACAAGGAGTAACTTCTCGTAAGATGTTTCAGTTGTTATGTCTTAGAGAAATACATTTCATGATCAAGTTTGTTTAAGTGATCCATGAAGTATTTGAGAATTCTGCGAAGTAATGTATTGTGAAGTTAACTGTGCATTTATGCGAAGTTCCACTATGTAGTAGAAAGTCGAAATGGGCAATTAATCTCTGCACAGTAAAAAGTAAAAATCGCGCAGTTCAAAGAAAAAGAAGTTTGTCACTCAGTGCGCAATTCAATCCTCTTGACTGCTCGGTGTGCTTTTCCCTTGATCTGGTATCAGAGCTTGGTTTACGGAAAGTAGAAATTATATTTACATAAGGGAAAAGCGGTTAAGAATCACTTCCACTTCTGGGAATTTGCAAACTCCAATATTTTCAGGGAAAAATTATGAATATTGGTCTCTAACTATGAAAGCTTTGTTCAGAGGTCAAGATGTATGAGAAATAATACAGAATGGCTATGCAGAACCAACATATCTAACATCATACAACAATCTCACACAAGCTAAGAAGGATGTCTTAATGGAACAAAGAAAGAAAGATGGAAAGGCGTTGTTCCACATACATAAAGTGACACATGAATCAATACTCCCAAGAGTAGCAGCAGTGCAGTCAGCTAAGGAAGCGTGGGACATGCTAGAAACTTCTTATCAAGGCTTCAACAAGGTAAAGACTACGAAACTACAAATTCTTAGAAGAGATTTTGAATCTCTGTCAATGAAAAATACAGAGTCAGTATAATCATTCTATACTCGTGTTATTGGTCTGGTTAACCAAATAAAATCTCATGCAGAAAATCTAGGTGACCAAAGAGTTGTTGAAAAATTTCTTAGAGTCCTTCCAAAGAAATTTGAATCTTTAGTTGTGACCCTGGAGGAAAACAAAGATCTGTCCCAATTTACTATTGATGCATTGCAAGCCTCATTACTCAATCACGAACATAGAATTAATGGTTCACATACATCGCTGGAAGGTGCATTCGCAGCACAGTCATCCATAAGTCATGGAAGAAGTAGGGGAAGATCAAACTCTAAAGGAAAAGGAAGAAGTTCTTTCAGAGGAGGTCACAGCAGCAACCCTGCACATGTCGCTGGTAGAGGTTAGAATCAGATCCCCAGTAAACCAAGTGGACAAAGGTATGATAAATAAAAAATTCAATGTCATTACTGTAAGAGGTTTGGACACTTCGCATATTAATGCAGGAAGAAGCGGTATGACCAAGGAAATCAAGGTGAAGCTCAGTCAAGCAACAAAAACACTTCAAACACTTCAAACAACTCATTGTTCTTAGCATGTGCATCTCCACTAGAATGCAATGTTTTCCAAGAAAGTCCAAATGACATATAGTATTTAGATTCAGGCTTTAGAAATCACATGACTGGTAATTTAAATATATTTTCTAGTCTAGATAAATCAGTTCAAACTAATGTCACACTTGGAAACAATATCCAAGTCACTGTTTTGGGTAAGGGTACTGTAGATATTCTAACCAAACAGGGGGAGCATAAATTTATGCCTGATGTTTATTATGTTCAAGGTTTGAAGCATAATTTGATGAGAATTGGACAGTTGATGAAAAAAGGTTACAAAGTTCATATGATAGGAAACCATTGTGTGATCAAAGACATATATCCAAGCAATCAATTAATATCCCAAGTGCAGATGACAAGCAATCGCTTGTTTCCTTTGAGGATATGGCCAATCATAAAAGGAAAAAAAACTCAAGTTGTTCATGAAAGTTAGAATGGAAATTCTGAAGCTGCGCTCAAAGCAGAAAGCAAAGAAGCAGTCATTCACTGCGACGGGAAAGAAAAAGACAGCGAAATGCAAGCTTCGTTTCAAACAAAAATAAATGATGAATCCTAGTTATGGCACTTCATATTTGGACATTTGAATTTTGGTGGGCTAAAGCTACTGCACATGAAGGACATGGTGAAAGGATTTCCATTGATTGAAGAGCCAGAGAGAGTTTGTGAAGGTTGTATTTTTGGCAAATAGCACAGTGAGACTTTTCTAGTTGGGAATTCATACAGAACTCACACACCACTTGAAATTGTGCACTCCAATATTTGTGGACCAACGCAAACACCGTCCATGGGAGAATGCACTTATCTTCTCACATTTATTGATGGTTTCACAAGAAAAACATGGTTCTATTTTCTAAAACATAAATCTGATGTGTTTGGTTGTTTTCAGCAGTTCAAAGCACTCGTGGAGAAACATAGTGGTTACAACATCAAGATCTTAAGAACAGATAGAGGCAGTGAGTATGTTTCAAATGATTTCTTAAACTTTTGTAAAAATCATGGCATACAGAAACAATTCACTGCGCGGTATACACCGTAGCAGAATGGTATCGCAGAGAGAAAGAACAAAACCATTATGGAGATGGCGCTTAGTATGTTAGCAGCCATGCATTTGTCAAATGAATACTAGGCTGAAGCGGTGGCAATTGCTGTGTACATCATGAATCGATGTCCAACGAGGAGCGTGAAGAACAAAGTTCTGCAGGAAGCATGGACAGGTATGAAACATATTGTTTCGCACTTAAAATTTTTTGGTTGTGTAGCATATGCACATGTATTAGATGAGCTGAGAAGGAAATTAGACAATAAAAGAGAGAAATGCATTTTTATTAGTTATTATGAAGACATAAAAGTGTACAAGTTGTATGATCCTGTTTCAAGAAAAGTTATTATCAGCCGCAATGTTCAATTTTTTGAAAATGAAGCATGGGATGGAACTGTAGAAAAGAATGTGAAAATCGTGTCACCTGTTGAACATAATGACATCGCAGAAGATGTGGTTGAGACTCTGCATGTATGTTAGGAACCCATGTCAACCCTTCTATTTACTTTGTTAGTATATTGTTGTTGGACGCATATGCTTTGTAAGTCGTCCCGTAGTATTTGTTGATCCATAGTTTGTAATATTGTTGTTGGACGCATATGCTTTGTAAGTCGTACTGTAGTAATTGTTGATCCATAGTTTGTATTGGCCCATGGTTTGTATTGACACATGGTATTGACCCATGGTATTGGCGCCTAGACTTAGTATATAAGTTTGTGTTGAGACCAATGAAGGTATCGTGAAGTTATTTGTGTTGAGCTTGCTCAAAGGAGGGTGCCCCCTCGAAGTGGCCTGCAATCAATATAAAAGTGATTCTGAGTTATATTATTTCTACTATCTCGTGTGTTTTCATTAATTAATTATTGCAGGTTCTTTACATCTGGTATCAGAGCACTTTCTTGGGCTCGTTGGGTGAAATTTCTGCCAATTTTTTTTTTTGCATCTGTTGCAAGTTCGGATCTGGGAATAATCTCTATCTGCTTAACTGTGGGAAGTACTTGGGCATAAGCCCTAAAACGCATTGTGAGGAGTACCACAGGAACCCCAAAGTAGTTGGCCCATTGAGAGGACCTGCCAGCGAAAAGGGCAAAGACCTCTACCTGATTGACTAGTTCCCACCCGTGAGGTAAACCAAGAGCTGTCATTTGTGGAAAAGCGGTTATCAATTTTACCTGAGCTGTGAAGTGACGGGTACTGCCTCAATACGTAAGCCGTTAGATAGCATTGGTGGCCGAGTGAAACACTTGAACTATTAGGAAGCGTACATACCTGGGGTCCATATCTATTTTTAGCTGAACTGTTGCCGATCACTTCCACGTTGTTTCAGATCCATTACGAGTCATTTCATATCCAAGAGTTTCAGATCCATTCTAAAAGCCATTCCAGATCCAGTCATTTCAGATCTATTCTGAAAGCCGTTCCAGATCCAGATGTTTCAGATCTATTCTGAAAGCCGTTCCAGATCCAGATGTTTCAGATCTATTCTGAAAGCCGTTCCAGATCCAGCCGTTTTTTATCCATTCGGTGTTGTTTCAGATCCATCTGTTGTCGATCCCTTCCGCGCCATTGCAGATCCATTTCTGGAAAAAAAAAAAAAAAAAAAAAAAAAAAAAAAAAAAAAAAAAAAAAAAAAAAAAAACAACTGTTTTTTTGCCATATCTCCTTTGTTTTAACTCCGTTTCCCTTGAAACTTCTTTGACACCCCTGCAATCCCATTCTGCATATTTCATTCCTGAGGACCCTATCCCAAATTCCATTTCCCAATAACCAAAATCTCACATTTGTTTATTTTTTTGGTTTGCCATAACTTCTTTGATTTTCACCCGATCGCCTTCAAATTTTACCACAGAGTTCCTTTCCTGATTCTGCTTCTTTGTCCCTCTCTGCCAAATATTTTCATTCTTTCACCCCGCTTCTCAAATCCCCATTTTCTACTTTCCTGTTCTTTCGACAGTGTCCAAAATATAGTCAAACCCCAATTACCCATCAGATTTTTTCCCCAATCCAAATTTCTCTTTACTAAATAAACTTTTGTTTATGTTTTTCTACCCATTCCCGAAAAATAAATAAATACCCTAGTTATGGTTGTCACCCATGCAGGAGCACACACCATGGAGGAAGCACTTGTAGCTATCTAAACCAAACTCCAGGATTTTGATGAGAAATTTATTGGCCTCTATCTTGAGCATTCAGCCATCAACAACAAACGACAGTCCGCATCTTCATCAGACAATGGGTTCTCTTCTTCCAACAATTTTCGTTGTCCGAAGCTTGATTTTCCCCGCTTCAATGGTACTGATCCGAATGGATGGATCTATCGTGCATAATAGTATTTTATTCTACATAATACTTTTGATGTCACCAAAGTTCCACTTGCATCTTTTCATTTGGAATAGGAAGCTCTTCAATGGTACCGTTGGTACATCAAGGCTCATGAAGAGCCAAAATGGCCAGATTTTTGCCAGCTCCTTTTGCAACGATTTGGTCTTAGTGCTTTTGATGACTTCACCGGAGCCCTCACTAAACTTCGCCAAATTGGAACTGTGAGAGAGTATTAGACAGAATTTGAGAAACTAGCCAATCACACAGAAGGCTTGTCTGATGAATTCTACAGGAGTTGTTTTATCAGAGGTCTTAAGGATGAAATCCGCTCAGAGGTTAAAATGTTCTATCCCAACACAATGATGGAAGCTCTGGGGTTGGCTAAGTTGGTAGAAGACGAGATTGTAGCCCAACAACGCTCCAAATCCACTTTTGTTCCCTTCCAAAATATGGGTTCTCAACGACCTCCCATTCTACTAGCTCCTCGACCAACTCCGATCAAGCATTTGTGCGAAACAAAGATGCAGGCACGCAGAGACAAAGGGATTTGTTATAATTGTGATAGGAAATTCACTCGGGGACGTAAATTTGTTCAGCAAAAGCTCTATCTCTTGGATATGGATTCTCTGCCTGCCTCTAAAATTGGTGAAGAATCTCTAGATACAATGGATGATTGGGTCGACATTCATGAGTCGCCTATTGACCCCCCATCTCAAGACGTCCAACCAGAGATATCTCTCAATGCTTTATCTGGCGTCACCACCCCCCAAACAATGCGGGTCAGGGGTTACTTCAAGAAGCTTCCTCTTACAATACTCATTGATTCTGGCAGCACTCATAACTTCATTGAACCTCGGATCGCTAAACAGGCTGATTGTTTTATCTATCCTTGCTCCAACTTTGAAGTCATGGTTGCCAATGGGGGCACCTTACCTTGCAAGAGAAAATGTCATAATGTGCGTATCTCTCTGGAAGGTTATAACCTGCTCTCTGACATGTTTTCCTTGTCCTTTGGTGGATGTGATGTGGTTTTGGGCGTTCAATGGTTATGCACACTTGGCCCCATATTATGGGATTTTGCTGAACTTTGGATGCAGTTTTCAGTCAATGGGACACAACACAAATTTACGAGCTTACAACCAAAGTCTCTGCATCATCAATTCACATCGCCTGGAAAAGATCCTTAAGAGGAATTCACATGGTGTCATCGCTCAGCTCCATTCCATTAAGATGCACCCACCAACGGCCTCCACTACTTACTTGGATAGATATGCAGGTGCCTTTGCTGCACCAGTGCGCTTTCCGCATTCAAGAGATCTTTCCAGTAAGCATTTAGCTGCATCTACATCTCAGCATGACATGATGGATATTTTGCATGCAGTACAGAAGTGGCAGCCATAATTAATTAATGAAAACACACGAGATAGTAGAAATAATAGAACTCAGAATCACTTTTATATTGATCGCAGGACACTTCGAGGGGGCAATCTCCTTTGAGCAAGGTCAATACAAATAACTTCACGATACCTTCATTGGTCTCAACACAAACTTATATACTAAGTTTAGGCGCCAATACCATGGGTCAATACCATGTGTCAATACAAACCATGGACCAATACAAACTATGGATCAACAATTACTACGAGACGACTTACAAAGCATATGCGTCCAACAACAATAATACAAACTATGGATCAACAAATACTATGGGATAAATTACAAAGCATATGCGTCCAACAACAATATACTAACAAAGTAAATAGAAGGGTTAACATGGGTTCCTAACAATGTGAATCAAAACTTTGCAGCGCCGTCTACTTCCAGGACTGCGCAGCATGTTCCAACACAAAGAACTCCAACACAAGTCGCAGCTCAAGCAACTCCGACAAGCACACCAAGTGCGCAGGAAACTCCATCAAGCAGTTCGCGCATTTCGACACCAGTAACTCCGATAAAGACAAGAAATCTACGTGAGATATATGAGACTAGTACACCTAATTCATTATCAGTTTTTGCATTATTTTCTCAAGTTAATGATCCTCTAACATTTTAAGAAGCTGTTGAAAATAAAGTTTGGGCACAAGCCATGAATGAAGAAATAGAATGCATTGAGAAGAATCAAACATGGGAATTAGTTGATGTTCCTAAGGATAAGGATGTGATAAGCGTGAAATGGATTATAAGACCAAGCAAGATGCTGATGGAAATGTGCAGAAGCACAAGGCAAGATTGGTAGTAAGAAGGTTCACTCAACAACCTGGCATAGAATTCAATGAAACCTTCACACCTATAGCAAGAATGGACACTATCGGAACAATTTTGGCCATCGAGCACATAAGACATGGCCTGTTTATCAAATGTATGTTAAATCTGCATTTTTAAATGGTTATTTGGAGGAAGAAGTATATGTGGAAATCTGCATTTTTAAATGGTTATTTGGAGGAAGAAGTATATGTGGAGAAACCACAAGGCTATGAAGTTCCAGGACAAGGACACGGAATATACAAGTTGAAAATGCACTTTATGGTTTAAAGCAAGCTCCTAGAGCTTGGTACAATCGCATTGACTCATATCTCATTCAGAATGGATTTCAAAAAAGTGAATGTGAGCCAACGTTGTACACAAAAATCAGGATGCAAGGTAATAAGCTAATTGTCTGCCTGTATGTAGATTATTTAATATTTACTAGTGATTTTGGCATAGAAGAATTTAGATCAGTCATGGAAAGTGAATTCGAAATGACTAATTTGGGGCATATGAAGTATTTTCTGGGCATTGAAGTCCAACAAACTGAAAATGGGATATTTATATCTTAGTGAAAGTATGCAAGTGATGTCTGGAACAGATTTAAGATGTTAAACTGTAAGACAACTCCAACACCAGTGATAACAAGTTTGGAATTGAGCAAGGATGATGATGGATCCAATGTAGATCCTACGCTGTTTAAAAGGCTTGTTGGTAGCCTTATGTATCTGACAGCAATAATGGTAGACATCATGTATGGAGTGAGTTTAATCTCAAGATTCATGGAGTCACCAAAAGAATCTCATTGGAAAGCAGGTAAAAGAATTTTGAGGTATGTAAAAGGAACAAAAGATTTTGGTATTTTGTATTCAACCTCAGAAAATTTCAAATTCATTGGATACACTGATAGCAATAATGGAGGCAGCATAAATGATAGGAAAAACACATATGCGAATACATTTCATGTAGGAACATGTGTTGTATCATGGGCTCCAAAGAAACAACCCATAGTAACTCTTTCTTCAACAGAAGCAGAGTATGTCGCAGCTACAAGAGCTGAATGTCAAGCCGTTTGGATGTGGAGGATGTTAAGTGACCCATCGCAGAACCAACAAGAACCCACAGTCATTTACTGCGACAACAATTCAGCTATTGCACTGTCAAAGAATCATGTGTTTCACAAGAGAACCAATCACATCGACACAAGGTATCATTTGATCAGAGAATTGATAAACAACAAAGAAATCTGTTTAGAATTTTTGTAGGTCTGAAGATCAGGTAGCAGACATATTTACAAAACCATTGGCAAGGGACACATTCCAATATCTACAAAGTTGTTTGGGAGTGACAAGTTCTGCATAGTGAACTATGTCATGAACAGAGCATGTTTCAGCTCTGAAATATTTTGTAATATTTATTTTTTGTTTAATGATCCCCATCCGCTCTTAATTAAGGGGGAGTGTTGGAAATATTGTATTTATGAGCTGATAGCATATCTGATATGCGCCGTCTCTGTCAGTCACCCTATCAGTTATTTTTGTGTCAGCGCAGAGTCTGCAATGTCAGTCTATCAGTAAGATCGCATCCAATCCGGTGCACGCCAAGTTTGTATTTATGTAACCGCGTTAGTAGTTCGCATGTCAAAAATTCTTAGGTAAGAATTAATTACAGTGTTTAATGCAATCTTGTAGCTTCTAGGTGAAGCGATTTTAAGTCGGTTGTTAGAAAACTCTATAAGTAGAAGCTCATAGTTGAACCTTTGAGAGAGATGTGAAAGAGAAAAATTGTGCAAAGCAAGAGTGAAAGAAAGTGGTCGAAGAGCCCAAGCTCTATGAATGTAAAAGATCAAAGTGAAAACTAATTTCCATGTATTGAGGAGTTGCTCAGTTTACTGTGCTAATATATATAAGTCTTTAGTTTTATGTTTCATTCTCAAGAATGTTCAATATTGCTTTACGCACATATTCTCCATATTTGTTTGTGTGAATGTTGCTTGCATTTACGCGCTGTAAAAGAATTCAAGATTTCCAAATTGTTCACCGCAGTGAAAGTTCTAATGTAACAAGGAGTAACTTCGCGTAAGATGTTTTAGTTGTTATGTCTTAGAGAAATACATTTCATGATAAAGTTTGTTTAACTGATCCGCGAAGTATTTGAGAATTCTACGAAGTAATGTATTGCGAAGTTAACTGTGCATTTATGCGAAGTTCCATTGCGAAGTAGAAAGTTGGAATGCGCAGTTAATCTCCACGCAGTAAAAAGTAAAAATCGCACAGTTAGTCTCTGCACAGTTAATCTGCGAAGTTAATTTTTTAGAAGCTTGTGTTTAGTGAAGTGCTTGTTCGGCGAAGTCCTGAGGAAAGAAAAAGAAGTCTGTCACTCAATGCGCAGTTCAATCCTCTTGACTGCTCGCTGTGCTTTTCCCTTGATAGTTGAGGTTGATTGAATGAAAATTTGGTGTCTGCTGGTATTAATACTTTGTTGGAAATATTGTATTTATGAGCTAATAGAATATCTGATATGTGCCGGCTCTATCAGTCGCCCTGTCAGTCATTTTTGTGTCAGCGCGCAGAGTCTACAATGTCAGTCTGTCAGTAAGATCGCAGCTAATCTGGCACATGTCAAGTTTGTATTTATGTAACCGTGTTAGTAGTTCGCATGTCAAGAATTCTTAGGTAAGAATTAATTATAGTGTTTAATGCAATCCTATAGCTTCCAGGTGAAGGGATCTTAAGTCGGTTGATAGAAAACTCTATAAGTAGAAGCTGATAGTTGAATCTTTGAGAGAGATGTGAAAGAGAAAAATTGTGCAGAGCAAGAGTGAAAGAAAGTGGCCGAAGAGCCCAAGCCCTGTGAATGTAAAAGATCAAAGTGAAAACTCATTTCCATGTATTGAGGAGTTGCTCAGTTTACTGTGGTAATATATATAAGTCTTTAGTATTATGTTTCGTTCTCAAGAATATTCAATATTTCTTTGCGCGCATCTTCTCCATATTTACTTGTGTGAATGTTGCTTACATTTACGTGCAGTAAAAGAATTCAAGATTTCCAAATCGTTCATCGCAGAGAAAGTTCTAATGTAACAAGGAGTAACTTCGCGTAAGATGTTTTAGTTGTTATGTCTTAGAGAAATACATTTCATGATAAAGTTTTTTCAAGTGATCCGCGAAGTATTTGAGAAGTCAGCCAATTAATGTATTGCGAAGTTAACTGTGCATTTATGCGAAGTTCCACTGTGCAATAGAAAGTTGAAATGCGTAGTTAATATCCACGTAGTAAAAAGTAAAAATCGCGCAATTAATCTTCACGCAGTTAATCTGCGAGTTTATTTTTGAGAAGCTTGTGTTTAGTGAAGTTTTTGTTTGACGAAGTCTTGAGCAAAGAAAAAGAAGTCTGTCATTCACTGTGCAGTTCAATCCTCTTGACTACTTGGTGTGTTTTTCCCTTGATACTTGAGGTTGATTGAATGAAAATTTGGTGTCTGTTGGTATTAATACTTGAGGTTGATTGAATGAAAATTTGGTGTCTTTTAGTATTAATACTTGAGGTTGATTGAATGAAAATTTGGTGTCTGTTGGTATTAATACTTGAAGTTGATTGAATGAAAATTTGGTGTTTGTTGGTATTAATACTTGAGGTTGATTGAATGAAAATTTGGTGTCTATTGGTATTAATACTTGAGGTTGATTGAATTGTAGAAGAAAACGTGACATGTTAAGGCTCTTGTGCACTTATGTGAATTCCGTCATTTAAAAGAGAAAAATTAAATACAAACAATATAACAAAAAAATCAAACATAATTTGTTGTTTATTGGTAGTAATGCTTGTGTAAGAAAATGCTGACATGTTGAGGTTCTTGTGTGCTTATGTGAACTCCCTCATTTAAAAAAGAAAAATTAAACACAAACAACATTCCAAGAAAATCAAACATAATTAGAAATGGACATTTTTGTTGTGTAGTATATCCAATAAGATGAGAGCTTCAACATCACCTTAATAATCAATACTTTACAAATTTAGAAAAAATAACATGGCAACATCAAATCATTAGTTTTACATTTATATGTTTAATTTTAAACCATTAAAATGATATAATTTTATTTATTTATGAACAATAGTTCATAATTTTTTGGTTTTAATTTCATTAATGGATTATGTATCAATTGTATTTATATTGACATTTAAAATGAAATAGATAAAATTTAAAAAATGAAATTTAAAATCATATGATAGATAATGAATAACACTTAAGAATACAAACATTAATAATTCTAATGAAAATGCCATATATTAAATATAAAAAAGATAAAAAGGACCTTAAACTAACATGACATAGATGATAATAATTAACAATATTATATTATTCTTTAACCATATGTATCATAATTATCAATATTATTCTTTAATAATTATTAATATTATTCTTACAAATAGTAATAACATATTTCTTTTAAATCATAAAAATAATTTTATGAAATTTTTAAATAAAATGGTTTTATTATTTATCCTCTTTTAATTTATGAAATAAAAAATCTTCAATTGTAGTGACGAAGACAATAATAATTGTTAAAATTAATCTAAAAGAAAATAATTTGTTGATATGAAAACAATTTTTAAATCAAATTTAATAAATTTATTAAAATCAATTTGTTTCATTAAATTTTCTATTTAACCATATGTATCATAATTATCAATATTATTCTTTAATAATTATTAATATTATTCTTACAAATAGTAATAACATATTTCTTTTAAATCATAAAAATAATTTTATGAAATTTTTAAATAAAATGGTTTTATTATTTATCCTCTTTTAATTTATGAAATAAAAAATCTTCAATTGTAGTGACGAAGACAATAATAATTGTTAAAATTAATCTAAAAGATAATAATTTGTTGATATGAAAACAATTTTTAAATCAAATTTAATAAATTTATTAAAATCAATTTGTTTCATTAAATTTTCTATTAAAACATGAAATTAATTTAAGTTTTTATTCTAAATATAAAAATAAATACTTGAAAAACCTTCAACTAAAGTGGATCTTACAATTAAGACGCAAGTTGAATTCATTCAAAAGATTGAAGTTCCTTCTTCTTTTTTTCGAAGATATAATTGTAAATGGTTATTAATTTTTCATATCAATAATTTTTTAAATAGAAACCGAAATAAGATTATCTTAAACAACTGAGCACAATGATCGTTAGCAAAAGTTTAAACAACATCAAAATTCTAACTATTACTACCAGAGTCCATTCTAGATATTTCTTTGTTGTATACACAAATTTTCCAACTGTTTTTTAATATACTTCTATCACATGGGTACTATACAGCCTTTGACAATTTGATTACAAAAAAGAGAAAAACAGTACATATCGAGAGGGGTTCTAGGAGATTGCCATCTAAACTATCCTTGCCTGTCCATTTTCTTCGAACGGGTTGAATTACTGAAACTTCATCCATGGGCCTAGCTTCATTTGAGGGAGATGCTTGGAAATGAATACAATGATTCATTTTCACCAATTTCTCTAGGTCCTTTCTAACTTTGTCCATCAAATCAATTTTATCACACATGTTTCCATCGAAATCATCTATTTGAGACTCCAAACAAGTTGTATTGTTCCCATTGAGCTGCACTTCTTCTATCACGGTTTCATTTTTTTGGTGCACCCCCCCCACTCCTTCCTCTACTACCCTCAACATTCTTTTGTAGTCCTGTAGGTAGCCTCTAAAACTAACATAGATTTCACACCAGGAAGGCATGATTCCTCTATCTGCTGCAAATAAGGGAGAAGAGACCCAATATAAGGCTAAATTCCCTTGTTCCTTAACACCTAAGGGAATGGACTGCTTGAAAGTATCTGTATACAACAAGAGGAAATTTGCTGAAACCCTAGAAGAAAAATGCACAGACTTTTCCTCAGTTGCCAAGGGAGGGGACACACGTAAAGGAGAAGAACTATTCCACTCAGGGATTACAAAACCAATTGTGGACAATTCTTGACAAAGATTCTCCTCCTTAGACTGATCCTGAAACTACCGCTTCCCCCAATTCACTATTTTACTCCAGTGTTTATCTAGCATCTTCCCCTTGAGATCACCCATTTCTATTGTCAAATACATGCTTGAGTGAGACTAAAGCATTCGAGAAAAGGAGAGGACTATCGCTGCGGTGGCCTTAATGCCACAATCATTTTGAAATCCTACAACATTTACTCCAGTGCATACATGTCTCATCTGAAGGCTGCCACTTACCATCCGCATGAGCAAGGAGTCATTTTTTATTTCTAGAGGGGCATGCTAAGTTAATCCACTCTTAATTCTCTTGCTCACATGGATTACCATGCCTTTAAATTTGGTACTCCCTAAACCAACGACCCCTTTGCATGATTTTAATATGCGATCCATTTCCTAGTCGAGAGTTAATTATCAAAAGTTACAATTCTTTGGTCTATCTTGCTTCCATGATTTCCTAGATCATTATCCAACCCATTATTTTCTCACTTAAAGTGATAAAAGAAACTAAGCTTAGGCTAACGACAAGATTGTGAATTCTTTTATGCATTCTTCCACAGCTAGAGGGATTATCCTTGTAGGGGTTGCACATTTTTTGGATCACAATTTCTAAATAACCAAAGATGAGGATTTTTGAAATATTAGCTAGGTTCAAATTTCCATTCCTTGTAATAGGGACAACCATTCTACTTGATTATTTGTTCTTTTTCCTAGTCCCCATGCAAATGTTTTCACTATATTTCCTCCAGGTTTCATAATTACCCTGTTTGAATATTAATAATATTGAGAAAGGGGGGGGGGGTGAATCAGTATTTGCATAGTTATGAACGATTTTTACTTCTTATCAATTGAACATAAATTATGCATTCACCATTCAACATCACATGCACAAAACAAAGAACACACATATTTTTACATGGAAACCCAAATGTGAGAAAAGCATAGGATGCACTCTTATAGTATAAATATTACATTCATGGAAGCACCAACTTTTGAAGCTCTCCAGCACCAACGGGAAGGAGGAACCGACCCCCTGTTTTTACAGGCACTGACCTGAAGGAAGCACCAACTCCTTGATTTACCATCTTCAACTGGAAGAAAGCACCGAACCCTTATTCCTTGCCTCATCCTATCGCCCCGATATGACCGTAGAAGATATTTCTTTGCAGTTCTATTGTTGCACCATCCAAACTTTGATCTAGTCAATGAACCAAATATTCGTTGTAACTAGTCCAATTTACCATACACCAATAATGAAATACTAAATATAAGGAAAAAAGACACTTTGAATGCTCGATTAATCAACAACGTAATACATTCCAATCTCATAATTAAAATTGACAAAACTAATCTTATTAAGTCAACATACTACAAGATGGCCCATGCTTCAACAACCCCACCATGTTTCAACGGCCCATCACTAATGTTGGTTGGAAGGAGCGATTTTCTTAACTTCAATCGATTGGTAGCAGGGAATACATAAATCGATATCCATTCTCAACGACCCATCTCTAATGTTGGTTGGAGGGAGCGATTTTCTTATCTTCAATCGATTGGTAGCGGGGAATACATAAATCGATATTCATGTTTTTCAACATTGATGTATGTTGAAATTAGTTGATGATTGTAGTAATGAAAACGATCGCTCAACCTTTTGGCCACATATTTAACGAAATGGCACCTTTCAAGATGTCAATTTGGTGTCTATTGGTATTAATACTTGAGGTTGATTGAATGAAAATTTGGTGTATTTTGGTATTAATATTTGAGGTTGATTGAATGAAAATTTGATGTTTGTTGGTATTAATACTTGAGGTTGATTGAATGAAAATTTGGTGTCTGAAAATTTAGTGTCTGTTGGTATTAATACTTGAAGTTGATTGAATGAAAATTTGGTGTTTGTTGGTATTAGTACTTGAGGTTGATTGAATGAAAATTTGGTGTCTCTTGGTATTAATACTTGAGGTTGTATTAATACTTGAGGTTGATTGAATGAAAATTTTGGTGTCTGTTGGTATTAATAGTTGAGGTTGATTGAATTGTAGAAAAAAACGTGACATGCTAAGGCTCTTGTGCGCTTATATGAATTCCGTCATTTAAAAGAGAAAAATTAAACACAAACAAGATAACAAGAAAATCAAACATAATTTGTTGTTTATTGGTAATAATGCTTGTGGAAGAAAATGCGACATGCTGGGGTTCTTATGTGAATTCCCTCATTTAAAAAAGAAAAATTAAACACAAACAACATACCAAGAAAATCAAACATAATTAGAAATGGACATTTTGGTTGTGTAGCATATCCAATAAGATGAGAGCTTCAACATCACCTTAATAACCAATACTTTAAAAATTTAGAAAAAATAACATGGCAACATCAAACCATGAATTTTACATTTATATGTTTAATTTTAACCTATTAAAATGATTGATATAATTTATTAATAGTTTTATTTTTTTAATGGACAATAGTTCATAATTTCTTGGTTTTGGGGTTAATCTTATTAATGGATTATGTATCAATTGTATTTATATTGACATTTAAAATGAAATAGATAAAATTTAAAAGATGGAATTTAAAATCATATAATGGATAGTGAATAACACTTAAGAATCAAATTATAAACATTAATAATTCTAATGAAAATGTCATCTATTAAATATAATTTTATATTAAATATAAAAAACACCTTCAACTAGCATGACATAGACGATAATAATTATCAATATTATATTATTCTTTAATAATATTATAATAATTATCAATATTATTCTTTAATAATATTGATAATAATTATCAATATTATTCTTTAATAATTATTAATATGATAATAATTATTAATATTATTCTTACAAATAGTAATAACATATTCCCTTTAAATCATAAAAACAATTTTTTAAATTTTTAAATAAATTGGTTTTATTAAATCTTCTTTTAATTTATGAAATAATTTTAATTTTTTTATATTAAATATAGAAAAAAATAAAAAATATTTTCAATTATACTGACCAAGACAATAATAATTGTTAAAATTAATCTAACAGATAATATAACTGGTTGATATGAAAACAATTTTTAAATCAAATCTAATAAATTTATTAAAATCAATTTATTTCATTAAATTTTCTATTAAAACATGAAATTAATTTAAGTTTTTATTCTAAATATAAAAAAAATACTTGAAAAACTTTCAACTAAAGTGGATCTTACAATGAAGACACAATTCAGAATTCATTCAAAAGATTGAAGTTCCTTCTTTTTTTCCAAGATATAGTTGTAAATGGTTATTATTTTTTCATATCAATAATGTTTTAAACAAAAACTGAAATATGATAATTTATCTTAAACAACTGAGCACAATGATCCTTATAAGAAGTTTAAATAACATTAAAATTCTAACTGTTACTACCAGAGTCCATTCCAGATATTTCTTTGTTGTATACAAAATTTCCATCTGTTTTTTAATCTACTTCTATCGCATGGGTACTATACAACCTTTAACAAATTGATTACAAAAAAGAGAAAAAAAGTACATATCGAGAGGGGTTGCAAGAGATTTCCATCTAAACTATCCTTGCATGTCCATATTTCCTCGAATAGGTTGAATTACTGAAACTTCATCCATGGGCCTAGCTTCATTTGAGGGAGACGCTTTTCAATGGCCACAATGATTCATTTGCACCAATTGATCTAGGTCCTTTCTAACTTCGTCCATCAAAGCAATTTTCTCACACATGTTGCTATCAAAATCATCTATTTGAGACTCCAAACAAGTTTTATTGTTCCCATTGAACCACACTTTTTCCATCAGGGTTGCAATTTTTTGGTGCACTCCCCCAACCCCTTCCTCTACTACCCTCAACATTCTTTGGAATTCCTACGGGTAGCCTCTAAAACTAACATAGATTTCACACAAGGAAGGCATGATTTCTCTATCTGCTATACATAAGGGAGAATAGCTCCAATCTATGGTTAAATTCCCTTATTCCTTAACACCTAAGAGAATGGACTGCTTGAAAGTATCTGTATACGACAAGATGAACTTTACTGAAACCCTAAAAGAAAAATGCACAGACTTTTCCTTTGTCTCCAAGGGAGGGGACACACATAAAGGAGAAGGACTATTCCACTTAGGGATTACAAAACCAATTGTGGATAATTCTCGACAAATATTCTCCTCCTTAGATTGATCCTTGGACTGCGGCTTCCCCCAATTCACTATTTTACTCCAGCGTTTATCTAACATCTTCCCCTTGAGATAGCCCATTTCTACTATCAAATACACACTTGAGTGAGACTAAACCATTCGAGAGGAGGAGAGGACTATCCTTGTGGTGGTATTAATGCCACAATCATTTCGAAATCCTACAACATTTACTCCATTGCATACATGTCTCGTATGAAGGTTGCCACTTACCCTCCACATGGGGAAGGAGACATTTTTTATTTCTAGAGGGGCATGCTAAGTTACTCCACTCTTACATATCTTGCTCACATGGATTACCATGTATTTACCTTTGGTACTACCTAAACCAATGACCCTTTACATGTTTTTAACATGGGATCCATTTCCTAGTCGAGAGTTAATTATCAAAAGCTACCATTCTTTGGTCTAGCTTGCTTCCATGATTTTCTAGATCATTAGCCAACCAATTATTTTCTCACTTAAAATGATAAAATAAACTAAGCTTAGGATAACAACAAGATTGTGAATTCTTTTATGCATTCTTCCACAGTTAGAGGGATTATCCTTGTAGGGGTTGCACATTTTTTAGATCACAATTTCTGAATCACCAAAAATGAGGATTTATGAAATATTAGTCAGGTTCAAATTTCCATTCCTTGCAATAAGGACAACCATTCTACCTGATTATTTGTTCTTCTTCCTAGTCCCCATGCAAACGTTTTCACTATATTTCCTTTTGGTTCCATAATTAACCTGTTGGATTCTTAATAATACTGAGAGAGGGGGGTGAATCAGTGTTTGCGTAATTATGAATGATTTTTAATTCTTATCAATTGAACATAAATTATGCATTCACCATTCAATTTCACATGTGCAAAACACAGAACACACAGATTTATACGTGGAAACCCAAATGTGAGAAAACCACAGAATGCTCTCTTATAATATAAAGATTACATTCATGGAAGCACCAACTTTCGAAGTTCTCCAACACCAACTGGAAGGAGGCATCGAACCCCTGGTTTTACAGCCACCGACCTGAAGGAAGCACCGACTCCTTGATTTACCATCTTCAGCAAGAAGGAGGAACTGACCCCTTGCTCCTTTCATCGTCCTACCGCCCCGATATGATTGTAGAAGATATTTATTTGCATTTATACTGATTCACACACACTTCAGATAATCTGCAGTTCATTGCATTGTGCCCACCTTCTGTATAATGAGATCTTGCAATCGCTATATCACTTATATCAATATTACATAACTAACTTCGTACTTCACAAACTGTTTGAGGCTTCATCATACACTGCAATCTGCACTTTGGTTCAGTATGTCGTTATGTTTTTGCGCATCTACAAACTTAACTGATACAACACATCCTCTACTAAGTTGTTGTTCTAACTTCGCTCATCTGCATTAGATCAATCTGTGCTCTTACTGTTATATCACACTTATGTCTTGCTGCAGCTGTATTTAGATAATCCGTGACCTTCTGTACATCATCTACGATACTACCTTTCTGTTCTTCGCACTTGTCTCAGATCACCCTTGTCATACTGCGTATTTTTTTCTAAGCTACAATTATGTCTTCATGCTTCTGTCTACTTTACTTTGTGCATCTATAGATTGTGTATCAAGTCTATCTTTGCACATTGTTACTATATCATCTATGACTTTCTGCATACTCTCTGCGATTCTGTCATTCTCTAATCACGCACTTTCACATCATCTGTCATCCTGCATTTCTATATATCCATGCAATTGTCACAGATAAACTACATCATCCCACGCACCATCATCAATTATGTTTTTTTCATGTGCACTACGCTCTTAGCTAGATCATACTGTTCTGGTTCCACGAGCCCTTGATACCCCAAAATAAGAAGCTTTCCAAATCAGAGTACTACAACTTTTGCATCTTCAATGTTACTTTAGCTCTCCAATTTGGCTTCTTATTTATACTTGTCATGCACAGATGGTATGTCCACAAGTTGGTTGTAGTGTCCCTTATTCCTTGCTTCACTATTCCGCTTACTTCACTCTTCTGCCACTTGTCATGTTCTGTGCCACTGAGGTATCATCCCTTGTGGGTATTTTGTATACTCGGTCCTTTTCCTAGTGGGACTTGCTCCCTTGAAGTGTGGTCTTGCACCCTTAATGTACCATCACATGTGGGACTTGTGCACTTGACTTGTATGACCATCACTTTCTAGTGGTACTTTTTTGTGATTCAATAACTTGTATACTTCTTCCAAATGGTGTGTCTTGCGCACTTCTGGGGCTTGCATAAATTTCCAACCATTTATTTCTCCTAATCCTCTCGCTCACTCTTGAATGTTGTCCAACCAACTCTTTTGAATTTTCCTTGAAGTAACATGACTAGGTGGACTTAGGACTTCCGCATGTCCCTTATCTACTTCTTCAAACCGGATTCCATATATTTCTTCAAACTGGATTTCATATGCTTCTTCAAACTGGCACAACGATATTCAATCCTCTTTGACATTAGTTGACATCAATGACAACCAAAGCTCAACAATATCCCCCTTTGGCATTGATGTGAACACCTTATGAATTTGTGCATGTCAACACCTCATGTAGTTGTGCGCTTCATCTTTTCTATTGGTAGTACTCCCCTTATGTGTACTCCTCCTGTGTTCTTTCCAATTTGAGCCTTTGCTCATCTGCACAGTTCTCAGTAATTTTCTTCTATCTTTCATTTCTGCATGGATCCCTCCTACATGATATTTCTCAGCTTCTTTTCATCTCTACGTTGATCGCATGCTTCATGATAATTCTCCCCCTTTGAAATCAATGGAAAAGAGGTGCGATCAATGCACAATTTCATATTCTCCTTTCTTCAGTTTTGCACTATCCTTTAAGCATCTACTTGCTTCGATTACTTACCATGTCATCATGATTCATTGTTTTTTCTTTTTTCTAGAGTTCCTACGCAGATTTCAGTTACCTTGCAATATATACATTCAATATTTTCTTTGTATCTATCTCAGATATGCTCCCCTTGTACAGTTATATCTTCCTTCTATCTTGATCTTTTGTTCCTATCCTACCAATCAATCACACTTCTTCATTTCTCGTGCAATCTTCCATTCTAGCTACTTGTCGTATTCATTGTGCACTACATAGTTCCATATGCTTTTATGTCCTCTTTTTTAGGCTCTCATCATGTTGTGGATTGTGGACCACACCAAGTTTCTTCCTGAGATATTCAAATGTGTTTCTTGGGAGCGATTTGTAAATATATCTGCAATTTGTTATTTGGTGTCGACATATTCCAATTTGATAGTGTTTTCAGTGACCCGTTCTCTCATGAAATGATATTTGATGGGAATATGTTTATTTTTGCAGTGCATGATATGATTCTTTGAGATTATAACCGTGCTTGTATTATCGCATAAAATTTGTATGGGTTGATCAAGTTTCCCTTGTAGATCCTTCAGATTTTGTTTCATCCATAGTACCTATGCACAACATGAAACTGCTGCAATATATTTTTATTATACTATAGATAGTGCAACTGATGGTTGTTTTTTTCTAATCCAAGATACAAGGCAATTTCCTAGAAAGAATGCAGCTTCTCTAGTACTTCTTTTGTCATCAATACATTCCTTTCCAAGTCTGTGTCAGTATATGCTACTAAGTTCAGATCATTACTTTGTGGATACCACAAACCAAAGTTCATGGTCCCTTTCAAGTATTTGAAAATCCTCTTTACTGCTTAGACACGTGTTTCCTTGGGTCCTGCTTGAAATCTTGCAACAAGTCCTACTTCTTGCATTATGTCTGGTCTTGATGCAGTCACATATAATAGGATTCCAAATCATTGATTTGTATAGTCTTTGATATACTTCCTATGCTTCATCGTCTTTACTTAGTTTGCACCTTGAGTGACCATGGGTGTACATACTGATTTGCATTCCTCCATATTAAATATCTTTAGCATTTCTTTCACATATTTGGCTTGAGAGATGAAGATGTCAATATCCAGTTGAGATTTCTAGAGTCCAAGGAAAAAGTACAATTCTCCAAGCATAGACATTTCAAAATCCTTCCACATGTCGTTAGCAAATTTCCGACTCATCTTGTCATAATTGCTTCCAAAAATGATATGATCAACATATACTTCAACAATAATTATCTTGTCTAATATTGAATACCAAGCTGTGGGTGCTTACTTCAATCCGTACAGAGTTTTCTTTAGTTTGCAGAATAGTCTCTTTTATCTAAAAGAGAGAATCCTTCTAGTTGTTCAATGTATACTTCTTCTTCAAGATCTCCATTTAAGAAGGTTGATTTTACATCCGTTTGATATACCTTAACATTTTCAGTACAAGCATAGGCCGGGAACAACCTAATTGCTTCCATTCGTGCTATAGGAGCAAAGATTTCTTCAAAGTCTATTCCTTCAATCTAAACATATCCCTTGCACACTAGCCCTTCTTTATTTCTGACAACTTGTCCTTCTTCATTAAGTTTGTTCCTAAATACCCATGTTGTACCGATAACATTTTTATTCTTGGGTCTTGGAACAAGTTCTTAGGTCTTATTCTTTTCAATCTGATCTAATTCTTCCTCCATAGCTTTAACCCAGTGGTCATCTATTTTGGATTCTTCAAAACCTTCTGGTTCTATTTGTATAGTAAAGAAAAATAAAATTCTTTAGGTGTATCTCTTAAACATATTCGTATGGTCCTTACATTGGCATTTTTATCTCCAATAATAAATTCCTCTAGATGATTATTTTGAACGTATTTGGAAGGAGATTGTGTATCATGTCTCCCTCCTAATTCATGTTGATATATCATTTCTTTTGTCTCTCCTATTTATTCATTTTCTGGTAGTTCCTCGGATGATTTCTCAAACACTGGTTAATCATCATCATCTTTTACTTTTCCGTGAGTGAACACTTCATCTACCTTTACGCTTGGAATTTCTACCATCCTTCTTAATCACAAACTGTAGCACTTGTATTCTTTAATTCTTGTAGCATATCCAAGAAATATTCCTTCATTTGATCTGGATTCAAACTTTCCCAATTTTTCATCATTTCTTTTGATATAGCACTTGCTTTGAAATACCCTGAAGTGCTTGATAGTGTCTGGCCTTCCTTTCCAGTGTTCATAAGGCATTGAGTTACTATTTTTCCTTATCTAGCATCTATTAAGGATGTGTATAGATGTATGAATGTCTTTAATCCAAAGCATATCTAATAAATTTGAATCTTTAAACATTGTTCTGGCCATTTCCTACATAGTTTTGTTTTTCCTTTCTTCTGCTCCATTTTACTGTAGAGTTCTCGCAACAGAGAATTGTCTCCCGATTCCATGTTTTTCACATAAGTTTTCAGCATTGCTCAACATGTATTCACCTCCATTTTCATATATTAAACACTTTATCGTTAATTCAATTTCATTCTCAACCACTTCTTTAAAAACCTTGAAGCATTCAAATGTCTCTAATTTTTCTTTAAGGAAGAACACCCATGTCATTCTAGTATAATCATCAATCAATAGAAGAAAGTAAGACTCACCATTTATCCCTTTGGTTTTTATTGTTCCACAAAGATAAGTGTGCACTAGTTCCAAAGGTTTTGATGTGGATTACTCTTTTGTCTTAAAAGTAACTCTTGTTTTCTTTCCATGCAGGCAGTGCTTGCATACAAAATTCAATGGTTTCATGATTTTTGGAATGTCTCTTACAACTTGTTTCTTACTGATTCCGACTAGATTTTCAAAATTGATATGTCCCAATATTTTGTGCCAGATCCAACTTTCGTCTATTTGTCCCATGCAACATTTTTCTTCTTTTCCTTCATCTAGAATGTATACATCTTAGGGGTTCTCGTGGTTGTTTCTACTAGTTTGTCTGCATTCCTATTTCTAATTTTGCATTTTTCTAAGTCAAAAGTAAGTGTATGTCCTTGATCACACATATGCATAACACTGAGGAGATTGTGTTTCATGTTTTCAACCAGTAAGACATTCTCTACTTTGGTCCTTCTATTCTGCAAGCTTACTAAGCCTTTACCTAGGATTTTGGTCGATCAGTTATCTCCAAAGTAGACACTGCCTCCCTTTTCTTCCCTGTATTTTAGGAAAGTATTTATGTCCCCTTTCATGTGCTTAGAAAAACTGCTATCAATGTACCAATTTCCCTTTTATTTGTGCATGTAAAGCTAGGCTACATCCTTCATGATAAATTTGATCTTTTTGGAATTCCACAAACTCTATTTTGTTGGGGATGTTTTTGGCTTCGCCTGATTGCGTGGGTGGAAATTGATATTTATAGTTTTGACTGTCATGACCATGATTGTGACACTTATAACATTCACTATCTAATTCTATCATGATGAAAGGATTGAAATTTTGGTTTCGAGTTTTCACTAATTTTCTAACACTGTTCTGTCTGGGGCTTGCCTGATTACAATATCCATTTCTTCTAATATTCACAAGTGCACGTGATTTTCTTTTTATTTCCTTATGACTAAAGTTATGAAATAAAAAACAATTACCAAAAAAGAGAGTTTGATACCTGTTTGGATGGGTTTTTCAAAATTGTGCAGATCCAGTCACTAGTACAAAATGAGAGATAAGTGACTAGGAGACTAAAAACGTTAGTCACCATAGCTTTTTCAAGGGATAAACGACTAAAATTGAGCAATTTTAAGTAATCCAACTAAAACGACTAAGAAAAATGACTAATTTAGTCATAGGATAAAATATACGACTAGATAACAAGTGACTAAAATTAAAATGACTAACGTAAATGACTAATCAGTCATAGGAATACAAATATGACTATATAACAATGACTAAGAATATGAATTTGTCATTTTTAGTTATGTCACCCTGACAATGGAAAATTACAATTTTGACAATGAATTTGTACAATTTACTAAATTTTAACACCGCATATGTTAATGGGGTCTTTGAATCCATCTATAGTGTTAACATTTACTAAATTGTAACTTTTTATATTGATTTAAAGACCCAAGTGATGTTAATGGTGTCACTCAGCAATGGAAAATCCCAGTTTTGACAATGAATTGTTATGATTTACTAAATTTTAACAATGTAGATGGATTCAATGGTCTCTAGATCTACTTGAACCATGCTAGTGTTAATTCTCAACATCGATGATTTTGAAGTGTCAAAAAATAGTGACTCCAACACACCTATCAAATTTTGTCATCCAGTCATTTTGATCTCACCATCATGTCTAGTTTGAAGCAATTTTCATGTGCATATCTCATTTCATCATTTTCACAACTTCCATTGGACCACTTCGATAGACTTACAATCAATTTCCATCTCATGTACTGTGTTTGTGTTGTGGTTAGGTCAAGTTTGGCTTTTGGTAGTTTCTTGTCAATCATTGTATTGGCATGCCGCGAAGTCATGAGTGTCTGCATAATTGTATTCATCTAGTCACACTGGTCATGTCCATTTTTCGTTTGACGAAAATCGTCATCGTTTGATCCTCTCGGCACTCAGTTGAAATTTTGGCATTTCGTGTCATGACAATTAAATTTTGTCATTTTCGTATCCTTCATTAATTCATAGGATGCATCCGTGTCTCAATTTTCTCTTACGTCTATCCTTGGAAAGTTGAAAAATATTCCACCCCTAAGTCTTACATAAAAAAAATCCAATATCCCATATTTTATAATAAAAATATTAGTGCTTCCCCGTTTTAATTATTTCCCCTATCCTAGCTTTTAAAACCTTTTGTCTCTAAAATCCTCACCCCTTCCCATTTTCATTTACATAAAAAAATAATAAAGCACCTTTAAATCCCAAACCCCTTCAACTTACGTCCCAACTTCTAAAAGTCTCCTCCATCTGAGCTCCTTTTGTCTGATCTTAATTAGTTTCCTGATATTCCTAGCCATTTTAAATGAGAAAAGTGGCATTTCTCTAATCCCTAATCCCCTTTACAGTGTACAAAATGTTTTTAATCTCCTTTATAATGTATATATTAAAAAAATATAATATACCATTATGACCCTTTATAATATAGTTTGAAGAACTTTTAATGTGCATATCTCATTTAATAATTTTCACAGCTTCCATTGGACACCTTCGATAGACTTATAGCCAGTTTGCATCTCATGTACTGTGGTCGTGTTGTGGTTAGGTCAAATTTGGATTTTGGTAGTTTCTTGTCAATCATTATATTGCCATGCCACGAAGTCATGAGTGTCTACATAATTGTATTCATCTAGTCACACTGGCCATGTCCATTTTTGGTTTGACGAAAACTGTCATTGTTTGATCCCCTCGGCACTCAGTTGAAATTTCAGCATTTCATGACATGACAGTTAAATTTTGTCATTTTCGCATCCTTCATTAATCCACAAGATGTGTCCGTGTGTCAGTGTTCTCTTACCTTTATGCTTGAAAAGTTAAAGTTGGAGGTCATTATAGGTCATGGTTTATGATTAACATGGTTGGAGCCCGGAGGTCATGGTTTATGATTAACATGGTTGGAGCCCGAAGGTCATGGTTTAATTGTGGGCTTAAACTTTAAATTATTAATATTTTTAATCTCACTTTAATGTTTTAATTTTCTAAATTTGTAATCTTTTAATTTCATTTCTTTTAAAATTATATTTTGGCTTATTATATCTTTTAATTTCTAATTTTTAAATTATTAACCTTTTTAATATTATTTTAATGTTCTAAACTCTTAATTTTTTAATTTCTAATCTTGTTAATAATATTATATATTAACTTATTAAATTGGTAGCTTTTATTTTTTAATATTTAAGGTAATATTTAATAGTATTAGTCTCTTAGATAATGTGATGAGAGTGGGAAATATTGTTGAAAGGAGGGAAAATGAGTTTCCACAAAATACCCTTTTGATCGAAAGCTAACGGGAAAGGGGAAAAAATGCACGACTAGCTCGGAGCAGCTCCACTCATGACAAGGTATGAATGTTCAACCCGACAGGGGTTTTGTACTTATGTGCAGAATCTCATTTTTTCAATTTTTTAGTATTTGAAATATATATATGACTCTTTGGGGTTTTCATCACTAGTGTTGCATTGAGAGGGGCTTATGGTTTGAAGGAAGAAGCCCAATATTACAGGGTTTCTGCAGATCTAGAGTTTCTAAGGTTCTGATGCTAGAGGATACAACCAAGAGTTGAATCGTGAATCTATATAGCTGGCACTCATGGCTAGGTCTGGGCAGCATTTGCTTATTTTCTATACACAGGTATATGGATTTCCTGTAATTTCATTTACATTTCTGCTGTAAAAATACTCATTACATTCTATTATGAAATCTAAACATAGTCCCCGTTTGTTCATATGCTGATTTTTTTTAAAATTATTTTCAGTGGTTGGTTGGTTTCTCTGTTTTATTCTATCATGGTACCTTTGATAGATAGCAGCCCGATCTATTGCACATCGCGCTACTGATTTGTTATGTTCGGGTTGGTTTTTAATAGCGATCAAAATCCCAACACAAAGTGAAGGAATTGACACAACCGAAGACCCCATGGTCCCTCGGACCCTCCTACCAACTAGTTTTGGAATGAGTCCCACTCCCCGGGATGCAAGTGAGATAGGTTCCCACCATTCACCAAAAAGTTCCTCTTGCTTCCCTAACCAGCTTACCTATGGATGAGGCACCGGATTCACATGATTGTGGACAAAATCTGCCCTTTACTAGTCTTTGTTGTGGGTTGTCTGCAGGAGGTACTCTCTCATAATAACCTACCATGATTATGAATGCGGCTTTGCTACTCCATCATATTTCCCACGCAATATATACGGTTTACACAATAAAAATCCTGTTGGAAATATTGTAATTACTGAGCTGATTGCGTATCTATCTACACCGGCTCTGTCAGACCCCAAGTCGGTCATCTTGTTAGTCTACAATGTCAGACAGTCAGCCGGTTTGCAGCCAATCCGGCTCACATCAATTCAGTATTTAAGTCGCCGCATTTGTATTCGTTGGCTCATAACTTCTTAGGTAGGATTTGATTTCAGTCTTAAATGAAACCTTGTAGCTTCCAAGCGAAGCCATCTTGAGTCGGTTGTATGAAACTCTATAA
Source organism: Larix kaempferi (assembly GCA_027924585.1). NCBI lineage: Eukaryota > Viridiplantae > Streptophyta > Pinopsida > Pinales > Pinaceae > Larix > Larix kaempferi. Next base: position 7,640,120 of record BSBM01001134.1, read on the forward strand.
ATGTAAATCACTCACAGAAGATTAGGTTAGAGATAGATATGTGTAAGGAGCCCAAGCTCTGTAAGAGATAGAGATGAACGAATGAGCCCAAGCTCTGTAAGAAGTTTGAAAGAAGAAGAAGTGAAACCCATGAAGTATTTCAAGAGCCCTAGCTCTGTGTAAGAAGTGAAATATCATCTCTCTGTATTGTGGCAAAGTTACTCTGTTTGCAGTGGTAAATATATAAGTTCTCAAGTTTTATGTATTCATTCTCAAGAATGTTTGTTTATGCATGCCGTGCATCTATTTCATATTGACCTGTGTAAATGTTGTTTACATTTACGGTTTGTAAGTCAAATCAAGATTTCTAAGTATTTCACTGTGGTGAAAGTCCTATTTTAAAGGAGTAACTGCGCAGTAAGTTTCACTCATATGTTTCGGTTCTTATGTTTTAAACATAAAACATATTAACTCAAAGTTTGTTTAAGTTTGAGTTGCGTGCACTTAGATTGGTATACAAAGTTAACCGCGCAGTTAATCTTTGTAAAAGTTAAAAGAGTGTGCAAAAGTAATTTGCACAAATTGCGCAATCCATACAAAGTCGAGTTCCGCAAAGTTGGAGAAGTGCGCATTCATACAAAGTAAAGTATTGTGCAAAGTTAGTATTTGTGCATTTGCGCAAAGTTCAAGTGCGCAGTAGAAAGTGGAATCGCATAGTGGAAAAGCGCAATTAATCTGCACGTAGTAAAAGGTGAATTGCGCAACTCATATACGCGCAATTATATTGTGAACTAAAGTGGAAGACAAATTAAAGCTAAAGTATTTGCTAGGTCTAGCACATGTCCTTAGCAAAAGAAAAAGATAATATTCATCATCTGCGCAGTTAATTTTATTTGACTGTGCGGTGCCCCTTTTCCCCTCATCTGGTATCAAAGCCTGGTTTATAGCAAGTAGAATTTGTATTTACAAAAGGGAAAAGTGATTAAGTATGGCTTCCACTTCGGGTAATATTCAAACCCCAATATTTTTTGGTAAAAATTATGAATATTGGTCTCTAACTATGAAGGCTTTGTTTAGAGGTCAAGATGTATGGGACATAGTCCAGAATGGTTATGCAGAACCAGCAGATGCAGCAGCATACAACAATCTCACACAAGCTGAGAAGGATGTTCTGATAGAACAGAGGAAGAAAGATGGAAAGGCGTTGTTCCATATACATCAAGAAACACATGAATCCATACTCCCAACAGTAGTAACAGTGCAGTCAGCTAAGGAAGTGTGGGACACACTTGAAACTGCCTATCAAGGTTCGAACAAGGTAAAGACTGCTAAACTTTAGATTTTGAGAAGAGATTTTGAATCTCTGTCTATGAAAAATACAGAGTCAGTAGACTCATTCTACACTCGTGTTATTGTTGATGCATATGTAACTTTGGAACTTATTTCAGTTATATATTTATTTTACCCTTATAGAGATGTGTCATTCCTCTATATGGAAGTGTCGTCATTTGTATTGACAAGTGTTGCAAGTATGTTAACTTGCTGATGGGTTATTAGACCACCATGTGTGGGGTCGGCCCTGATTTATATATTATGTGGTTAATGTACCTAGCTAGACAAGTTGGCCCCATAAGGTTATTGGGAAAATAGAACAAGTATAAATAGAGATCGGGAGATCTCTATTTGGATCACTCAGAAACTCGTTCTTCCTTCACTCGGAAAGTAGCGCACATGTGGGGATCACCTGCTAATAGAAGACTATCTCTGTGTATTTGGTTGTACTTTGGTTGAGCCATTGCTCTTTCTATCTCTGAGGAAGTTGTGGGGTTTTTCACCTTAGGGTTTTCCCCACGGAAACTCTGTGTGTCTATTGTCTCTCATGCTTTTGATTCTTGTGATGATTGACATGCTTGTTATGATTGATATGCATTTTTATACTATACATGTTATTCTTTCAATAAAGATCCTAGAGTATATTGAATTAATGCTCAAAATTTAACAGTTATTGGTCTGGTGAATCAAATAAAGTCTCATGGAGAAACTTTAACTGACCAATGATTTGTTGAAAAAGTTCTTAGAGTTCTTCCAAACAAATTTGAATCTTTGGTTGTAACCTTGGAGGAAAACAAAGATCTGCCCACATTTACAATTGATGAGTTGCAAGCCTCACTTCTCAATCATGAACATAGAATCAACGGTTCAGAGACATCACTGGAAGGTGCATTCGCAGCACAGTCATCCATAAGCCGTGGAAGAGGTAGAGGAAGATCAAATTCTAGAGGAAGAGGATGAATTTTGTTCAGAGGAGGTTGCAGCAGCAGCCCTATGCATGTGTCTGGTAGAGGCCAGAATCAGACCCCCAATCAGCCAAGTGGACAAAGGTATGATAAATCAAGAATTCAATGTCATTACTGTAAGAAGTATGGACACTTCGCATATGAATGCAGGAAGAAGTAGTATGACCAAGGAAAGCAAGGTGAAGCTCAGTTAAGCAACAACAACACTTCAAACAACACACTGCTCTTAGCATGTGCATCTCCACTAGAATGCAATGCTGTCCAAGAAAGTCCAAATGACATATGGTATTTAGACTCAGGTTGTAGCAATCATATGATTGGTAATTTAAGTTTATTTTCCAGTCTAAATAAATTAGTTCAAACTGATGTAACACTTGGAAACAATTTTCAAGTAACTGTTTTGGGTATGGGTACTGTTGATATTCTAACAAAACAGTGGGAGCAGAAACATATGCCTGATGTTTGTTATGTTCAAGGTTTTAAGCATAATCTGATGAGCATAGGACAACTGATGGAGAAAGGTAACAGAGTTCACATGGTAGGAAAGCGCTGTGTGATCAAGGATATATATCCAAGCAATTAGTTAATTGTTGAAGTGCAGATGACAAGCAATCGCTTGTTTCCTTTGAGGATTAGTCCCATCATTAGAGGAAACACAACTCAAGTTGTTCGTGAAAGACAGAATGAAAATTATGGAACTACGCTATGCGCAAAGAGCAAAGGAGCAGACATTCATTGCGCAGCAGAAGAAAAAGACAACGCAATGTAAGCTGCATTCCAGATAGAAATGAAGGATGAATCTTGGTTATGGCATTTCAGATTTGGACATCTGAATTTTGGTGGGCTGAAGCTACTGCACATGAAGGACATGGTGAAAGGATTACCATTGATTGAATAACTAGAAAGAATTTTTGAAGGCTGTATTTTTGGCAAACAACACAGAGAGACTTTTCCAGTCGGAATTTCATATAGAGCTCACGCACCACTCGAAATTGTGCACACAGAAATTTGTGGACCGATACAAACACCGTCCATGGGAGGATGCACTTATCTTCTCACATTCATGGATGATTTCACAAGAAAAACTTGGTTTTATTTTCTAAAACACAAATATGATGCATTTAGTTGTTTTCAGCAGTTCAAGGCACTTGTGGAGAAGCAGAGTGGTTAGAGCATCAAGATCTTAAGAACAGACAGAGGTGGTGAGTATGTCTCAAATGATTTCTTAAACTTTTGCAAGAATCATGGCATACAGAAGCAATTCATTGCGCGGTATACACCGCAGCAGAATGGTATCGCAGAGAGGAAGAACAAAACCATTATGGAGATGGCGCACAGCATGTTGGCAGCCGTGCATCTATCAAATGAATATTGGGCTGAAGCAGTGGCAACTGCTATCTACATCATGAATCGATGTCCAACAAAGAGCGTGAAGAACAAAGTTCTGTAGGAAGCATGGACAGGTATGAAACATAGTGTTTCACATTTAAATTGTTTTGGTTGTGTAGCATACACACATGTTCCAGATGATCTAAGAAGGAAATTAGACAAAAAGGGACAAAAATGCATTTTTATTGGATATTCTGAAGACACAAAAGCATACAAGCTGTATGATCCTGTCTCAAGAAAAGTCATCATCAGTCGCGATGTTCAGTTTGTAGAAAATGAAGCATGGGATGGAATAGTAGAGAAGAATGTGAAAATCATGTCACATGTTGAACATGATGATAGCGCAGAAGATGTGGATGACACTCTGCATATAAATCAGCATTGCGCAACTCCATCTACTCCAAGGATTGCGCAACTTGCTCCAGCACAAGCAACTCTGAGTCAAGGTGTAGCTCAAGCTACTTCGTCAAGCACACCAAGTGCGCAGCAAACTCCATCAAGTAGTGCACGCATCTCGAAACCGGCAACTCCACCAAGGACAAGATCTCTACGTGAGATATATGCAATTGGTACACCTAATTCATTCTCATGTTTTTCGTTATTTTCTCAAGTTAATGATCCGCTAACATTTGAAGAAGCAGTTGAAGAGAAAGTTTGGGCACAAGCCATGGATGAAGAAATAGAATGCATTGAGAAGAATCAAACATGGGAACTAGTTGATGTTCCTAAAGACAAGGATGTGATCAGCGTGAAATGGATTTATAAGACCAAGCAAGATGCTAATGGAAATGTGCAGAAGCACAAGGAAAGATTGGTAGCAAGAGGATTCACTTAGCATCCTGGCATAGACTTCAATGAAACCTTTGCACCTGTAGTGCGAATGGACACTATCAGAACAGTTTTGGCCATTGTAGCACAACAGAAATGGCCTGTCTATCAAATGGATGTTAAGTCTGCATTCCTAAATGGTTATTTGGAGGAAGATGTATACGTGGAGCAGCCACAAAGTTATGAAGTTCCAGGACAAGGACACAGAGTATACAAGCTGAAAACGGCACTGCATGGTTTGAAGCAAGATCCTAGAGCTTGGTACAGTCGCATTGACTCATATCTCATTCAGAATGGATTTCACATAAGTGAATGTGAGCCAACACTGTACACAAAAATTAATCAGCAAGGTAATAAGTTAATTGTCTGCCTGTATGTAGATGATTTGATATTTACTAGTGATTTTGGCATAGAAGAATTCGGAACAGTCTTAGAAAGTGAATTTGAAATGACTAATTTGGGGCTTATGAAGTATTTTCTATGCATTGAAGTCCAGCAGACTGAAAATCGTATATTCATATCACAGTCAAAGTATGCAAATGATGTCTTGAACAAATTTAAGATGTTAAATTGCAAGATAGCTCCAACATTAGTGATAACAGGTTTGAAATTGAGAAAAGATAATGATGGATCCAATGTAGATCCTATGTTGTTTAAAAGGCTCGTTGGCATCCTTATGTATCTTACTGCAACAAGGCCAAACATCATGTATGGTGTCAGTTTAATCTCAAGATTCATGGAGTCACCAAAAGAAGCGCATTGGCAAGTAGGTAAAAGAATTCTGAGGTATGTAAGTGGAACAAAAGTCTTTGGTATTTTTTATTCAACCTCAGAAAAGTTCAAAATCATTGGATACATTGATAGTGACAATGGAGGCAGCAGAGATGTGTTGTTGCTGCAACATTCCCCCAAAATTTTGAAAAATATTGGGGCCCCTCCTCCTACACTTTTGTATTGTTTTTTCTTTCTCTTTCTTTTGAAGCTTATCCTACTCTAACTTGGCAAAACTTTAACACTTGTTTCCCAAAGAAATTTTCTAAAAAAAATTTCTAAGGCAAAGTCACCTTTAGCCTTCAGTGCAAGTTTTAACCATAAATCTCCCGCCTTCGGTGCATGTTTTGATCATAAGACTGTCGTCTTCGGCGCAAATCACAAACCTAACTCTGCCTCTTCGGCGCAAGTTTTAACTCTATTTTTGCCACTTTCGGCGCTTGAATCAACTTTGATCTGCGCGCTTTTGGGCGGGTTTCCAAGTTCTATTATGGCCACCTGCGGCGCAAGATTAAATCCTAAATTGGACTCTCGTGGCGTAAGTCCTAAGACTAATTCGACCGACATTGGCGCAGGTCATAGATCTATTTGGGACGCCTTTTAGGGGCAAGCTTTATCCATAGCCCAGCCAGCCATGGCGCAGAATTTAACTCTAAATCTGCTGACGCGAAAGCTCTTTTGCTCCTTTTTGTTTGGTCCAAAACACTTGTTTCCCAAAGAAGTTTCTCAAAAAATTGTTTTTCTAAGGAAAAGTTATCTTTAGCTTTCGGCACAAGTTTTAACCGTAAATATCCCGCCTTCTGCGCAAGTTTCGATCATAAGACTGCGATCTTCGGCACAAATCGCAAACCTAACTCTGTCTCTTCGGCGCAATTTTTAACTCTATTTTTACCGCTTTTGGTGCTTGAGTCAACTTTGATCTGCGCACTTTTGGGCGGGTTTCCAAGGTCTATTATGGCCGCCTGCGGCACAAGATTAAATCCTAAATTGGCCTCTCGTGGTGCAAGTCCTAAGACTAATTCGACCGACATGGGAACAGGTCATAGATCTATTTGGGACGCCTTTTAGGCGCAAGCTTTATCCATAGCCCAGCCAACCATGGTGCAAAATTTAATTCTAAATCTGCTGACGCGAAAGCTCTTTTGATCCTTTTTGTTTGGTCCAAATTAGCACATTTTTTTTAGGCGCAAGCGTTATGATTAAAACCCCATTGATGCAAAATACTTATCCCTAAAAGCGCCACTTCCATCACTGCGCCTCGCTGTTCGATGTAGCTTCTGCATCGCGGTTTTTAAGTTTAAGCATGCCGCTTGTTGCGCCATTTCTAGCCCCTGAAACCTCGACAGAGCTTTATCTCCGGTACAACCCATCACTGTGGATTTTTGGCACAAAATCACTGATATTTGCGCAGAATCTTAGCATTGTGATCGCAGCTATAGCGCTTCCAATCTTTTTGGGGACATGCGCAGATATGAAATTGGTGAAGCCATTAATATCACCCTATGCAGAGTTAAGTGCCATTCGGCTTGAGCCCCGTGCTCACCAACTCGCCAGCCTATCGTCCATGAAGACATTAATGCTTCCCCTATACAAACGCATTGAACAAGATTTGGGAGATCAGTTCACCATTGCGTTGGGAGAACATAGCTTGCTAATTGTTTTTTTTTAACTTTCAACTTTATGTGCAACAACATGTTTGGGAGGGGGTATCGCATTTAATAGTTTCTTTTTGAAATTCACCGGATCCCTTATTTGTGCTACCTTGCTCGTTGCAGGTTTTGACATGCTTAGGAAATCCGCCCGACGCAAAGCTAAGCTCATGGAGTCAGACTCAGACGTAGAAATAAAACAAGAATCCAAGCAGAAACGGGAGGTTAATGCAGTTGAAAAGGAAGAATTAGCAAGACTGCAGGCATAAAAGGAAGCAGCCGAATTGGCAGAGGTGGCAAGGCTGCAAGCAGAAGAAGAAGTCAGAAAGGAAAAATAACAAGGTCTATCTGATCCGCGACCCATGGACTTAGATTTGCCAAAGAAAGACCCACTAGGGATAGCTGATACTGGAGTTGTTCCTACTGATGAATTAGCACTAACCCCGTACAACCCCAAGCAGCAGCGCCAAGTGGCCAACCTGGATTCTGTTTATTTTCATGAAAGGAAGAAGGCTATTATTGGTAGATCAGTTAAGAAAGTGGAAATTGAGCCGATTATATCCAGTCAGTCGAGCCACCCACGCAAGCCGAAGTAGAGGAACCATCGGAAGTCATAGAGCCGGCACAAGCAAACATCCAAGATGAAATCGGTGGACCAGCATAAGTTGAAAAGTTAGCAAAAGATATTGATACATCCGGTCCTTAGTTGGTTTTAAATGAAATAAACGGACAAGCACAGCTGGAATTTATTTTCGTTAAATATTTTGTAAAAGGACAACTCTATTATTAGTTTGTCTTATTAGTCACTAGAAGACAAAATTTTTGTTCCCTCCTAGGTTTAGGTTTAGGTTTTGGGAAAAGGAAAGCATTGTACATCTATAAATAGACAGACAGAAGAGAAGGAAAGGACTTTTGGCAGGTTGGAAAGACATTCTCTGTCTTGTGCGTAGACTACTTTACGGCATGTATGTGGAATTCTTTTTTTCCTAATGAAAGCTTGGAGGACTGTGTTTTTCCAGAATAACGTGTCAAATCTTTGTTTGGGCTATCCCTTGCTACATTTACATGTCTTTTGTGAGATCTTTCCTTACTTCAATGTGAATTATTTCCAGATGTGATTAATGTTTCTCATAAATTTCTTTTTGTGCAATTAATGTTTACTTCAAATGAGCAATCGGAATGTTTAATTTGAATGAGAGTTACCTTTGATATCTTTTATTTTCCACTGGAAAAGACATCTTTATGGTTGAATGGATATCTATGAAATCTTTGGGTGCTTTCTTTTAGGTCATTGCTCATATCTTTATTTTGGCTCCTCACGAGGATAGAATAGATTTGCTTATCACAGTTTTAGATTAAGATTTGTTTTAGCTTTTCATTTAGATTAAAGTAGTTTACAACACTTGCATCTCATACATAAATTTAAAACACATAAACAGTGGATCGGGTCGTAACCAGTAAAGAACACAACAAATCTTTAAATCTTACACGGTAGCCGGAACCGTTAATCGGACGGATTCCCCACACCAAACGGTGAGCGATCTAATTGGTATTTCCTACCGGGGAGAATCCCTTCCTGATTGATGCTGTGATTTTTGTGGCATCAACAAGATGACAGGAAAAGCACATCTGGGAATACATTTCATGTAGGAACAGGTGTTGTATCATGGGCTTGAAAGAAACAACCCATAGTAACTCTCTCTTCAGCAGAAGCAGAGTATGTTGCAGCTACAAGCGCTGCATGTCAAGCAGTTTGGATGCGAAGGATGTTAGTGATCTGTCACGGGTTCAACAAGAACCCACAGTCATCTACTGTGACAACAATTCAACTATAGCACTGTCAAAGAATCATGTGTTTCACAAGAGAACCAAGCACATCAACACAAGTTATCACTTGTTTAGAGAATTGATAAACAACAAGGAAATATGTTTAAAATTTTGCAGGTCTGAAGATCAAGTTGTAGACATATTTAGAAAACCATTGGCAAAGGACCCATTCCAATTTTTGCGAAGTTGTTTGGGAGTGACAAGTTCTGCGTAATGAACTATGTCATGAACAAAGCATGTTTCAACTCTGAAATATTTTGTAATATTGTATCATCTGTTTAATGATCCCCATCTGCTCATAATTAAGGGGGAGTGTTGGAAATATTGTAATTAATGAGCTGATTGCATATCTATCTACGCCGACTCTGTTAGACCCCAAGTCGGTCATCTTGTCAGTGTGCAATGTCAGATAGTCATTTGGTTTGCAACCAATCCGGCTCACATCAATTCAGTATTTAAGCCGCCGTGTTTGTATTTGCTGGCTCATAACTTCTTAGGTAGGATTTGATTTCAGTCTTAAATGAAACCCTGTAGCTTCCAAGCGAAGCCATCTTGAGTTGGTTGTATGAAACTTTATAAATGTAAATCACTCACAGAAGATTAGGTTAGAGATATAGATGTGTAAGGATCCCAAGCCTGTAAGAGATAGAGATGAACGAATGAGCCCAAGCTCTGTAAGAAGTTTGAAAGAAGAAGAAGTGAAACCCATGAAGTATTTCAAGAGCCCTAGCTCTGTGTAAGAAGTGAAATCTCATCTCTCTGTATTGCAGCAAAGTTACTATGTTTGACAGTGGTAAATATATAAGTTCTCAAGTTTTATGTATTCATTCTCAAGAATGTATGTTTATGCATGCCGCACATCTATTTCATATTGACCTGTGTAAATGTTGTTTACATTTACGGTCTGTAAATCAAATCAAGATTTCTAAGTATTTCACTGTGGTGAAAGTCCTATTTTAAAGGAGTAACTGCGTAGTAATTTTCACTCATATGTTTCAGTTCTTATGTTTTAAGCATAAAACATATTAATCAAAGTTTGTTTAAGTTTGAGTTGTGCGCACTTAGATTGGTATACAAAGTTAACCGCACAGTTAATCTTTGTAAAAGTTAAAAGAGTGTGCAAAAGTAATTTGCACAAAGTGCACAATCCATACAAAGTCAAGTTCCGCAAAGTTGCAGAAGTGCGCATTCATACAAAGTAAAGTATTGCGCGAAGTTAATATTTTTGCATTTGCGCAAAGTTCAAGTGTGCAGTAGAAAGTGGAATGGCATAGTAGAAATGCGCAGTTAATCCGTGCGCAGTAAAAGGTAAAGTGCGCAACTCATATACGCGCAATTATGTTGTGAAGTAAAGTGGAAGAAAAATTAAAGCTAAAGTATTTTCTAGGTCTAGCGCATGTCCTTAGCAAAAGAAAAAGATAATACTCATCATTTGCGCAGTTAATTTTATTTGACTGCGCGGTGCCCCTTTTCTCCTCAAAACCTGGGTTTACACAATAAAAATCTTGGGGTGATACTTACTTGGAAATCTCTTTCCCTTCCCCCTGATCTTCATTTCGTCATGTATAACTACTCCCTTCCAGTTAACTGTAGTAAGTCTTTTATTGCCCTAGATATTGCTCCTGATGCACTTGAGAATGCAACATTTATTGGTCATCAAACTTCTCGGACCAGATGCAAGGTTGAGCTACCTGTAGATGAATATATTCACCACAATGTTTCTCAATCATGTTCGCCCTAGCTTCTGTTTCTTCCACAGACTAGACAGCTTCGCTTCATGAATTTAGACAGCACCACCTATACTTCTTTCTTCCAAGAACTGGTAAGCAAGATCTTCAACAAGAAATTAGGTATTATTTTCTTCTATTTCTTCATGACATAGGAACAAGAGTTTTTTTTTATCAAGTTCTGTTACTACCATGATTTGTACAGAAACAGTTAAGTTGAAGAGTTAAGTTCTGTTACTACCACGATTTGTACAGAAACATCATTTTGCAGTTTGTGTCAGATATAACAAAGTATCTAAGTGGTTGTATGGCATCTCTTTCTGCAATGGTGCAGATTAAACCTAAAGACATGTCAAGCAAGAAGCTAGTAGTCTAGAAGGAAAATAACTCCACCAAGATTCCATGCGCCACTACTTAGTGACCAAGGTATGATCAGTCAATGCAATCTTTTATTTCAATGAAATCTCTCTTCAATCTGTTTGTCTTTTCCTAATCTCCTTGTTCCTTCCCTTCAGGTCAAACTTTTCCTAGATATCTTTCCTTCTTGGCTCACCACACGCCTTTGATTCCTTTCTTTTTCTTTGGTTTCTTGTTTCCTTCCATTCAGTACGAATTCCTGTCCCTGGATTCCATCCATCCAAGATTGGTCTGGTAGTAGTTCCTCAATGAGGGAAATGAGGGAAATAAAGAGTGTGGAGCTCCGAAATGACATATATAACCCGATCCGATATAAACCAACTTAATTAAAAGATTCCCTCAAGCACCGGGTTGGGTTGTTACGATTGATCCAAAAACCCTGGCCAAAGACAAGACTAACAATACTTATGAGCATGCTTTGCATAACAATTCTATGTCTTATGATTCACATTGCAACACTCACCCTTCCACTTCAGAAACACATTATTTTACACCTTCTTACGGGCCTTTGCCTAACCTAACAATGATCGATGAGACACTACTTTGGGATCAATGGAAATTCCATCTCCCTTTTTCTTGAAGCGTCAATGACTTTCCCAGAAGAAAAGTGACATGACAAGGCCGCGCCTCCTGCACAACCAGGTTAACAGGAAAATGAATGGGTATCTGTCGTAAGAGAACTACCCTCTCTTTCTGTGCATAACTTATCCCGTTAAATCACAACAAAATGAGGTCATCTTCTCTCCAAAGAGAAAGACACTCTCTTCACCTAACAGGTTATAGCTCAGGAATAGGAACAATTTCCTTCCAAACCAAATAATGGAGGTAATAAAGAAGAGTTGGGGTTATGCCCTCCACTACTGCGTCAAATAATTAAAGAAACAAACAATTAAGATTGTTACCTTCCTCCACGATTCGCTATGGTGGTAGACGTGAGCCTAGAGGAATGTAATTATATTCAAACGGACCTATAGCATCTAGACTATGCCACATAGAGCTATGCATCTTCATGTCAAATAATTTTTAAAGTGCTATCCCTTCCTCAAAAGCAGAAAAGCAGTACTCATATCATAAAATGTCAATAGATTGCATGTAGTTCCACTGTTCTCTCAATCCAAATCATAAATGAAAATATTTATGGCTTGACTCTCTTCAAGAGCTCCACTCACCAACCAAATAACCTTGAATTCATTCAGGGTTCAGCTACTCTGAATAACAGAGATTTTGCCACTGAAACAAATCTATGATGAGTTCTCTTAATTTTGACATTGAGACTAAAGTATTTTTTCCAGTTCATCTACTCAACTGATAAGGTTAACAACAAAATTACACTGTGCATGAGAAGGGGAAGTTCTTCATCACCTTTTACATTAATTCTTTATTGATCTTGTTGTTTACCTAGTGTTTTAATGTTTATATTTGGTAAGAGGACATTGCAGAAATCAAATTCATATTTTGCAAATCAAAATTACAAATTCAAAAGGAAGTGTTGGGCACTCTATATGTTAGTTAATTAAAGCTAACACACAAAATGATCAATATAAATTGTCAAACCCAGGAAGGTATTTTATTTCAAAGGTAATGAGCACAATCTATGCATAAACAGATTAAGCAGTTGATTAATGAATGTAAGTAATGATCCCACCTAGATGCTCAGCCAACTCATTCCCTAAGCAACTAATCTGATTCACACATCTACAAATACCAATTGAAACAATCCTTCTTACAGAATCAATCGAGAAAGTTAATGATCTAATAATGAAATGAAATGAAATTACTTTTGCAAGAAGTTAAATCCTTATGATCATCAAACTACAGCATTTAACCTTTACCAAAATTATCTATCCAGTGACTACTGTAACTCCAACATTATCTGTCTAATCTATGTATGCAATTAAAGATACAATAGCAACCAGAATTGAAATACAAGCTTGAACTCTACTGATGATTACTGGAAGTCCTAGAAAGCATAAATAACTACCAATTGATTGGGATCGAGCTTGGCTATTACAGTTGATTAAAACAAACATGCAATTTAATTGAATCGTTCTACACAGTCGACTGCCACACCACTCTGCTACAACTATTCAAGATGCAATTGTAAACTACCAACAAGGGAGCTAATCTCTGTTACAGCTATCAACAATGTCCTCAACTTTCCACACCACACAACAAGAATGAAATTAAACTATTCTACCTACTTAAATCGGCTATCTCTGTGAGAAGGCGGGCCCTGGCCTTCTAACAGAGATGTCGAGAGTCACAGCTAATTAAAACTCAGAAGTGAAGAATGCTTCTCTCATATTATTAATGGAATATCATGAGCTTCAATGCTCTATTACAGCTTACACCAGTAATGATTGTCCAACCCCAGGCTATGAGAGCCTTCTGGGATTTATACAAAAAGAAAGACAGTTTTAGATCCACAAAAATAGCGCAGCAATGAAGATCTATGATCTTCATGCTGCACAGTTACAGCTAACTGATACAGTGTGTTGAATAGTGCTATTAATACTGAAGAATGTTGTTGTCCCGATGGCAATTGGATCAACAAACTTGACAGCTGAAATGCCACCTGTCTGTTGCAGCTAAGCTCTTCTTCAGTGAGATCTGTTATAGTGGAAATCTGTTACAACTCGCATGGAGGATGCGCTGTCCCTTAGAGTATGAGGAGCTGACGTTGAAGAGTCACAGCTAACACTGCTGGGCTGATACGCCTGCGCTTTTAGACCTTGGCTAAATAAAGTCACATAAATTAGTATAAACCAAGGACTAAGATCCATAATCTTTAACCGTCTTAGGCATAAAAACAAATAAAGTAATAACAAATTATACCTGTCAATGTTATAGATTGATTTGGAAAGACATGGATATAACTCAGAAAATAAGATGGAATTAGGGCAAAAAGGTGTAATAGAGGTAGCCAAAAAGGGGCATTTCCTAGACCCAACATCTCCTCCCAACTATCCAATTGCATGTCCTCATGCAACAACCTCCTTTAGTCTGAATCTGAATATGAGTGAAATCTATGGAGATTGGTGATGTTATAAGCAAATTTTGGTGCCTCCCCTCGAGGAACAAACCCATAGCAGTATACCCAATGCTCCCACCAACTCTCTTCTTCTTCTAATGTTAGAGCATAATTGGTTCGGTAAGAATTGCTTATAGGAAACCAAATGAGAGGGAACTTAAATCTTAAAGCAATCCACCAAGGTCCACACCTCTGCATGCATTGCACATATCTAGGCACCCTAGTGAAGGCTTGCCTGAAATTTTCGAAGCCATATGGATCCATTTCCTTCAGAGATGAGGATGAGTATAGCCATCTGTATTCACTGCCTTCCAGGGCATCCTGCTGCATATTAAGAATCATTGGGAAGCATGTGGTAAGGAGATTATCTCGCAGGCTCTCAAAATATTGAGCAGTTGAAGGAACCCTGAGGGATTTAGCATGACAGGCCATGATTACTGGTGGATTATGAGGTTCCTCCCTAATCCAAAGAGTAGAATTCTCCTCATTACTGAGGATAGTTTGGAAAGCATCCTTCCATCTTACATGGTTAATGACAAAGGAGGCAAATTCCCTCAGCTGAACATCCCCAAGAACAGTTAAAGGGTCAGATGGAACAGAAATATAGCAAGCCCTATCATGCAAATATAACTCACATAACAAATGCTGATCCTCAAAGTCACTCTTCAGAAAAGTCTCCAGAAATTGATCAGCTGTTGCCAACTCAAATGATATTCCATCTTTGAGAGCCTTCAATTTAAATAAGGTTGTCTACTCATAGAGGAAGACAGGATAAGAGGGGGATGGAGCTCTGCAAATCATCAACTCTATAGAAAGATTATACATTTGCTTTTTGTCCTGCTGTAGGGACTCAAGCTTCTTCAAACCTTCCAATTTTTCTTGGAGTTTTTCCCACCGAAGCTTCTGGAAGAATAGATCCTCAGCCCATTTTTCTCTTAGTCCCTTAATGACATTCCTATGCTCCTGGAGAGAGATCATACCTTCTTTGAATGGTTCCATCCATTTGAGCCATTTATCCAGTTCAAGGTTTAACCAGAGAATTTTCCTCTCTAGTCGTTGAATTTTCCTGTCTTCTACCTCCTTTTCATCATCAAAATCTAGATGAATGACTTCCTTGTCTTGCCTCAACACTATGACAGCTTCATCTTCTATCGGGATTGCAATGGCCTGTGCATGTGGTGCAGTATCAGCCATAGGGTTTAAGGATGTTGGTTCTTGTGTAACATCATTCTTCATATCCATATCCATCTCAGCTTCCTCAGTCAGTGCTACAGTCTCAGTTAGTATTTTTAGGGTTGCTGGTTCTTGTGTAACAACACCCAAGTCTTTCATTTCAATCTCAGCCATCTCAGTTTGTGTTTCCACTGTAGCAAATAATTTTGGAAACACTGGTTCTTGTGTAGCAGTGTTTCTCTCCTGATTCTCCACATCAAATGTTGCTATCTAAGTTACATATTTAAACATCCTCAAGGGTACTGGTTCTTGTGTAACAGTCCCCTGTTCCTCCGTTTCTTTAAACTACTGAGATTGTTTCTAATTTTTATCAAATCTTTCTAACTGGTAGGACTGGTCCTGAAGGAGCTCAGTATCCCCTGATGGCTGGGACTGTACCATTTCATCCTCTAAATTCAAATCAGGGATTTCTTCCATTCTTGGCTCATTCTCCTCTATCAATTCAATCCCTGGCATTCCTTCTCCCACCTCCTTTATCTATACATTACTCTGGGATGCAAGTCCCAACACAACAACTCTGTGTCCTGCTGAAGCAAATATATCTCCACATTCTGGGCAAACAGTCTCCCCATACTTCTCATTTTCAAATGCAATAGATGGGTTTTCCAGTAAATTTGCAGCGTTTGCTAATGTATCCAAATTTTTCTCTGCTTGTCTCCCAGCTAATCCCTTCCACTTTTCCAATTCTTTTCTTAATGTCTGCACTTCCTCCTTTAATAATTCGTTTTCAAACAGGAGGTTTTCAATTTGGGGTTCTTCCCTAGAGGGTTCTTGTATAATAGTAGGCAATTTGGGGTTCAAAATAGGAATCTCTATATCTAGCCCTACTCTATGTGCTTCTTCTAACGCAGGTGACCCCCTATTCCCTTTAACTGCTCCTGTCATATCTGATAGGGGTGTTCCACTGTTACCCCCAATAGCATCCACTGTATCAGCTTCTGCTGCTGTCCCTGTTAATTCTGCTGCCATTATAGTTACTTCTACTACTGCCACTGTCACAGCTGCTTCTGCTGCTGCTGCTGACCGAGTTCTTCTTTTCCTCAACAATCCCACTAGGTGTTCCGCACCACTTGCTGCTACTGATGCTTTGACAGTCCAACTCTTCTTCCTCTTTGCTGCCATGGGTGTATGACCCCTATTCCTTGATTCTATTTTTCGTTTCTTTGACACAAGGGTGTTCACCTTGGTTTCTTCTTCTTCAATAATGGTGCCCCTTATTTCTGAAGACGACTCTACTTCCAAGACTTCCACGGTCCCTTCTGCTACTGTTTATGGCCGATATCCTTCCTTATGAATCCCTACTTCTGCAATTGCAGCTTCAACTATCGTAGCTTCAATTATTGCTCCAGTTTCAGCTTCTTTCAATTGAGTACTTGACTTTGCAATTATAGATTCCAATTTTTCTACCTCTTGCTCCAGGGTTTTCATCATTCTTCCTTCAATTATAGGGTTTTCTGCTACTCCAGCCTCTTCTTTACTTACTTCCCCTTCATTATTGGCCTGACTTTCTATTACTCCAACCTCCCCCCCAACTGGGTTTGAGGAACTCCGGTCCTCACTACCCTCACCAGCACCTCCCTCTTCTAATACAGGTTGTCTGATTGGTGCGTCCTCAACCAAAAATTGCTCCCAAGTTAAATGACGACTTGCAATGGATCTTAGGACCAATAATTTGATTAAACCATGATTAGTGAGGGAGAAAACTGCGTGTTGGGCAGTTCTTGCATAACCAACCATGGTTTGTAGGGCTTTAAATAGATAGAATGGTATATTTAATAAGATACCATGTCGTAAATGAGACAGTAAGGGAAGTTTAGAGAATGAAACAACTTGGTACCTACCTCCACAAGAAATATATCTCTTCACAAAGACTGCAACTTGATTCCAGGGTGGTGGTAAGGACGCCAGTTCTAGCCCACAGAGCTTTGGAATAACCTGTTCTCCTACTGACAGAAATTCCCTCACTGCATTCGCATTATGTACTTTTCGCCCAAATGACTTCTTTCCCACAATGGGCAAACCAGTAACCTCAGCTATGATTTCTTCTGTAACATCCACGTGCAGTCCTCTGACCTCGGTATGAGTATCGGTCAGGTCGAGGGTGAATTGCAATGCAGTTTCGGTATGAAAACCATTCAACCGTTCAAAATACTCCATCCAACCTGCTGCTATAAAAATATTGAGAAGCTCTGCATTGGCACGCACAACATCTGTATTCACAGGTTCGTGTCTGATTGGATTTCCCATTTTAACCTCTCCTCAAGGTTCAGACCTCAACCATTTCTGGTTTAAAAGTGGAGAGTTGCAGCTTTCGAACATGCAAAGGGTCATTGGGGTTCAAGAATCAGGTTTCTAGGCTAGTCTATGATAGTATGAACATTCTATGGAAGCAACGAGGTTGGCAGATAGGAGTAACAAGTGCAAAATCACGTAAGGTAACGGAAAAATAATCACAATTATGACCTTTAAATTAATCTTTAAAGTGTGATTCAATTTGGTTCATTGATCGAGGGTTATGACAGGACATAATCGTTATTACCGTATTAATTCTTCTACCAAATCATGTAAAAGATAGGACCCGTACCTTGTGTTTATGAATTTGAGCCATGAATTAATCATTGTGGTCGGCCGTCATCCCAGTGGATGTAAATGCACATGTGGCGAAGTACGTGGCACTTGCCACCCAGGCTGACAGCTACTCAAGGCATCCGGATTGTCCTTCGTGGTGGATCATGGTTGGACCGTGTGGAACAAGCGCCAAAACTAACGCCTAGTCACATCGTTATTGGCATCATTAATCGGAGACTAGACAAACTGGCGGAATATCAGCTGTGAAATCTACTAAAATAAACGAAAAATGGCAGAGTCGCAGCTGTACGGAATGAGCTATAATGAAGTGGAAGGAATGGAGCTGCGGTGCTATATTTAGCAGAACAAACAAAAGTGGCGGAGTCGCAGCTGCTATAATTAGCGGAATGGACAAAAGTGGCGGAGTCGCAGCTGCTGGGAAGGAGTAAAAATGAGATGGAAATGGTGAAGTAGCAGCTGCCAATTTTAGAAAGATAAGCAGAAGTAGCGGAGTCGCAGCTGCGGGATTTGGCGAAATGAGCAAAAGTGGCGGAGTCACAACTGCAAATTTTAGCAGAATGGGCAAATGTAGCGGAGTCGTAGCTGCGAATTTGGCAGAATAGGAAAATGTGGCAGAGTCGCAGCTGCGTCCAACTGTAGTAGAAGCCAATTTTATTTGTGACAGACCATGAAATATCCATCTTCTTCAAAGAGCTTTATTAGATCAGGAACAAATATGGGGTTTCTACAGTCATCTAGCCCAATCACAGATGCTGCTCCTCCAATAAGTTCCTGCACACAGTTCTTAAAAACAAACCGATCAAGTGCAAGAAAAATTAAAAATAGATAAAATACAGAATGAAAGAAAAACCAATTATTTATGTACAAAAATATGTGTAGAAACTGCAACTTTTTAGGAATTTATAGGGTTTAAAAATCCCTGTCCTGATGTTAACTGATACTTTGGATCAGATGCAACTTGTGAAATAAAAGCTTCCCTTGAGATCGGCCTATGATACAGTCGCAGCTGATGACCATTTGCGAATAATGGTACTTTGTTCTCATCAATGGTGATCAATCGGACTGTTCCATTATTAAATACCTGATCTATCTGATAGGGTCCCAACCAATGGGTGTGCAATTTGCCTTTAAAATCCCTCTTAAACTGTGAATCATACAACAGGGCCCAGTCTCCTTCCTGGAAGACTCTTTTCTTTATAAATCTGTAATGCCATCTAGAGCGTTGTTGTTGGATTAAAGCTGTATGATGCACTGCAGCTGTGCATTTCTCATCCAATTCATTGCGCTGATTCAGTCGATTCCTCTGAGCCTATGATAAATCCAGATTTGCTTCAACAGCTGTTTTCAAAGTTCTGATTTCAAATTCAATTGGGAAAACAACATTCTTTCCATATACTAGCTCATATGGGGAAAAACCAGTGGTGTTACGCCAAGTAGTACGATAGGCCCATAGTGCCTCTGGAAGTCTTTCAGCCCAATCTTTACGATGGCTCTTCACTGTTTTTGTCAAAATAGCCTCAATAACCTTATTTGTGCTCTCCACCTTCCCATTGGCCTGTGGATGATATGGTGAGGTTATTTTGTGCTGAATGTGAAATTTCTGCAATAGTGCTTCCAACTTGTGAGATACAAACTATGGTCCACCGTCTATAATGATCTCCTTGGGTACTCCAAAGTGAGTAAAAATTCCTTCTTACAAGAAATCAATCACAGTCTAATCATTGGCCTTAACCAAGGCTACAGCTTCCACCCATTTAGTCATATAGTCTGTGCAAACCAAGATATGAACTTTCTGCTTTGAGGGAGGGTTGATAGGCCCTACAAAATCTAGGGCCCACCTGTCAAATGGTTCAACCACAAGCTGTGGCTGTAAAATCATCTCATCTAATCTGTTGGGTTGGCCCATCCTATGGTAGCTATCACATGCCTAAACATACTTCTTTGCATCCCTGAATAATGTAGGCCAGAAATAGCCCAGTCTCAAAACTTTATGACCTATCCTCTTGTCAGCAAAATGTTCCCCACAGGGCTCATCATGGCAAGCTTTAAGAATGCTGAAGATTTCATCCTCTCTAACACATCTTCTGATTTCTAAATCAAGCCCAGTGTAGAAAAGATGGCCATCAATCCAGCAGTACCTAGCACTCTGCTGTATGATTTTCTTTCTTTCTCTCTTCGACAAATGTGCTGCAAGCTTACCTGTGGCCAAAAAATTAGCAATATCTGCATACCATGGGGAATGAGTTGATACTACGAACAAATGTTCATCAGGGAAGGAATCTTCGACTGGTAAATTGTCATCATTGTTAGTAAGTCGAGATAAGATATCTGCAACAACATTTTCCTTCCCTAGTCTATCAATAATTGTGATATCAAATTCCTGTAGTAGTAACAACCATCTAGTAACTCTAGCATTTGTGATTGGTTTATTCATTAAATACTTGATCGCAGAATGATCAGTGTGAACCAAAGTAGAATATCTAGTAATATAATGCCTAAACTTATTGATGGCATAAACAATGGCAAGGAATTCTTTTTTTGTGACAGTATAATTCAGTTCAGCAGGAGACAGATTTTTACTTATATAATAAATAGCATAAGGAGCATTACCTTCCTACTTTCCCAAAACTGCTCCAATGGCAGTGTCTGACGCATCTGAAGAAATATGGAAAGGAAAAGCCCAATTGGGTCCTCTCAAGATGGGTGCTGTGGACAAACTTCTTTTTAGCTCAGTGAATGTTGTTTGGCATGCATCATTCCAGATAAACCATGCATCCTTCATTAACAAAGTGAATAAAGGAGAAGCCAGTTTGGAAAAATTTTCTATGAATCTTCTGTAATAACTAGCATGCCCCAAGAAGCTACGCACATTCTTCTGAGTTCCAAGAGTTGGTATGTTTTCAATTACCTTGATTTTAGATGGGTCTACCTGGATACCAGTAGAAGAGATGAAGTGCCCTAGCACTATTCCTTCACTCATCATCATGTGGCACTTTTCAGTGCTCAAAGAGAGATGACTTTGTTCACAGCGTTTCAACACCTTTTCTAAGTTATTCAGTGCTTCTTCATAGCTGTCACCATATGGAGTAAAGTCATCTATAAATATTTCGATGCAATCATTCACCATTTCTGAAAAGATTCCAATCACTGCCCTCTGAAATGTAGCTGGTGCGTTGCACAACCCAAAAGGAAGTACTCGGTATGCAAAAGTCCCCCAAGGACAAGTGAAAGTGGTTTTGTCCTGATCTTCTGGAGCAATCTGAATCTAGTTGTAGCCACTAAAGCCATCCAGAAAAGAGAAATACTTCTTCCCATACAAGGTATCAAGGACCTGATCGATGAAGGGTAAGGGAAAATGGTCTTTCTGAGTTGCCTTATTCACTTCTCTATAATCCACACAGACCCTCCATTTCCCATTATTCTTTGGCACGATAACAAGTGGAGAAACCCACTCACTGTCTGAAATTGGATATATGAATCCAGCTTCCAATAGTTTCTGAATTTTTTCTTTCACTATGTCTCTCAGGTTTGGGCTCATCCTTCGTTGGGGTTGGCATATAGGCCTGGACTCACTTTTAATATAAATGTGATGAGAGCACAGATGAGAGGGAATCCCCTTCATATCTATGTACTCCCCTACGTTGTTTCAGCAGAGTGACTAGCTGTTCCAGCTCGCTAGGTGCCAGATTAGGATTAATATTCAATGTTTTTCCTGGCTCAACCTCCACTGGAACACTGTTCGAATTCTTAAGTACTGGAATTACATTGTCATCACTGATCAGAGTCTCTTCTGTAAGGTTTTCTTGTTCTGTTGCAGCTAAAGTACTATCCAAGATCTAATAAACATTATTATTGACTGATGTGGGCTCACTGATGAAACTATTAATGGCATCATCCTCTGTTTCATCTTTAAATGTCAAGGCTCTCCCTATGGTTAATAGTGGCTGAACTCCCTCTTCCTCCTCCAAATCTACCCATAATGGAGTATCAGCTTCTGTGCTTGGTCGAGCTGGAGGGTATAGGGTTAGATTCTTGATCTCAGTCCCGTCTGAAATGGTCATAGAACCTGACCGACAGCTGATACAGGCATCAGCTGTGGCCAACCATGGTCTTCCCAGGATCAGTGGGTGTCCCCCCAACTGAGATTTTGGATGTAACACCAAAAAGTCTGCAGGGTATTCCCACGAGTCTACTGAGATTACAAGGTCATCTAAAATTGCTACAGGCTTGATCGTTGATCTATCAGCAAGTTCCAAAACAGTAGGGGTTGGCCGAAGATTAGTGAGTCCCAATTCCTTCACAGTATTTATGGTCATAACATTAATAGCTGTGCCCAAATCCACCAAGACATTTGGAATCCGTGTCTTTCCTATGTGCACTGTAACAGTCGGGTTCCCAGGGTCATCATACTTTGCCACAGGGGCCTTTCCCATTATTAATTCTGACAATTTTCCCAGAATGTGGACAGTAGGAGGATCCTAGGGCCTTCTTCCTGGTTTCTTAACACACAAATCTTTAACTGTCTTATCATAAATAGGCACATCATGAAGGGCCTGTAACAGTGGAATTTTAACATATAAATTCTTCAACTCTCCCACGAAATCAAATCGGGGCTGTTCCACTGTCTTTTGCAGCTGCAATCGTTCAGGATATGGTGGTTCTCTATTCAATTGTGTAGGTTCTAGCAGATTGTGTGTTGCTTTCTGAGTTTCAGCTGCTTCTTTAGTAGGAGCATCAGCATCCTCAATAATGGGGTTTGCTTAATAGTGTTGATTTATTCCAGTTTCAGTCACTAGGGATGACAGATCCTCAGTGATAATAGGCTCCACTACCTTCCCTGATCGTAATATTATATCATTGCAGGGAATCTGAGTAATGGAGTATGCAGGCATGTTGGCAGTCTCAAACTGATGGATTGCTTTATTGTTTGGGTTCGGGTTAGGTTGTGCAGGTAGCTGGGGTCAAAGTGGTGCATTCATCGGTGCAGCATTGTTCTGGAAAGGGAGTTGTGGTTGCTGATACTGCTGGTGCTGATACTATTGAGGATGCTATTGTTGATACTGAGTCTGGTGATGGGGAAAGTTATTTCCTTGGTAAGGGTTCCTCCAGTTGGAATTCCAAGGAGCTTGGTTTGACTGCTGTGGCCAAGGTGTCCATGAATTAGAATTTTGCATTGGGTTCTGAGATGGATGCCACTGGTTGTTGGAAAAATGTGAAGGGAATTGTGTATTCATATTATGCATGTTGTTCATTCCATTTATATTATGCAGAAGAAATGTTGGATCTGGATTCATACCTTGGTTTCTAGGCTGCCATGGTTTCTTTTGTGCCATAAAGTATGCTGGCTCTACATTAGGAATAGACGCCTGCAGGACTGCTTTAACCTTAGGTAATGAAGGACACTCTTTAGTTTCATGCTGGAGTTCACATATCCTACATACCTCTTCTTTGTCCAACGGGCACTCCTTCAGTGGATGCTTCTTTCTACATTTGGGACAGAATACTCCAAGTGTAAGATCTTCTATTACTTGTCTCTGTTTTTCCTTCATGGCATCCATCTCTGAGGACAGGGAACTCATCATATCTATTTTAAAGTTCTCCAGTAGGTTGCCTATTTCTGCTCGAGTGGCACCTCCACTAGCTGACTTCTGAGTCCTAGTGAAAACATCTTGATCTCGATCCTTGTCTCGTTTGTTGGTTTTGGAAGATCCCCTAGAGTACCTTCAGCATAATTCAACAATTTTTTCAAAAGGTTCCTTCAAGATATCCCCTTTACCAAGCAGATTCAACATGTCAAGGCAATCTTCCCTGCTTCCTCTTAGCAAGATGATCTTGAGCACATCCTTGCCAATCTCAGCATGACCAGATCTTTGCAAATTGTACAGTAATCTCTCCACAAAGTCTTCCAAACTCTCTTCATCCTTTTGAACCATTTTAAACAACTCTTCCTTTCTATCTCTTGTTCTGCAATATTCTTGATATTTAGAAAGGAAGGTGTTCTTCATTTGATCCCAAGTGGTAATGGTCTCATGACCCAAACTCATGAACCAACGCAGAGCATTTCCTTTCAAGGTGGCTAGGAATAGATTCAGCTTCTGAGCACTAGAGGTGTAATCATAGCTGCGATAGAGAATATCAAACTCAAAAAGAAACTCATCAGGATCCTCAGAGGACTTACCATGGAAATTAGGGAGGACTGATGGTGAGATATTCTTCATAGGAGCTGCTCCAGAAGTCTGAAGGATAGGGAATTCTAATGTAGCCACAGTATTACCAGGCTGATTATTTTCTCTTTCTTCCTCCCAGCGGTCCTCATGTTCATTCTCACCCCCTCGTTCTCTATCAGCCATGGTTCTGGTCCAAAATTCAATAGTCTCTTTTATGCGTTCTTCCTCTGCTTTGGCTTCTTCCTCTTTTCTCCTCTCTTCTTTTTTCCTTCTTTCTTCTTCTGATATTCTGCGAGTCTCCAACCACACCTCTTTAGTAACTCTGGTTCCGTCAATATGATAAATCTCCTCTCTATCTGGTGCACCTACAACACTTCCCTTATCTTCAGGAGGTTTACTTTCTGCAACAGGAGTTGAAGGTCCCGTTGTATTCTCCACTATGGATGGTGAATGTTCAAGATTAGGAGGAACATAATTTCCCCTGCCTATAGAGTTTCGCTGTGGTCTAGTGGAAGAATAAACTCTAGCAATTATCTCGTCAATATAAGTGTGTCTTCCCTGACCTGTATTACGACCTTGACCTCTTCCACCTGCAATGTTAGTATTCAAAGGGGGTTCCCGATTTGTTTTTCTTGTATTCATGCATGCCATAAAAAATATTGAACTAAAGTAAAATCAAATGAAACCAACTACTAACTCTATCTATCTATTACCATCCCCGGCAATGGCGCCAAAATGTTGGGCACTCTATATGTCATTTAATTAAAGATAACATACAGAATGATCAATATAAATTGTCAAACCTGGGAAGGTATTTTATTTCAAAGGTAATGAGCACAATCTATGCATAAACAAATTAAGCAGTTGATTAATAAATGTAAGTAATGATCCTACCTAGATGCTCAGCCAACTCATTCCCTAAGCAACTAATCTGATTCACACATCTACAAATCCCAATTGAAACAATCCTTCTTACAGAATCAATCCAGAAAGTTAATGATCTAATAATGAAATGAAATGAAATTACTTTTGCAAGAAGTTAAATCCTTATGATCATCAAACTACAACATTTAACCTTTACCAAAATGATCTATCCAGTGACTACTGTAACTCCAACATTATCTATCTAATCTATGTATGCAATTAAAGATACAATAACAACCAAAATTGAAATACAAGCTTGAACTCTACTGATGATAATTGGAAGTCCTAGAAAGCATAAATAACTACCAATTGATTGGGATCGAGCTTGGCTGTTGCAGCTGATTAAAACACACATGCAATTTAATTGAATTGTTCTACACAGTCGACTGTCACACCACTCTGCTACAGGTATTCAAGATGCAATTGTAAACTACCGGCAAGGAAGCTAATCTCTGTTATAGCTATCAGCAATGTCTGCAACTTTCCACACCACACAACATGAATGAAATTAAACTATTCTACCTACTTAAATCGGCTATCTCTGTGAGAAGGCGGGCCCTAGCCTTCTAACAGAGATGCCGAGAGTCACAGCTAATTAAAACTCAGAAGTGAAGAATGCTACTCTCATATTATTAATGGAAGATCATGAGCTTCAATGCTCTGTTACAGCTTACACCAGTAATGATTGTCCAACCCCAGGCTACGAGAGCCTTCTGAGATTTATACAAAAAGAAAGACAGTTTCAGATCCACAAAAATAACACAGCAATGAAGATCTATGATCTTCATGCTGCGCAGTTACAACTAACTGATACAACATGTTGAATAGTGTTGTTAATACTGAAGGATGTTGTTGTCCCGATGGAAATTGGATCAACAAACTTGACAGCTGGAATGCCACCTGTCCGTTGCAGTAAGCTCTTCTTCAATGAGATCTGCTACAGTGGAAATTTGTTACAGCTCGCGTGGAGGATGCGTTATCCCTTAGAGTATGAGGAGATGACATTGAAGAGTCACAACTGGCACTGTTGGGCTGATACACCTGCGCTTTTAGACCTTGGCTAAATAAAGTCACATAAATTAGTATAAACCAAGGACTAAGATCCATAATCTTTAACAGTCTTAGGCATAAAAACAAATAAAGTAATAACAAATTATACCTTTCAATGTTATAGATTGATCTGGAAAGACATGGATATAGCTCAGAAAATAGGATGGAATTAGGGCAAAAAGGTGTAATAGAGGTAGCCAAAAAAGGGCATTTCCTAAAGCCAACAGGAAGATCATGCGAATTAACGCTATGATAATTTGGGAATAATACATGAGAAGATTGATTAAGAATGGTTTTGATTTTGATTTTTATTCTTTCTAGTTTTTAGTAAATTACAATTGGTGCAGTTTCAAATGTGTCAATACAAAAAGTTGTCTAAAATGATGCTACATGAAGGATTACATTTGTCTGATCATAAAATCTCTTGCGACATTGCAGGTAGCCAAAATTTCAAAAGTATTGATGGAGTTAGTTGCACCAGTCCATTGATTGAATGAAGGCATTTTTTTTACGCTTAGTTATCTCCCAAAATGGACAATAGATACCTTATAAAAGGGGCTCGCATAAGTGATATAGTGGGGATCTCCACAAAGCTTGAGGGAATTCCTTTATTGAGTGTTGTTGTTTTTGTATCTTTTGTATTTTGAAGCAGAAATGATGAGATGTCGCCATCAGTGATATTTGGATCTATTTATAACTCTGTAATGTTATGACTAAGATGGATCTTGTTACAAACAAGAAAGAAATTGAGAAGTATGGATGAGTGGCTTTCTGATGGTTACTTGATCTTTTTTAAAGAAATCCTTGAAGAACAGCTTTTCGTAGGATATATGGATATGCATTATCTATTACTTCAATAATCTTTTTGTGAATTTTTTTTCCTATTACTCTTACCATCCTTGTTGTTTGGTAGGTTTCTTGACCCAGATACAAGATTATTGATAGCAGAGTTGAATGAGAAAATGGCTCCACGGTTTGCAAAACTAAACAAAGCATTGGCAGATCTGGTGAGTGTTTAATCACCGCAATAATGGTCATGAAAGATATCATATCAGTTTTCTAAGTCTGCTTTTCGATTTCCCCTTGTTATGTAGACCGAATGAAGAATTATATTGTTGGATATTTTATTTGATGCTCAATTATAAGCTTGATTATCATTATTATCAATACTTTCATGCATAGTATTTTTAATTAACACTATTAATAGTCACTAGCCATTGTTAAATGATTTTTCCAAAACATTATGCTATATGGTCAGGTATCCATGCCACTCATTGAGGCCTTCTAAGTATGTGCGTTCATACTCCTGTTAAGACTATCATCACTGTCATATTTATACATTTTTCATACTACAACCATATCTATCCTCCCTACCAAAAATTAATATTAGATACCATGAAATTTCATGCTTTCACCATGGATGGTATACAATTCCATCCTATGGAGGATGTCGTATATATAAAAGCTGAGGCAATTGTGGAGATGTTTTTCACAAAGATCGCATTGTGGAGATGTTCACTCACAAAGATTATGAGCTCCCTTTCTACCTACCCAAAGGAAATAAGGACTCAAAATAATTACTAATTAGAATGTTTTGATATCATATTTACTATAGGTTATTGTTGATGAAAACTTAGGGTGGCTCTATAGGATGCTTTAAGAAATTCATTTACCTTGGTAATTATAGGGTTTGTTGTTAGGGTTGTAACCAATATTACTAGTATCATGTTGGAG
This sequence comes from Larix kaempferi, assembly GCA_027924585.1. Classification (NCBI taxonomy): domain Eukaryota; kingdom Viridiplantae; phylum Streptophyta; class Pinopsida; order Pinales; family Pinaceae; genus Larix; species Larix kaempferi. The sequence continues at coordinate 7,667,732 of BSBM01001134.1, forward strand.
GATATCTTGTTGAGGGATGAGAATATAACATTGAGAATTAACAAAGTCATGTAGTCTCAAGTATCAAAACAAAGATACCCTTGTGACATTTGGTTGTGAGATCGTAGGGTCTTTAAAGGAAATTCATGCGAAATATAACCCAGTTCCTTTCTTCAAGCGTGTACTTGGTGAACGAGAAATCTAACTTAGTTGTGAGAACATGAAGGAGAGACAAACTGCATAATTAGAATGCTATTTCTTCAGACTATCTCCAATGGAAATGAAATAAGTCAACATCATCTTACAAAATTCCATGAACCTAACTCACCATATTTCTTCAAGTCTGCAAAAGAGAAAGGGTGAAAAAATTAGAAGTCATGATCACTGTTTTTTTTAATAAAGCCTAACAAATATATGATAACGTGTGTGCTTTTCCTTGTTTGCAATGTTGTTGGAGATCCAATCCAATCCCTCATACAAGCCCTCACCAGAATTTGCGCAAGTGCTTTGGATATAACTAAAAGTATAAATCAAATTCAGTCAGACAGTTAATTCCAGTCTCACCACTATTTATTGATTATTGACACTTGCATATCACAAATGTTACCTAAATTTCACTAGAAGCATGGAAGCAACAAATCCTTATCAATGAGTACATGAAGGCACTTCCAATAGCTACAATAAAAAACAAGTGGAAATCAATAGACAATAGTTTACCAATGGTGTTGCCTAAGGGAAATGATGAAGGGAAATACAGATCAGTCCCCCTCTACTCCAATAAACGAGAATCTTGCGTGGCACTCTGTACATATGGAAGATGGAAGTGAGCTAAAAAAGGAAGCAAATTTTGTGGGGGCACAAACCTTGGATCAAGGCCAGCCCAAAAAGTCTGAGGATTGTGCCCTCTCTGAATTAGAAGCTGCATATATTGCTGCTGAAGAGGCAGTTCGAGCTGCTACTGAGGTTTGTTTTTCTGGTATGTTCTCTTGTACTTGGGGAGTTTTACATTTACCTCCCCAGGAATGCTTTTTATTTTTATTTTTGGAGGGAATTTCATACACTGCTTTATCATTAATATCTAGTCAGTTTCCACTAGAGTACTGTATTGTATTTATAAAATTATATATATATTACAGGCATATGCAACATCAAAAGCAGAATGTAGTACTTTCCGTGAACTTCATAAGATACCATCGTTTCATAAATTTTCCAGGAGTGAACAATATGTACAAAAGGAGGATTCCGATGACAGAAAGAGGAAATGGTTTGGTGCAGTGCTTGGGAAGCAAGATTGTTCTTCTGAAATAGATTCTAGAAGCTGTAGAGTTAGGAATTGGTCAGTAGATTTTGCTGCTACTTGTGGTAATTTAGATAGTTCTAGATTAGCAGGTCCAAATTTTGGAAGTGGAAATATTTTTCCCACAACTGATTCAAACAAGAAACAGAGAAGCCACTCCAACGATGTTGATAGTCATTCTGACCTTAAGGAGCGGTCGGTAGAAACAAGGGCAGTTGACAGTAAACCGACAAAAAGTCAAGTTCATAATTCTTGCGGCATTACTAGAGTAAAGATCCCTACTAGTAGAGATAAACAACCTTATTCATTGGGATAACATTCAGAAGTTTTTTATCAAAGTATTCATAAATTGAATGAGAAATGTTCTAGTAAGATTGAGAAAATATGTATTGGGAAGGAAAGACATGGCAATGATGATAAAAGGGTTGTTGAAGTCAGAGCAAACATAGGATCACTTGGTACTAGAAATGGCCATAAAGATGAAATGAAAGGGGCGGACCATATAAAAAAGGGTATCTCAGATTATGTAGCATCATTGCTCATTGCATTGTATAAGACCAAGAAAATTGACAAAGATGGGTACAAATCTATCATGAAGAAGAGTACTATCAAGGTAGGATAATATTCACATTTTATTTGCACATGTTGGTATGCTAGCTTAATATATAATACCTAATTGAACATTTAAATGTGTTATGTTTTCTTAATCATTTGTCCAGGATAAGACTTTTCCTCTTTATTAGGGATTTGTATATTTCTTAAGAAATTGTATCAAGTGTATAAGTTTATACCATAATCTCCAGAAAATTTTCCATTTTGCCAACCTTTGTGGACCCAGTAGAATGCCACTGCATCATGTTTAGAAGTTTATACTAATAATTTTCCAGCCTGTCAACCTTTGTGGATGCAGTAGAATATCATGCAATGCTTTATATTCTTTGAAATACTTTGCTCATTTGTGGTATGTTGTTGTAAATCATGATCAGGTGATGGAACATAACACACCAGCAGAGAATGCCATGACTGTTTCTGAGTTCCTTGATTGCAAACACAGAAATAAGGTGTGTATTTGTTGGATAAAAAAGGACAGCTGATTAGAATCAAATGCATTGAATATCAGTTTTTCATTGTATGTTAATCTGTTATTGACTTATTCTAGTCTCTTTACCTTGCTCGATTATTAGTAGAGTTCACTTTCCAAGACATTATCTGTCATTTCCTCCCTATGAGTAGGTTCTGACTTCTTTTTAACAGCATTGTATCTGAGCTTTGTTTGCTATACAGACTTAGTTTGAATGATAATTTGTCTTCTGGGTGGAGATGTTTTCATAGAAATAAATGGTTGGGATATGTGACTTTGACTTTTGTCGCTTTTATCCTACATGCTAGGGGTGTCTTTCATTGTTATCTTGTTACCTTTGATGCTCAGAAATGTTTTTTGAAACACCCAGAATTGATTTATGACCACCTTGACACCTATTTGTGAGGTCGAGGTATGCCCGGAATTGATATTTCAGGCATATATTGTGATTAGGGATGATTTAATGGCTGATATAGAAACCCATGACTATAGTCCATGCTCCAAAAAGTACCCATACTTCATGTTGCTTGCTAGTTTGATGCACAGTTGAGGGAGGATGTTAATTATGGTTGCTTTTTAAGGTTGTTGAGTACCTAGAATTGATTTTTGAGGGATTGTGGCATGCCCAGATTTGAAAGACTTATATACCCCATATGTTAAGAGACAAAAGGGAGATATTGTCATTTTTCTACCATATCTCATCCTTGGGTGCCCCTTGCTACCTTCTTACATTTATATCATAAGCGTCCATCTCTCTATATCTAGAAAGAAAACACTCATAGACAACAATCCCTTTGAACTATATCTAGGCACAATCCCGTGAGAATCTAGATAGATCATTCTTCTTTACCAACCAATATCACACATTGGAGGAATTGGCCACCATGCAGATACCCCAAGTAGAGATGCATAAGTGAATAGGTCGGAAAGAGAGTGCACACCGTCCACTCCCTTGTGATGAGCCCCACTAGCATAGTAGAGAGATGCCCCCACTAGTGTGCTTCATCACATAGACACCTCCTGCTCTTAATTGAGCAGAAAAATTCCCATCACTGTATTTTCCTCTTTAGCCTCAAATGTTAGGATAGCTCCAGCTGATTGTTCCCAAGCTCCTCAAAAGAATACCCTATCAAGCCCTATCACTCCATGGCATTCCACAAAGGAAATTATCAAGATTTTGTGTGGCTCACTCAAAAATTATGGATAATAGGGCAACGTGGTCCACACAATTAAAAAATCCCTCAACCCAACACATTAGTGGAGTGGATTTATCTTTTTGAAATTGGATTTGGCTTTTTCTCTACATAAAAAACAAATATACTCTTCCGAGTGAGCAGGGTTCCTTACAACTGATGGTTAAACAATTACCTATAATAAGCCATTTTAGCAATTTATCCATTCTCTCTGTTGTTGGATAGCCTATAATAAGCCATTTTAGCAATTTATCCATTCTCTCTGTTGTTGGGATAGCCTTAGGTTCTAAGCGACTACTAAAAAACAACTTTTTTGATACATGAAGGCTTTAGTTCATACCGATGTTATATCTATTTCTTAAGTTTTCTTAGCTTTGGTGATACCATGAGGGCTTCACCTCATACATATCTTCTCTCTATTTCTTGAATTGTTTTAAGATTGCTGATAAATGAGGGCAAATATATGTGCTTGTTCTCTGCATCAAAAACAAAAATGCTCTGCTCAATGTCCAGGGTTCCATACAACTACTGGTCAAACAATTACCTGTAACAAGCCATTTTAACAATAAAAAAATTCAGTCATTAAAAATGTATCAATAGACCATGGTGTAGATTGGTAAAAAAATGATCTGAAAATGAACCGAGGTTAAAAAGTTGTGTTATGTGGTAAAAAAGATCAATGAAGACATTCTTAATTACATAGCTCTCATAGTACTCTTCATAATTATATGTTCTTTTGAGCTATGCATAATTAGAAACAATAATGTAGCCTAAAACTCAGCCTCCCATAAATGAGTTTAATTTTTGCAAATGGATATATATCCAACAATGAAGCTGGGATGATGTCATCAAACAAAGTGCAGAGAAACTTCCAAGGATCTGATATTACTTCTAAGTTTCTAACAATTTAGTGGTCATTGGGAACTTTATTAACACCTTATTTGAACATAGAAATGGAAATTAGCAGCCTAGTATGGCTTCATATCTAGAGAATATATGAAATGTAGAGCATTTTATGCCTTACAAACTTTCGAAGCTTCATTTCTCTTTTACATAAGAATGCCTGGATTATTCTCATCTGCTACATCCATAGCAACACCAAGGAACTCTGCTTTCAAACAAAGGTCACCACTTGAGAGCAAAATATCTTCATATTTCATTTGCATCGAAGTGCCCCCTCTCTAACATGCACATAAAAACTTAAAGGCAGATAGGACAACACTCCCATGGCATAGCAAATACCACTAAAAACTTAAGATTAAGATTTATGTCAGTTACAGAGGTCTATAAGTAAGAGAGATCAAGATTCTGTAGCTTCTTTCATTTTACCACAACCAGCTAAACTCCAAGGTCTGTGATCCCACCCACCACTTGAAATTTAGAGTATGCAATTTACTGCAGCCTACAACTCTGCATTTGAGATCTATGTCACGGATTTACTTGCATTTCACGAATTTTAAAGGTTGCAACTTCTAGGAATGTGTATGTTTTTTGCATTGTAATTAGTGATTTCAATCTATTTGGAATGATTGATTTTGACAAAAGATGGAAAACATTTAACCAAGTAAGGTCCAAGGTCCAAGGCCCAACTTTTGAAATGTTTTAACTTTGAATATAAATTTGGTGATAGATGAAGGCTTTAGCTCTTAGCGCATGAGGGATTGAGGGATTTAGTGATAATTTAATTGGAGTTAAATCTTTGGGAAGTATTGAACCTTCAACCATATTCTATTATTGTTTGCCTCTTTACTTGTGGTGGCATTACCATATGACTTGTCCCTGTTCGAGTGACTCATATATTGTTCCCATGCAAATTGTTTGAATATCATCATTGTCAAGCAATAACAACTTCTTTAAGGATGCTAGCTCAATGGTAGAGCACCTTCCTAATTATAGGCAGGAGATTGGTGGTTCGATTCTTCCGTACCCTATCATAAATTAGTGACTAAGAAAATGACTAAATTCACATATATACAACTATTAGTAGCTAATTTCCAATATCTTATAGCGCAACTAACATTTAGTCATATTTATCTTAGTCATTAATATGTTATCATCTAGTAGTTTATTTAGTCGTATATTTGGTCATTAATTGTGAAAATCAATGACTAAATCAGTGAGTATCAATGACTAAATCAATGAGTATCAATGACTAAATCAATGACTTAATCAGTGACTATCAATGACTAAATCAATGACTAATAAGTCAACCAATTAATGACTAGCGAAATACAACTAGAGATAAGATAGTGGAAACTGGATACTATTAGTCACCGACTCAAAAATAGTTGTTTATAGTCGAATTTTAGTCATTAATTTCTCATTTTGTACTAGTGAGTTTCTATGTGAATTGACTCTCTGTTCTCTTCTTCAAAATTCTAATTATTATTTGGAATAGAAATTTTTAGCGCATCTGCATAACTCTCCGTTTCAAGTACAAATTTTGAACCTTCATAGTCTAGTTTTGACAGACTTTTGGTGTTGTTTCCGAACTTTTGTCGACATTCCAACTGGATGCTAATCTTTTGTATTTATTCTTTTAGAGAGGTGACCTCAACTTCTATCTTTTTCACACTTTTCTTCTCTCAATTTCAATTGCCTTATTGTATCTTCTTCTAATTTCAATAGCGATTCCTGCAAATGTTTGTTTTTCTTCCTTGATTTCTTCAGTTCTTCCAACACAATGATAAACTCTCCTTCAAAATCTACTTCATCCATTCCTTCATATTCCATGTCCATATTTATTAGATATTTTCATTACTCATGAAGAGTTTTTCCTGCATGTTCATATCTGCGCAAGGATTTATCTTCTAGATGTTAAGTTGTTATTGAAGACACCCGCTCTGATACCAATTGTTGGAATCTTATTATATTGAGAGGGGGGGTGAATCAGTATTAGCGTAGTTATGAACTATTTTTTCTTCTTATCAATTGAACATAAATTGTGCATTGACCATTCAACATCACATGCACAAAACACAAAACACATAGATTTTTACGTGGAAACCCAAACGAGAGAAAGCCACGTAATGCTCTCTTATAATATAAAGATTACACTCATGGAAGCACCAACTTTTGAAGTTCTCCAACACGAATTGGAAGGATGCACTGAACCCCTGGTCTTATAGGAAATGACCTGAAGGAAGCACTGACTCCATGATGTAACAACTTCAATTGGAAGGAGGCACGGTCCCCATGCTCCTTGCCCCGTCCTAATGCCTTGATATGACTGTATAAGATATTTCTTTGCAGTTCTATTGATTAGCACAAACTTAAGATAATCTACAGTTTATTTTGTTGTGCACACCTTCTGTATACTGAGATCTTGCAATCACTGTATCACTTATATCAACATTACATAACTAACTTCATACTTCACAAAATGTGTGTTGCTTCATCATATACTGCAATCTATGCTCTGGTTCAATATGTCGCTCTATTTCTGCACATCTACAAACTTAATTGATACTACACAACCGCTGCTGAGTTGTTGTTCTGACTTTGTGCATATGCATTAGATCAATTTTCGCACCTACTTGGTGCATCTATCTTTAGATAATATGTGACCTTTTGTGCATCATCTGTGATACTTCCTTTCCATTCTTCGCACTTGTCTCATATCACCCTTTTCATCTTTTGCATCTTCTGCTAAGATGCAATTCTATCTTCGTGCTTCTATCTACTTTACTTTTTGCATCTGTACCTCTGCATCAAGTCTATTTTTGCACATCGTTCTTAGATCATGTGTGACTTTCTATGTACTATATGTGATACTATCATTCTGTACTCACACACTTGCGCATCATTTGTCGTCCTACATTTCTATCTTCGTGCAACTATCATAGATAAACTACATAATTATGTGCACCATCAACAATTCCATTCTTATGTTCGTGCGTACTAGGCTCTCTACTAGATCATATTTTTCTGGTTCCATGAGCCCTTCATACCCCAAAATAAGAAGCTTTCCAAATCAGAGTACTACAACTTTTTCATCTTCAAGCTTACTTCATCTCTCCAACTTGGATTCTTATTTATACTTGTCCTGCGCGGATGGTATGTCCACAAGTTGGTCATATCGTCCCTTCTTCCTTGCTTCACAGTTTCGCTTACTTCACTCTTTTTCCACTAGTCATGTTCTACACCACTTAGGTGTCATACCTTGTGGGTATTATGCATACTCAGTCCTTTTCCTAGTGGGAGTTGTTCCCTTGAAGTGTGGTCTTGTGCCCTTGTTGTACCATCGCTTGTGGGACTTGTGCACTTGACTTGTATGACCATCACTTCCTACTGGTACTTTTATGTGCTTCAATAACTTGTATACTTATTCTGATTGGTATGTATTGCACACTTTTGGGTCTTTCATAACTTTCCAACTGCTTCTTACTCCCAAGCCTCTCGCACACTCCCGAATGTTGTCCAACCAACTCTTTTGAATTTTCCTTGAAGTAACATGACTAGGTGTACTTAGGACTTGCGCATGTACCTTATGTACTTCTTCAAACTGGATTCCATATATTTCTTCAAACTAGCTTTCATATGCTTATTCAAACTGGAACAAGGATACTAAATCATTTTTGACATTAGTTGACATCAATGAAAACCAAAGTTCAACATACCCCATCCATTCCTACCACCATGGGTTTCCCTTAGAAGCACCATTGAAAAATAGGGAATAGAAGATTGTTTTTCCTCCATTCTTTAAACTTTTATTTTTCCATGTCTATCTCCCACATATTTTCCTACTATATATGCTTTTGGACTAAAGAGAGATCTTGGGAAGGAATTATTTGATCCAACTTATTTCAAAATTTCAAAGAGGTTCAAGTTATCTGGAATGTTCTATCCCATAGATTGCAATGTTTCCAACATGAGGTTTTTAACTCTAATGGTTGTTCTACTTGGATCCATTTTTTTAGCTTCAAATATTACTTTGTTATGCGCCAAATAGATCTTCCAACATACATTTTTCGGTAGATCATTCCATAATTTGAGAATATAATGCTTCTTTTGAAGGGATCCAAGATACTGCTCTTTCCATTTGAGAAGGGAGGTGAATATTCTCACTTAAGTTTCTTTTCATGGTCCCCCAAACTATCTAAGGAAATTTACATTCAAGGAAAATATGATTAATGGATTCTTCTATGATTTTGTACACACCATGTTGGTCCTTCTATTCCTATTTTTCTTAGGTTATCCATTGTGAGGATTTGTTTGTGAACTAGCAACCGTGCAAAAGGATTTAGTTTTGGAAGACTTCTTGCATTCCAAATCCACTTCCATATTATAGAAAAAGGTGGTTGTGGAATATTTGCCCAAAATATTTCTATTCCCTTTGTTTACAGTATACTTCCCTATTTCACCCCATCCCTTGCTATCCTTTTCCCTTTTATGGGATGGATAATTTCCTTGAAGTAAGAAAAGGATACAATCATAATCCTGAAGCAAGTGAACTAGGTCATCCAACTTTTTCCAATATTTACAAGCTCCAATATCCATCCAATCTGAAATATCATATAAATAAGAATAACCATATGAGGTGAGCCATTATTTAATTGCAAGAAGGCTCGGGATTGACAAAAGAGGGGGGTGGACTAGGATACTATTAGTCCACATGTGAATTTGTTTTCCATTGCCTAGAATCCAAAGAAGCTAACCTTTGATTAATCCAACTGCAGACTTGCATATGCTCCATATGTTTGTGCCTTTCCCTATAATTTCACCATCCAAGAATCTTAATATTTGCCTCCTTATATATTTTTTCGATGAATTTATTTCCACCATTCCTTTCCTTTAGATATCATTCTCCAAATAATTTTAACCCCCAAAGTGATATTCATTAATCCAGGTTCTCTTATTCCTATTTCACCCTTTTAAGTCAAGCATCTAACAGTCTCCCAATTGAATAAATGAAACTTATTATTAGTAGTCCGCTCTCCTTGCCAAAGGAAAATTCAAATTTATTTACTTATATTATTCATAACACCTGCATGAGCTAAAACAAACAGAGCATGCAAAAATAGGGTAGAATTAATTTAATAAGAGCGATTTTACTTGCCAAGTTAAGCCATCATATACCCCATGATCAAGCTTTCTCTTTGAACTTCTGAATGATGTTTTTCCATTGTATTGATTTAATTCCTTTGATAGTGATTGGAACTCCAATATACTTGAATTAAGTCCAATTTAATTTCACTTTGAACCCAAGGATTCTTGAAATAACACTGAGTAGATGAGGGGACCAATCCCAACCATATATACTATTTTTTTAATGTTATCTAGACCCACTAAGGCATTTAGAAAAATATCCCCCTCGAATTTTTGTGTGATATATTCTGAAGAACTTCCAAGAACAGTAGTGTCATCTACAAACTTAGCATGATTGACTAGTTGAGATCCTTTGGCTGTGGTTATTCCTAGAATAATGCCTTCCTCACTTCGAGAGTTGAGCTTTCTTCTAAGGGATTCTACTACAATAATATACATGAAAGGAGATAGATTAAAACCTTATGTTATACCCCTGAAGCATTGAATAAAGGGGTTGTTCTACCATTCACAAGGGGGACGATTCACGACTGCCAAATACAGGATTTGATCCATTTGATGAAAGTAAGAGAACATCCAATTTTTTCCATAATCAGGAAAAGGAAATGATCCTTTACTCTATCAAAGGAGTTGGAGAAATCCATCTTTATAGCCATTCCTGTCTCCTTCCTATTTAGAATGGAGTGAATAGCTTCCTAAACTATGAGAATGTTGTCAAAAAAATTTCTTCTTGAGGTAAAACCTCGATTTCTTGAGATTAACTTTAGAATGATTTTTTCATTTTAATGCCAATTTCACTAAATTTGGACAAATTAGGCAAATTTTGGACTAAAAAAGTGTGAATTTAGTCTTTGAAAATGTCAATATCAACCTTTCTAAAGTGCAAAAACGGGTTCTGAAAGTGGCAATATTGGATTTGAAAAGTGTATTTTTCTATTCGAATAGTGTGTTTTTTTTACTACTTATGAACCTTAAAATTGCAATTTTTTTGTTATAAAACTATGACTTTCAATTCAAAAAGAGTGAATTTTAAATCAAAAAATGCAAATTTTGATTTGAAAAGTGTGAATTTTAAATAAAAAAATGCAAATTTTGATTTGAAATGTGTGAATATTAAATCAAAAAATGCAAATTTTGATTTGAAATGTGTGAATTTAAAACCAACAAATGCAAATTTTGATTTGAAATGTGTGAATTTAAAATCAAAATATGCAAATTTGAATTTGAAATGTGTGAATTTAAAATAAAAAAAATGCAATTTCTGATTTGGAAAGTGTGAATTTCAAATAAAAAAATGCAATTTTTTATTTTAAAATTGCAATTTTCATTTGTAAATGTTCAAACTTATAAGGAGAAAAGTTCAATGTCTAAAATATTCAGTCATTGTTTGAATAACAAGTCAATCGAGGAAGTTATAACATAAATAATGGTTTGTCTCAACTTCTGTTTTTCGGAAGAAGGATTGTCTGCCCCTTCTTTTCGAAGTTAATTGTGAAAACATATATCCAACAATTTATCTATATCTATAATGGAGAACACAAGAAGGATTGACCGACCCTTCTTGTAGTGTCAAACTATTATTAAAATAATATTGGGAATAAGAAGGGTTGGTCAACCCTTCAATTTCGAGGGAATTGTAAAAATATAATACCTTGGAAGTTATAACATATAAAAATAGTTTGTCCCGACTTCCGTTTTCTGAAAAGAAGGATCGACCGCCCCTTCTTATTGCATTTAATTGTGAAAACCTTTATCCAACAATTCAACTATATCCATAATGGAGAACACAAGAAGGATCAACCGACTCTTCTTGCAGTGTCAAAATATTATGAAAAGAATATTCGGAATACAAAGGGTAGACCGATCCTTCTTGCAGGGTCGAACTATTATGAAAATAATATTGGAAAAAAGAAGGGTCGACTGACCCTTCAATTAGGAGGGAATTGTAAAAATAGAACACCTTGTAAAAAAGAAGGGTCGGCCACCCCTTCTTTTCATAGTTAATTTTCAAAACCTTTATCGAGCAATTAATCTATAGCCATAATGGAGAACACAAGAAGGATTCACCGACCCTTCTTGCAGTGTCAAAATATTATGAAAAGAATATTGGGAATATGAAGGGTCAGTCGACCCTTCATTTAGGAGGGACTTGTAACAATAGAACACCTTGGAGAAAGAGCGGCCGCTCTTTCTCTGAGAATATTTCCACTTTCCAGCAAAGTCTTTAAAGCGAAACGTATCTAAATTTTGTTGTTAAAATGTTGACATCTAGTATCCTAGGGTGACACGTGGAATGATCATATTGTGACACATGGCATATTTGATTTGGCACATTGAGTATAGCGAGGTTACTAATTTTTATTTGGCTTGGCACTTGGTGGGGTAGTGCAGAACTCGCTTCAAGAGGAAACCAAGGAGCTGAACCGGAAGATGGACTTCTTGCTGCAATCCATGGGCCTCCATATTCCTCATGCTACCACGAATGCACCGGAAGAAAATGCTCAAGGCCATTCCCGGGACTTTCCTTATATTTTACTGTAATGCTATTATGCTCTCTAGTGATCAGGGGTTGTTTCTCCCGTGTAGTTGGTGTGTTTCTTTTGTTTATATCATAGTAGCAAAAGACGACCGTATTAGCAGTTGCTGCATGGAAATTGGAACAAAGTTAAAAATACCGCAAACATTCAAGATGATGCGAGTTTTTGAAGATGATACGAGTTTATGAAATTTTTTATTTGATTTGGCACATTGAGTATAGCGAGGTTACTCAATTACCACATCTGTAATGATGATGGAGTACAATTTTAATTATATCGCGTATGATTTGATGTCAAATCTAAACAACTTATCATTATGGATTAGTCGAATCAACGATTATGAATTCAAATATGGTCGAAGGTGAAAATCGTAGTTAGGAGCCTAATTGCAATTTTTAAAAATGGTAGAGGGGAAAATGGACAAGCTAAACTTCATTTAAATCACCCAGTCTAATCTCATCCATAGGATCAAGACAAATCGACGGTTAAAACTTAAACATGTGGGAAGGAAAAGAAGGGTTGCGGGGTTTTATTTCATAAATATATACATTCTTTCCGCAATCCACAATCTGGAATTGCGGGTTGTGGGTTGTGGAAATACAAAGTGCAAAACTATTTTAAGACTCTTCCCGCAATCCGCAATTGCAGGTTGCGGGTTGAGGATGTAAAAGACCACAATTATTGAAGAATATTTCTACATCCACAATGCTCATTAAGGATTGTAGGTTGCGGAAAGGAAATGTTTCAAAACTGAAAACCAAGAACCTGACTTCAAAGGAAAGTGTGAATTTCAAATCAACCTTTAAAGTGTGAATTTGAAATCAAGAAATGCAAATTTTGATTTCAAAAGTGTGAATTTGAAAACAAAAAATGCGAATTGTGCTTTGAAAAGTGTGAATTTCAAATCAAAAAATGCAAATTGTGCTTTGAAAAGTGTGAATTTCAAATTAAAAAATGCAATTTCTCATTTAAAAAGTGTGCATTTCAAATAAAAAAATGCAATTTTCATTTTTAAATGTTCAAAATTTCAAGGTGAAATGTCCAATGTCTAAAATATTCACTCATTGTTTGAATAGCCAATCAATTGGCTAAGTTATAACATATAAAAATGGTTTGTCTTGACTTTTGTTTTCCGACCAGAAGGATCGGTCACCCCTTCTTTTCGTAGTTAATTGGGAAAACATTTATCCAACAATTTAGATATATCCATAATGGAGAACACAAGAAGGGTCGACCGACCCTTCTTGCAGTGTCGAACTATTATGAAAATAATATTGGGAATACGAAGGGTCAGTCGACTCTTTTGGTAGTGTCGAACTATTATGAAAATAATATTGGGAGTAAGACAGGTCGGCCGACCCTTCAATTGCGAGGGAATTGTAAAAATAGAACACCTTATAAGTTATAACATATAAAAATGGTTTATGCCATCTTTTGTCTTCGATCCTTGTTTTCCGACAAAAAGGATTGGCCGCCCCTTCTTTTCGTAGTTGATTGTGGGAACCTTTATCCATAAGTTCATCTATATCCATGATGAGAACACAAGAAGGATCGACCGACCCTTCTTGCAGTGTCGAACTATTATGAAAAGAATATTGGGAACAAGAAGGGTCAGCCAACATTTCATCTACAAGGGAATTGTAAAAATAGAACACCTTAGAGAACGAGCGACCACTCTTTCTCTGAGAATAAATCTACTTGCTAGCAAAGACTTTGAAGCAAAACTTCTATAAATTTTGTGACACATGGAACGCTTATATTGTGACATGTGGCATATTTGATTTTTAAAATTAGTGTAAAGATTGTTTAAACGAATATTAAGGATATTAATGGTACCATTTAACGTTTGGGGACAGTTTTAAGTTCCTGCATTTTCTGAACTAGCAACGTGGATGTTATATCAGCGGGGTCGAAATTTGAAGTATAGCTTGCAATTTGTGGAGAAATGAGAAGTAGTTGGAGATGAATATGGTGTAAGGATCTTCCGCCCATTATTTTCCTTATTTAATTGTCAAAACTTTTATCCATCAATTCAGATATAGCCATAATGGATAATATAAGAAGGATTAACCGACCCTTCTTGCAATGTCGAACTATTATGAAAAGAATATTGGGAATAAGAAGTGTTGGACGACCCTTCATTTAGGAGGGCATTGTAACAATAGAACACCTTGGAGAAAGAGAGGAGAAAGAGCGGTTGCTCTTTCTCTGAGAATATTTCCACTTGCCAGCAAAGTCTTTAAATCAAAACGTCTATAAATTTTGTTGTTAAAATGTTGATATCTAGTATCCTAGGGTGACACGTGGAACGATCATATTGTGACACGTGGCATATTTGATTTGGCACATTGAGTATAGGGAGGTTACTATTTTTTATTTGATTTGGCACATTGAGTATAGCGAGGTTACTAATGCAGGTTTAACCACAACACAATCAGGAAATGAAAATTCACTCATAGTAGTTTTAAGGATTAGGGACGTGCAAGATTACCCTGTAGCTGGAATGCTAATTGAAAAATTAACATGAATTTATTAATTTATGTTAATCATTTGCAGAAATAGATAAATGTTTTAATTAAATACATTCAATTAAAACATAAAAGACACACAGATCATGAGTAAAGACAAATCCAAACTGTAGATCAATGTATGGATTATTGATTGCAAAAATTAAACAGTGTTCATAAATAATCTGAAGTGAAAATAAACATTCATCAAAGAAAACTAAAAGCAAAATGGACAAAATCATTGGGCAATGCAGTCAAAACATACAAATATGATTAAACATGACAGTTCTTTGCAAAGAAAACTAATCAGAGGCAGGATAGCCACCCGCTCACAGTCAAAGAGCTTTTGTTTAGTGATTAAAGAAGAAGATATGAACAACCCATCAATATAGAGCATACGATAATGAATTCTATACTGACTTTAGCAGAAAATGGTATTGGATGCTTGAAATGAAAGCAGCAGAGCATAATATTTATGAATTATGTCCGAATACAACACCTATCCAAGCATGAAAAAGCACAATAGTATGAATTAAACAATGAGAGAAACATTCACATAAGAGAAGAAGTAAATAGACTGTAAGACGAATAACACAGGAATCTCTAATAGAAAACCTTGCTCGACCTAGCAATATTTTATTAAAATATATCTCAGAGTGCTTAACACAAGGAATTGATGAGTCCAACAAAAGTTTCCAACCATATCTCCTTCTATTACATTGCTTATATAGATGCTCAGATCCTTCAGGCTCAAGCTGCCTCAACAGGAAGTTGTTACAATGTAGGTGACACCTATTCATTTAGGTTCGCCACCCTCAGGAATTAGTTACAACAAAATGACAATGCAAGAAAAACTAGCTCAATTTCCTTTTACAAAATTACTGAGCATTTTTACCGAAAGACAACAGACTCTAACAAAATAAACAAAATGCTTAAGTGGTTCAATATCAGCTTTCTCTTCCCATATTTCTCAATGAGCTTCCATAGCTCGACAGCTGGCAGCTCTAAGGTGGCCAACTCCTTCATTAAGACTCGGATCTCAGTGTGGTCCCTATAAGAGTAGCTTCGCAGATGTGCACTAGCCTCTTTGAACATCATGCTCAACTCAAAATCCTTTGCCATTTTCTCCACCTCTGTCTTCCCTGATAGCAACTGATCCATACCTGAAAAATCTATGAAATCAACTTTACATCTTGCCAATTTCTTCTGATATTCTTCTTTTGTGAGCATTGTTCCATCCTCCTCCCAAAAGGGAGGTAAGCCTTTCTTGAACAAAGGGTCAAACATGTCTTTGAAATACTTGATCTGTTGTGCCATGACATCTATTTTAGTTTGACTAGCCTTTACCTGCTAGTGCTTGTGCATCAATTTTTTGGGTCCAATGATGATGGAAACCCTATCTGTTACACCAGTTGTCTGAACCTTCTCCTCAGATAAGCCATTTAAGAATTCGATGGAATTCTCAGTATACTCTACAGGTTTTTTGTTCAATTTCTCATTTGCTGCAATCACATTATTCTTGGCTAATTTTATCACTGCTTCCTTGTCCAAGACAAAATCGAGGAAGGGCCTCAATTTTACTGATTCTTCAATGATGCCATCCCAAATGACCTGCCTGACCTCTAGCAAGGAAGTCTGCCCTATAGCTTGTCTTTCCAACTCATCATATTTACCCTGCAACTCCTGGTGCTTGGCTTCCCAAGCCTCCTTTTCTCTTTCTTCATTATCCTTCAGGTTTTTCAGATTCACACTGCTTTTTTAATCTTGTTATTTCCACATCTTCCAGACTAACTTTGGCTATAGCCCCTACCAGGGAGAAATCACCAACCTCTATGAATGGTGTGGCCATGCTTTCTACGTCTTCCTCTTTCTCATGCAGTTTCTTCTCAAGCTCTTCCACTTTGGCCTTTGATATTTTCTCACTTTGGGCTATATCTATCTTCCATTGTTTTTCCTTCTCTTCAAGCTTCAATAGCTTGGCCCTATAGTTTGTCAAGTCAATCTGCAACTTCTCCTTCTTTTCCTCCAGTTATGTTAGCTCAGAGATTTCTACTAACTAGGTAGAGGGGAGTTTCAACCCCTTTTTTAGAGATTGGATGATGTTGTCTTTTTTGTTTAGTAGGTTTTGAATGCTGGCTCTTTTATCATCCTGACCCTCAGTGGCCACTATCTCACCCTGCAATTTCCTGATTTGTGCCTTATGAGCTTTGTTTTTCATCTTTTCCTGCTTCAGCTGGCTGGAAACCTTACTCTTACTGACCTGTACCTTTGATAGCTCCAAATCTGTCCTCAACAGTTTAGTATAAATAGCATCCCTGATTTCTTTGTGCATGTTTATTACATCTGGGACATGGATGTCCTCTAAATTCATCCTTAGCTGAGTGGCCTTGCTCTTGGTGGCCAAGGCCAAACTCAGGGTGTTCTGAGCGAGGCTCCTGCTAGTCACTAGAGACACTTCTTTGCTTGAAATTTTCCTTACTTCAATGTATAACTTGAACTCCTCTGAGGCTGCCCCTAATTCCACCTTGTATTCATCTATCAACTCATCTCTATTTTTGCTTAAGGCAGCAGGCTTAGTGGCTACTGGGTTAAACACATACTCTTTGATCTCAAATGCTGGTAGCTTATCCACTTGTTTCTTTTTTCCTTTACCAGTCCCCACAGGTACTAGCTGGGCTACCCCTTGTTTCTTTTTTCCTTTACCAGTCCCCAGAGGTAGTAACTACTGCTTAGATTCTTCAGTTTTCTGCCTCTTTGGGGCTCTCTCAGCTTCCCCTTCTGTGTCCATAGGGACACTGTCATCTTCCTTGCTGGAATTTATTAAGTTGATGGCCATATGCATGGCTGCTGGAACTGATAGGACTAGGCTAGACAAGCCAGGAACTGGGGGTGTGTTCCCTTTTGTCAACAGGGAGGAGCTCTCATGTGTGTCTATTTCCATATGGCTCCTGCTAGGACATCCCAATAAATTTGCAACTTCTGCCATGCTTGGAATTTTGAAATGCACAAAATCCTTCCTGTTGCTTTCCTTCTTCCTGTTGGAAATGATGTGGTGGGGATCATAGTTTAAGGGTGCTTCTATTTTGAAACCCATCTCCTTTATTCTGCATTCGATGGCTGTAAGAGATCCTTTGTTTTTTATTAAGAATGGACCTACAGTCCATGGAAACACAATATCAGAGCCCTTTCTATGATCTAGAAAGTGCTCAGCTTCTGCCTTCAATTTTTGTTTGATGAATTATAATGCAAAAATTCTGGGGGTCAGCAAAATTGGTAGCACATAGGGTGCGTAAGCAAACCCACAAACCCCGATGATTGTGCCATGCTCTGAAAGGAACCAATCTCTGACCCTCTTCTCAAGAGAAAGCTGTAGTAACTCCTGCATTTCTGGTAATGTTCTAGGCAGCTTCTTTTGAAAAATGACCTGATAAACCTCAGACATGAGCTCATCATGGAACTTGGTGTAATCAGTGTACATCTCCTGAGTAAGTATTACCTCAGGCATTTGCAAGTTTTCCTCATTGAATTCCAGGAACATTTTTAGTAAGTAGGACTGAAATCTGAAAATCCTTGTTTCCTGTAAATCCTTTAGTTGGGAGTGTATACTTTCAGCCAAAACTTCATCAAACCTGAGGCATGCACATTGGGTAGACTGGCTTGGGTCATCTGATTCTAGGGGGTAGGTTCCTAGGACAAAAGAAAACTTATTAGACGTTCTGTGACATACATATCAGAGTCTAGACCTAGGAATTGGCTCATCATGGCGATAACACATCTGGATTCTTCCGTGAATAGTCTAGTGTCACGTCCCCATTTTGACCCTATTGCATTAAAATTGTAAATGGTGTAAATATCGTTATTAAATCATGGTGAGGAGGTCAAGGCCAAGGCCTTGCCATCGATTTAGCGTTTTATGTATCGACAATTAAAAATAGATGCCTATGGTTCTTGTGCTAGACAGAAACAATGTAAATTACGACATCATGTAAATATGAATTTTAATGAAATACCCACAACTAGCTATGTAATGCAACAAAGAGATGGGGGCATGATCTTACAAGGAATAAGGGGCGGAATTATTCAAACCCTTGATCCAATGGTGTTAATCCATGTGTCAATGAGAAAACCCATAAACCCTCAACTACCCATTTTGGCTTATGCACCCACTCATTTAATTCTTCCAAGAGTTAGTTGAGGCAGTTAATGCCTTGGGAATGGAGAGGTATGGAAGCCAATTTCGTGTATGGGAAAGCCATCAACCTAAGAAATATTATTTTGTCTTCTTGGGCAAGAAAACACCCACAAAATTTTGCTCAAATCCATTCTTCACCCATGGACTTTGCTCTCTCACGTAGTCTAAGCTAGCTGGGATTTCCCCATCACATTTTTCATCATTTTCCTGGATTTTTCCATGGCTGGAAGCTCATTTTTGTGTTACACAGTGTCTGGGAGAGGACGACCACGATTTGGGGTTGTTATGGAGGTCGTTTTTGCCCTAGAATGTCCATGGATGTCTTCCTGAAAATGGATTTGGCTTCCCAGGGTTGTTTTCTCATTTAGCTTTTCGTTTTTTGGTTTCCCACGTTTTTCTGAACTGATAGAAGACCCATTTTGGGCATGTCACTGTAAAAACGTTTTCGTCATGCCCAACACTTGTGATTTTGTTGATTTGTGCATCCTTGTTTTAGTTTGAACTGCGAGAAAGAAATTAGGAGTGGAAGTGGACCTGAGTTGGATTGATAAACCTAGTGGAGAAAATAACCTCTCAAGAAGATCAAAAGGGCTGGCTACTCTTCTATGCACACCTTGAACAACACTGAATTGGAAGGTATGGCCTGAGGAACTGTGTAGTAGTGAAGGGAATACTTTCTTGAGTCAGGTGTGTAGGCATTGTGCGGAACCAAGCTGGATAGATCTTGTAGAGGTATCCATAGCTCTATGGTTGAGCTCACTAGATTAGCAATTCTTCCTTTCCATTGCCTAGCAGCCTGATAAACCCAACTGTCGATTGGCTTGGCTGATTTTGGTGTTTATTTGGCTATGTGTGAGTCTATTGTTCCCTTTTTCCTTGTAGAAATCATGCCCAGCTCGGAGGTGGCATTTGTATCAAGAGATTGATAAGCACAACTGGACTATGGTTGGGTTGAACATTGCAATTGTATAGCTGGTTGCTCGAGACTACTTAGTTTTAAGATAAGTACTCTCATGTGTTAAATTCTGCAATGTATTTATTTAATGTTTGTCATGAAAATGCTTGAATGTATGTTAGATATGTAGATGACTTTAATTCCGTCGTGTTTAATTACAATATGCATATGTATATGTCTTTTATTATCAATGAGTTTTACTTAACTGATATGGGGATAGATGCCCGAATTGAGTGTCATGTTCTCTCCCTTGCTTGGTCTAATGGGAGGGGACGTGACATCTGGCTTCAGTTGGGAAAGCATGCTCTTGTATTTGGATAGTAGGATTTAGACAGGACCTGTAGAAATTTTGTTTTACTTCAACAGGTGATTGTCTAAAAAATCGGATTAGGGCTTCCTTGGTATACCCTATAGATTTCTGGAAAAACTCTTCTGGGACTGATAGGGTTCTTCTAACAGTTTGGGGATCAATTTTGCAAAGGATTTTGGAATTGGCAGCATCCATGATTGCCCTCTAGGTAGAAGAGTAGTTAGAGGTGCACCATTAAACAAATTCGGGAAAACCAGGGGTTTGGCTGACTGTAAACAGATGGAAATAGGACTGGTGGACCTGGTGCACATCTAAAACCTCGCTCGCTAACGAGTTTCAGCATTTTTTTTAAAGTTTCCATGTGGTCATCGATCATCATAGTGTCGTAGACCTCTGCGTCTGTGTCTATCAACACTATTTCTATGCTTTGAAGCTCAAAACCAGGGGGTTCTCTATCACTCAATTCATCCATTAAATATTTTAGTGTAGAGCAGAGAACCTACCTGGTTGATTGAAGGTTGGATTGGGCCCCTAGTTGACCTATCTATTTCTGCACAGCTTGATCCTATCGCTTTCCAATGCAAAATAGGACAGATGGAATCCATCTCTCCATGCAGGCGATTTTTTTATATTTTTTATCCTTTTTCTATCACCCCTGCATCTCCTGTGGCGTGGAAGCTTCCTCGGCCATCTATTTTCCTGATCCATTCTGGGCCGTGGATCGCCGCTGCTTTCTGCCATTTAAAACCACAGGAAGTCTCCCACCGTTGATCTGGATCTTGCATGAATCATGGCCGTCAAACGATGCAACTTTTACCAACTTCTCAGATTTGGCTTGTGTTGATATTTCATGCAAGTTATATCCACGAACAAAACCTCATCCATAGATATCGGCCTCGTTAGATCTACGCCGTCCAAACCCGCAGGCCTCTACCAAACGTTGACGAATCAGAAAATTTGTTTGCTCCACTCATGTCGTATCGGAGAAGTAATTCCCGACTGTCGATCTGCTCCCTTGGACGTTGATCTTCTCCTTAAGATGCTTGTGGGCTAAACCTCCTGCCTCCGTCTAAAACACCTCACCCTTTTTTTGCGAAGCGTGCTCACGACTGTAGATATTCACCACTGCCGATCTAGATCGTTTATTTGCACAGATATGTAACTGGAGGCAGACCTATGCAATTTAATTCTCCTTGCAAAGATTCGGGCTTGGGATTTGGTCATTTCACCCTTGAGGCCGTGAATACCTACCCAGATGATTATATTTTGCTCAGATTCTCCATTAGTTTTAGAAATTTAACCTCCCACTTTCACCCAGGACAAAGCTAGTGCTAACACCAACAAGCTAAACGGGCAAGCTAAACTTCATTTAAATCACCCAGTGTAATCTCATCCGCGGGATCAAGACAAATCGATGGTTAAAACGTAAACATGCGGGAAGGAAAAGAAGGGTTGCGTGGTTTTATTTCATAAATATATATATTCTTTCCGCAATCTGCAATTGCGGGTTGCGGGGTTTTATTTCATAAATATATATATTCTTTCCGCAATCTACAATTGCGGGTTGTGGGTTGCGGAAACGAAAAGTGAAAAACTATTTTAAGACTCTTCCCACAATTCACAATTGCCGGTTGCAGGTTGCAGATGCAGAAGATTACAATTATTGAAGAATATTTCTGCATCCACAATCCGCATTGTGGATTGTAGGTTGTGGAAACAAAATGTTTCAAAACCGAAAACCAAGATTCCGCAATCCGCATTAAAGATTGCAGATTGCGGGCTGTGGAAAGAATCTGACTTTTGGAAAAACTCAAAAAATGCATATAGTGATTTGAAATCAAAAAATGCAATTTTTTATTTGAAAAGTGTGAATTTCAAATAAAAAAATGCAAATTTTTATTTGAAAAGTGCAATTTTCATTTTTAAATGTTCAAAATATTAAAGTGAAAAGTCCAATGTCTAAAATATTCACTCATTGTGTGAATAGCCAGTCAATCGGCTAAGTTATAACATATAAAAATCGTTTGTCTGGATTTGTGTTTTTTGACAAGAAGGATCGGCCGCCCCTTCTTTTCGTAGTTAATTGTGAAAACATTTATCCAGCAATTTAGCTATATCCATAATGGAGAACACAAGAAGGATCGACTGACCCTTCTTGCAGTGTCGAACTATTATGAAAAGAATATTTGGAATAAGAAGGGTTGACCGACCTTTTATTTACGAGGGAATCGTAGAAATAGAACACCTTTGGGAAAGAGCAGCCGCTCTTTCTCTGAGAATATTTCCACTTGCCAGCAAAGTCTTTGAAGCAAAACGTCTATAAATTTTGTTGTTTAAATGTTGATATCTAGTATCCCAAGGTGACATGTGCAACGATCATATTGTGACATGTGGCATATTTGATTTGGCCACGGGGCTTCACTAGAAGGAAATATAATATCACATTCATTCAGATTGCGGTATTAAATATTCATGGAAACCTAAAAATTATATTGCTTATATATTAAGGGGCAAAGGGTTTTTTTATTTAATGTAACAATTCAAAAATACTTTGGGGTCTTTTTTATATGGGAGGGCTGACAAATATCCTCCAAATGGAGATGGCGGGATCACGAGTGGATGAGAAATCGGGTTGAGGCAAGGCTCGGGCTTACCTTTATGCATGGAAATCACATCTTGAGGCATGCTTGAGGCTAGGGGTTTCGTGGAGAAGTGGATTTCCAATCGATCATAGTCGAGAGACAGTGGTAATTGACAGCCAATTGTTACCAATAACACTCAACTAGTTGTTACCAATAGCTTTGGGAGGCTCTAAGCCTCCAGGGCCTGTTATAGGCCCTCGATAAGCCTTAGGGGCTTGAATACCCAACCACTCGTGCCTATTACAGGCCTTGGAAGGTTTACTCAGCCTCCTAGAGCTTGTTACAGGCCCGGGGGGCTTGGATACCTAGTCCACAACAAGCTTACTCAGCAATTGGGGAACTGCAACATGCAACCTAAATGTTGTACTATGTGCATTGGATCTAGCGAGATACAAGAAGTGATCTCCTATCTCTTCATTAGACCATTAGATGTTGCAAATCATAATGATATGTGGTTGAGTAATTGCATTGTGGGTGAAGTAATGTGCATCCAAAATATACATCGAAAGAAGCAAGGTGCATTGTAGAAAGCATGTGGGGTCATAAGAGGGGTATCATATCAATAAACTAGGTAGAAATATAAAGGGGTATAAAAAATGTTAATGAAAAAATTGATGCATACAATATCTAATGAAAATATGGGTTTTTTTTAAATTGGGAAGGAATATTGAGAGGGGGTTAAAAAAACTATTTTGGAAGCTATTTTCCAATATTTAGTGAAATTAGGGGTATTCTTTCATATGCCACGAACAAACGCGCTATGGTAGTGGTTTATTGAGTGAATCCCCCGTGGATTTGGCACATTGACTATTAGAAATATATTTTAATTATAATATTGGCTCGTATAGAATATTTCTCCTATGAGCACTGCTAAATTTGGCACTTTGAGTATAGCGGATCATATTTTAGAATTTAGGTAGTTACTCTGAGGATAATTACTTGATTTTAAGTGCAGCGAATAAACCACTTCTAAAGGCCAATTATTCTTAAGCACAATTAACTAGTAATTAAGGTGTTGATTACAACACTTAACGACAGTTAGTGAGCAAATGACGACAATGATCACAAATCCAATTTTTTAACATATAACCATCCATTATCAATCGCGATGGCCTTTCATTTTATAAAAATTCAATGAAAATGAAAAAATACAACTTTTTGTTGACCAAGTGGAAATTTAGAAACACAACAATTTTGTTGCCTAAAACTCCCACATAGAGAAATTTAGAAACCAATTTTGTCTACTATTTAGAAACCATATTTTCTCGTTGTGCCTTGACTGCTGCAAGGCCCTTCTCGTTTATGATAAATTTTTCTCCTCTACTATTTAGAAATGATATTTTCTCGTTGTGCCTTGAATGTGTTAAGTTTAAACTAATTTGACTAGCAAGATCACTGAAAGAAACATAATCACAAGATAGACAGATATTTTACCCTGGGAAACCCTCATGGGGTAGAAAACCCAGCAAAGCTTTCCTCAATAAGATGATCAACCAAAATACAAGATGTGCTCCAAGACTAGCTCCTTCTCTACCTCCTATGTAGACCTGTCTCTCACAAGTGCATTACTTTCCGAGCTATGTAAGTGTCAGATAAGTGAGGAGCATCCTCCTCTACTTATACTAGTTTCCCAACTGACTTTTTCCCTTCTGGGGTCGACCTCTCCCAATGGAGTCTAATAACCCCTAATTAACTAACTCAGGGCCGACCCCCACATGGTGGATCTAATAACCCTAGTTACCACACTCCATCGGAGGAATAAACATCTCCAGATACATAATAGAGTTACCTCGGAGGGATGAAACATCTCCGGAATAATATAGTACAAATATAATATTCTTTGAAGTTACAATATTCAACACTCCCCCTTAACGAGAAGGATATTATAACAAAATCTGCAGGAGCAAAGAGTCATCGACTACATCATACATGATACATCTATAAATCATCAGAATCTTTCTTCAATACATCATCATTAGTAACTTAAGCAGTTACTGGAACATCAACATCATCAATATTGAGTCTTCATCTTCTGCAACACCGAACAGCCATAGCATCATCATCTTGATCTACAGTATCTGGATCATCATCTCGGTCTATAGCATCTGGATCATCATCTCGATCTACATCATCTGGATCATCATCTCGGTCTACAGCATCTGGATCATCATCTCGATCTACAGCATCTGGATCATCATCTCGATCTACAGCATCTGGATCATCATCTCGATCTACAACATACTCTGCAATACACACGATCATATTACATGATGATCAATCTCGCTCTCTTTAGGACATAGGTCCATGGATGATACAATCCAGATCAAGTTCCAAGATGATCAATCCTTATCACTTTAAGACAAGTCTCATGTCTAGGGATGATGCAATCCCAATCATGTACCTTTTGAACCAAGGTCCAGGGACGATGCAGTCCTATCACGTACCTTTTGAACCTAGGTCCAAGGACAATGCAGTCCTATCATTCAATTCTCGGAGACATCTGTCTACGGATCAATTCAAGGGACCTACGTCCGGGGATGATGCAATCTCCATTCTCGAAGACATCTTGTCTACGGCTCAATTCAAGGGACCATCGTCTGGGGATGATGCAATCCCCATTCTCGAAGACATCTTGTCTACGACTCAGTTCAAGGGACCGAAGTCCGGGGATGATACAATCCCCATTCTCAAAGACATCTTGTCTATGGATCAATTCAAGAGACCGAAGTCCGGGGATGATACAATCCCCACCTGTCCACCAAGGATTTCATTCTTGAAGACATTTGTCTACAGCTCAATTCAAGGGACCAAAGTCCGGGGACGATACAATCCCCACCTGTCCACGAAGGACTTCATTCTCGAAGACATCTGTCTACGGATCAATTCAAGGGACCGAAGTCTGGGGACGATACAATCCCCACCTTTCCACCAAGGACTTCATTCTCGAAGACATCTGTCTACGAATCAATTCAAGGGACCAAATTCTAGGGACAATACAATCCCCAACTGTCCACCAAGGACTTCATTCTCGAAGACATCTATCTATGGATCAATTCAAGGGACCAAAGTCCGGGGACGATACAATCTCCACCTGTCCACCAAGGACTTCATTCTCGAAGACATTTGTCTACGGATCAATTCAAGGGACCGAAGTCCGGGGACGATACAATCCCCACCTATATCCTCATCAATACATGTATACATATCCTCATCAATAACAATGCATATACAAGTGTCCTCATCAATACATGTATACATATCATCAATACAAGTATCCTAATCAGTACATGTATACATCAATATAGTTATCCTCATCATTAAAAGTGCATATACAAGTAATATAAATATCCTAAGCGTACATATAACAAATATAAATATCCTAAGTATACATATAAGGAATATAAATATCCTAAGTATAGTAATACAGGTATCCTCATCATCGACCTTACTGTCGATGTGGGCAATCTCATCATCAGTGTCTATATCACTCCCCCTTTCGAGGAGAGTCCTTTTGAACTACACCAAGCTTGTCTCGGAAATACTCAAATTTTACTCGAGACAAAGGTTTGGTCAATATATCAGCAATTTGTTCATCAGTGCTCACATACTCGAGCTTAATAGCTCCTTTCTGTACCATATCCCGTATATAGAAATATCAGATCTCTATGTGTTTTGACTTATCATGGAACACTGGATTTTTTTTCATATTAATACAGCTTTGGTCGTCACACATGATCACAGTGGGATCCATATCTAAGTCAAACAATCCTGATAATAGTTTTCGAAGCCATACTACTTCACAACTAGCAGAGAAAGCAGCTATATATTCTGCTTCGATTGTACTGAGAGCCACACTAGACTGTTTCTTACTAAACCATGAGATCATGGAAGATCCAAGACCATAACATCCACTTGATGTACTCTTTCTGTCTGAGACACTTCCTGCCCAGTCAGAATCTGAGTAACCATGCAATCTGAATTCATGATTTTCAAGATAATATAGACCAAAATCTAATGTACCCTTTAGGTACCTCATCACATGCTTTGCAGCTATTAAGTGAACTCTTCTAGGTTCCACTAGATACTGACTCAAGGTATTTATAGCAAAGCATATGTCTAGTCTGGTATTTGTCAGATACATTAATGACCCAATAATCTATCTGTATAGAGTCATATCTACTAACTCTGATGAGTCATCAACTAATAACTTCAAGTTGGAGTCCATGGGAGTGGCCATGGCTTTACACTCCAACATATCGAATCTTTTCAAAATCTCCACAGCATACTTACCCCGATTTAGAAAGATTCCTTTTGGTTCTTGCCATACTTCTAGACCTAAGAAGTAGTGCATTAAACCGAGATCTTTCATCTCAAATTCTAAAGAGAGCTTCTTCTTGCACTTGATAATTTGTTTCTCATTTCCAGTCAGAAATAGATCATCTACATACAACAATAATATAACAGCTTCATCATCCATGACTTGAGATAAAGATTAGGATCAACTTTACTCTTGGTAAAGCCCATGCTTTTTAAGAAACTGTCAATCCTTCCGTACCAAGCTCTGGGAGCTTGCTTCAATCCATAGAAAGCCTTTTTCAGCTTGCATACATGTGTTCTCCCATATTCAACCTCAAATCCTTGTGGTTGTTCTATGTACACTTCTTCTTCAATCACATTATTCAGGAAGGCTGTCTTAACATCCATCTGGTGTAATTTCCATTTCATCATAGATGCAAGTGCCATGATAGTTCTAATGGAAGTGTACCTAGAAACTAGTGCAAATGTTTCTTCATAGTCAATTCCCTCTTTTTGAGAGAATCCTCTGGCTACAAATCTTGCCTTATATTTTTCAATGCTACCATCTGCAGCATGTTTTATCTTGAATATCCATTTGGAAGATACCACACTTTTATCTTTGGTTGGGGAACTATATCCTAAACATCATTTTTCATTATTGATTGGTATTCTTCTGTCATTGCTTCTACCCACTCTTTCTTCTGAACTGCCTCTTCATAGCTAGTAGGTTGTTGATCCACAAGATCACACATCAAAGCCACATAGTTGGATACTAGCTTTGGTTTCTTTCTTTCTCTAGTGGAGCCTTCAGGAACTCCATATTTTTCAGCTCCTTGAATAACGTCTCTAGCCCATGCTGGCCTTCTTTTTCTAGATAAGTTTGTAATGGGGGGTTCTTGTGGTTCTAACATGTCATGGTCTTCTGGTGTATCATCTTCAGGGATGGGCGCAGCCTCTATGATTCTAGGAGGTCTATCTTCTTCATAGACTTCTTCAAGTTGGCACTTCCTAGATTTCTTGAGAGCTGCTTCTTCATCAAATGTTACATCTCTACTTATTTCCATATGATGAAAGCCTGGTATGTAAATTCTGAAAGCTTTGGATGATTCACAATATCCAACAAATATTCCCTTCTTACCAAAAGGATCCCACTTAGTTCTCTTTTCTTTTGGAATGTGAATGTACACTGGACATCCAAATATTTTGAGATGACTTACCTCAGGCTTCTTTCCTGTGAACACTTCTTCTGGAGTCTTGAATTCAAGAGCACTATGGGATAGTCTATTTTGTACATAGACTACTGTCCTAGCTGCTTCAACCCATAGATACATGGGTAGATCTTGTTCATGTATCATAGTCTTTACAACTTCCATGATGGTTCTATTCTTTCTTTCAGCAACCCCATTTTGTTGGGGATTGTAGGGAGTGGTTAGTTCCCTCTTGATTCCAGCTTCCTTACAAAATTCTTCAAAATACTTTGAAGTATATTCTCCGCCATTATCTATTATGAGAATCTTGATTTTCTTTTCTAAGTGATTTTCTATCAAAGCCTTGAACTTCCCAAAGACTTCATTCTTTCCTTTTAGAAAGTATATCCAAGTCTTCCTTGAATAGTCATCAATGAATGTGAGATAGTATTCAAACCCACTTAGGGATGTGGTGGGCATTGGTCCACATACATTTGAATGTATTAACTCCAAGATGTTCTTAGTCTTTATTTCACTCTTTGGAAATGGGTTCTTGACATTCTTCCCTTTTTCACATCCTTTGCATGTGCCATTATGATCAACCTTCAAGTCTGGTAGTCCTATAACTACCTTGCTTACCTAGGGTAGGGCTTGTAGTTAATGTGAGCAATCCTTCTATGCCATAGTTCACTGGGGCTAGTGGTTTCATGGACAAGGGCAACTTCTGGATGACCCTTGATTTTGTAAAGACCTCCTTCCTCTTGACCAATAACAATTGCATCCTAAATTGATTTTTCTTTGGGACACATAAGTACTTGTCCATCTATGAATGCAACTCTAAATCCTTTCTTATCTAGAGCTTGAGATAGAAAGTAGGTTCTTCTTCAAACCTGGTACATATAAAATTTCTTTCATCTTTAAAGGTGTTCCAAAATCAAGCTTGTAGATTACTTCACCAATTCCCTTGATGGGATATTGATAATCATCTCCTAGAGATACCTTTTGTGGAGAAGTCTTTTCTTCAAGTCTTGAGAGAGTTTTCTTTTGACCTGTCATGTACTTTGAAGTACCATTATCGATGAGCCATGTATCCTCCAGGTGATACAGACCCAGATAGTGCAGAAAATAGAACATATTCTTCTGCATCTACTTTCTTTACTTTAGATCTTTTATTTCGAGGCCTTTCCTCTTCTTCTTCTTCTTCTTCTTCTTCTTCTTCTCCACTATCATCTTCTGCCATATGTGCATGATGTCTTTTGTGAACAAACTTCTTCTTCTGTGAAGTACAATTTCTGGCAATGTGTCCTAGTTTAAGACAATTGAAACATTGGACTGTGGAGAGATCTCTTTCTGATTTTGTTCCTCCTCTCCTTTTAAATCTATGGAAGGGTTGAGACCCGTTGTGAACAACTTTCTTGAAGTGACCATTTCTTCTTCTTTTGGTGTGAATAGCCAAGGCTTGGTCATCCTCCTTGAGAAGGGCTTCCCTATTGGCTACCCTAGCTTCTTCTTGAACACAATCCTCCCATACTATATCAAACTTCATACTTTATTTTCTAGCACACATAGTTTGTATAAATGACTCCCAAGGTCTAGTCAGACCATTTAGAGAAATCATTACAAGTTCATCTTCATCAAGGGTATCTCCAATGGCATCTAGTTATTCCTTGATTTGGGAAACCCTTGAGAAGTAGTCTTGAATGGATTATCCTTTGTTCATCTTGGTATTCTTCAATTGAGTTCTTAGGTTCATCTTCCTAATGATGTTCCTCCCTTCATACATTCTTTCTAGGGCATCATACATTTCCTTTGGGGTCTTCTTGGATGCCACTTGGGGAATAAGTGGTCCTTGATAGAATCAACAATGATTCTCTTTGCCCTAATTAGATCCTTCTTATACTTTTCTTTGGCTTCATCTTCAACGGGTTCTGCAACTTCATCCTTGATATATTGAGCAAGATCATTCTCTTCAAGAATGAGACCAATTCTGTATTTCCATGCCCGAAAATTCTTTATACCTTCTAGCTTGTCTTCAAGCTTAATGCTTAGAGCCATCTTCTCTTGGGGGAGTCCAAGAGATTGAAGTTTCTCAAGAGATAGAGTATTACTTACCAGGAGATGTGTTTGATTGACTTGGAAACACTGGTGTGTTTTGTTTCTAGAAACTTCAACTTTTCACTTTTCGGATCTGCAACATAATTTCTGGTTTATCGTACTTTTGGTCAAACTAGGGTTTGACTTTCCCAGAGTTCTACCCAACCAAAAACCTTGATCTAGGGCTCAAAACTTTGATTTTGAGAAGGGCTATTCAGCCATGTAATCAGAATCCAAAAATACTCACTTTTGTAGAAACCCTAATTTTGGGAGAGAGAGAGAAAGATATTTTCACCTTGTGAAAGATGTTCTATTCAGGCTAGCTCTGATACCATGTTAAGTTTAAACTAATTTGACTAGCAAGATCACTGAAAGAAACATAATCATAAGATAGACAGAGATTTTACATTAGGAAACCCTCATGGGGTAGAAAACCCAGCAAAGCTTTGCTCAATAAGATGATCAACCAAAATACAAGATGTGCTCCAAGACTAGAGCTCCTTCTCTACCTCCTATGCAGACCTCTCTCACAAGTGCACTACTTTCCGAGCTATGTAAGTGTGAGATAAGTGAGGAGCATCCTCCTCTACTTATACTAGTTTCCCGACTGACGTTTTCCCTTATGGGGCCGACCTCTCCCAATGGAGTCTAATAACCCCTAATTAATTAACTCGGGGCTGACCCCCACATGGTGGATCCAATAACCCTAGTTACCACACTCCATCGGAGGAATAAACAGCTCCGGATACATAATAGAGTTACCTCGGAGGGATGAAACATCTCTGGAATAATACAGTACAAATATAATATTCTTAGAAGTTACAATATTCAACAGAATGCTACAAGGCCCTTCTTGTTTATGCTACTTTTTTCTCCTCTCCATCCTTGCCTTGGTGACCATGCCCATATGATGCTATTTATGTCTATCATCATATTCTCTTCTGCACCAAAAACCCATTGTTGCTTTCTATCAAAGCATTTTTTGTACATGTCATGTCCCAAATTTTTCATTGGGTCAAAATGTCATAAGCACATTGGACATATTTATTAAAGTTTGTCAAATAATTGCCAAGGAGGAAAATTACTAGTTTCCTAGGTTTGGGGTGGAAGCTTTGGGATTTGGAATAAGGAGAATAATAAATGATGTTTGAACATTAGAATGGCATAAATATTTAATAAAGGATCTAAATAAATATATACAAGTGAAAATCAAAGTGGCATTTGATCATGAAGACACATGGAGGAAGGGGGACACACATATGGCTAGATTTCCCCACTACACTTGGTATCATTCTCTCACCAATTCGAATTCAAGGTGAATGGTAACATACTTGGGGGATTTCAAAAGGTATTATTCATTGCATGACTCATACAAGGTCGAAATGTAGAGGAAGGGTAACTCCCATGGATGAGGAAGAGGCAATTTGGAGCTAGTGAGACACTTGGGCTAGATTCCCTAGCTCTATGACAACAATGATGAAGATGCTATGAAACCTATCACACAAATCAGACTTGAAGGCTAACATATGACATATATTACATGTCAAGGCTAATAATATCCTCCAGGAGGGCGATCAAGGGAGTTAGGGAAGCTAAGATTCTTCCACATGTGATTTGGTGGAAGTGGGAAGATAAGAATTGTTGTATAAGTGGTGTTCTTTGGAATCTCTTTCCAACTTGAGTTGGCATGAGTCTCTTGGAAGGAATTCGACCCATGGAGGAAATTAGAATTTTATAAATTTCAATAACAAAGAATGAAACCAGCTTTTGATCATTTGAGAAAAATTGCATTTGTGAAGAGAGAGCTAGTGGATGACTAGTTTCTTGCCTTAGCCAATTTCGAGGGTGAAAGATTCCCATCCAGTTGGTGTTTGGAGAGGCCACTCAAGAATTTCATGGAGCTTTAATGGAGTTTTTATTTGCAGGTATCAGCTGCAGGGAAGCTCATGGTTTGGTTTAGTGCAACACTTTGAAGGCATATTCTTGCTCCTTGAGGGAAGGCGTTTTTGGTGAGCTAGTGTACTCCTTGGGAGAGATTCTTATGATGTATTTATGATTGTAATAATAATTATATACTCTTTTCTTCATCTTCAGAAAGTCTCAGGTAGAAATACCAAGTGGTTGTATATAAAAATGAAGATTAATGAGCAAACAATGTCCATTTCCCCACTACATTGAGGTATGCCATTATAATGATGATGATTTCAAATAAAAGAATGTATCTCTGATATATTTGTGATGAATGGAATTCCATTGATGTGTATTACAAGTTTCATATTTAGTACTTGAGCATTTGAATCCATTATATTCAGTTTATTTTCATTTGAAGAAGATTTGGTGCGATTTCCCCAAGGGTCGACCTAGTGATTTTTGTTGTTGTTTGGGAGAAGGTTTGAATAGAATTAATAACTGGTTAATGGTGCATATGAGACCTTAATAATACCCCTCAGGTATCCCCTATATATGTTCATAAATTCGAGTGGGTTTGGAGGCATTTGGGAAGCCATTTTCAATATTTATCCCAGGTGGATTTGAACCTCAAATTACTAGTTAAATTCCATACTTTTTCAAGAATATTAAACAAGTTTGTAGAAGTATTTTGATGGTCATAAATAATCCTTGAACATCAT
Source organism: Larix kaempferi (assembly GCA_027924585.1). Taxonomy (NCBI): domain Eukaryota; kingdom Viridiplantae; phylum Streptophyta; class Pinopsida; order Pinales; family Pinaceae; genus Larix; species Larix kaempferi. The sequence continues at coordinate 7,700,677 of BSBM01001134.1, forward strand.
AATAAAGTACAAATATCAGTCATACACCTTCCTTGAAGATTTGAAGGCATTTGGAGCCAATTTGAGACCTAGAGACCAATACTAGTCAAAGGGAAATTACTAGTAAAGTTCTCTACATTGGCCAGAATCGAAAGAGGATTTGCAAAAGAATTTTAAAGGTCCAAAAGCATCCCTGAAACACATATTTATGTTCTAACACCATCCATATACCTTCTCAGAAGATTTGGGAGAAATTGGAGCAATTTGGAAACCTAGAGCTCAAAACTAGTCAAAGGTCGAACTAGTAAAAAAAAATGTCATTTTAATCAAATTCCTAACAAGGGACATTACAACACTTTCTCTCAACCATTTCCAGTTTTGAAGGCATATTCTTGCTCCTTGAGGGAGGGAGTTTTTGGTGAGATGTTGTATTCCTTGGGATAGCTTCTTATGATGTATTTCTAATTGTAATAAGCATTATATACTCTGTTCTTCATCTTCAGAAAGTCTCAGGTCGAAATACCAAGTGGTTGTATGTAAAAATGAAGATTAATGAGCAAACAATGTCCATTTCCCCACTACATTGATGTATTCAATTATAATGGTGATGATTTCAAATAAAAAATGTTTCTATGATATATTTGTGATGAATGGACTGCCATTGATGTGTATTACAAGTTTCATATTCAGTACTTGAGCATTTGAAGCCATTATACTCAGTTTATTTGCATTTGAAGAAGATTTGGTGCCATTTCTCCAAGGGTAAAATTAGTGGTTTTTGTTGTTGTTTGGGAGAGGTTTGGAAAAAAATTAATAACTAAAGAATGGTGCATTTTGGACCTTCATAACATCCTTGAGACATCCCCTACCTCTATTCAGAAATTCGAGTGGGTTGGAGGGAATTTGGGAAGCCATTTTCAGTACTTACCCCAGGGGATTTGTACCCCAATTGGCTAGTAAACTTGCATACTTGGTAAAAAATCTTATGAGAGTTTGAAGAGGTATTTTGGTGGCCATATATCATCCATGAACATCATATTCAAGTCCTAACATCAGTCACATACCTTCCCAGAATATTTGGGATCATTTGGGGCAAAATTGGGACCTAGGCATCAAAACTACTCAAGGGTCGAAATTGGAAAAAAAGTGAAAAATTGGGCATTTTATAAAAATTGAAAAATGGACATTACATTACAAGAACATCAGATCCTTCGATTCTCTTGTTGGATTCCACCTTTGCACCTCTACTTTGTAAGACCCAACAATACTAGCGTCTGACTCCTAATAAATATCACCAATCGCCTTACCCAACCTAATTGCACAATCTGGCTCTGGTGATTGCACAATGACCATTTGGCCCTTTACAACTTCTACTCTTGGAATGAATTCATCTCTAGGCTTGTTTCATAGTGGTCCAACATAGCAATCCTGCAAAGTAGGAACATTTTCCTTCAAATAGGCATCCATAATTTCATGTTCAGATCTTGTAGGTTCACTACTATGAATATCATGGCTTGTCGATGGCCAAAAGTTAGTTGATGACTGATCAACACTCTTGAAGGGACTATCCAAAGATTTATATACATCCTCCCAATAATTTAACTTGGGATGCCAAAATTTTTCACCTCCCTTCTCATTCCCTTGATTCCAAAATGAAATATATGTTTCTATTCCCTTTTTTATTTCGTCAATGTCCGAAGGACTTTTTGATTGCAGATTTAATAACCTAGGTTGTCCCACTGGCAAGTTTGCGCTACCATCTAGCAATGACTGCCAGAGATGAATAGGAAGCTAAAATAACAACAGAACAATGGCAATGTCTTTCTGTGTGGAAACTGAAAGACATGGACTGGAAAAGATCAGATATGTTTTTGCACTTTTTTATTTCCTCGAAATAACAAAAGTACGTTTTTTTTCTCTGAAAAACAAAAGTAATATACCATTATATATAGATATATATGTATACTTATTATATATATATATATAAGTATATTGAAATTTCATTTCAATCATTTCTAAGAAAACTTTGCTTCTCATTCAAACATACAATTTAGGTCAAAAATATTTAATTTGTTGTCTAAATAATTTTGTTTTACATAGATTTGATTTGATATCTAATTAATTTTTTTTTACATATGTAAATTTTAATAATAACCTTGATATGAATTAAATTATGTATTGAACTTGTCAATGTTGAAATTTGGCATTAACCTTTTCTTGTCAAAAATAAAATTTATAATACATAATTATTTTGAAGACCCCTGATTCTACTTTCACACAAATTAATACTGTGTCAATTTTAAATTGATGACATCAAAATCGGGTAACATTATAATTATAAAGATAACATGATTGATAATGTTCAATCAGTATTTATATATTAACTCTAGGATCATGCAACATTGTAGTTATAATGATAACATTATTGATAATGCTCAATCAATTGTTGTATATAACCTTTTGCGTTGCAACAATTCTCACTAATTATTTTTATTTCATCTAATTAATGGTTTTTTATTCCCTATAATTGGATTGAAAGCTTGTTAATTTGCTACCCTTTATCCATATGCAAAATGCAAGGCACTATGGGTCATTATAATTTTTTCATATTGCTTGAAAAGGAATTTCATAATTATGGTTTCTATATATTACATTTTTTCCTTATTGATGGACTCAATATTAGCTAATGTTGATGCATTATTAGTATATGCCAACCACAATGTAGTCTTGATAATTGGAAAATTTTCATGGAAAACATGTGAGCTAGAATTTTCATGGAAAACCATGACTAATATTTGTGTAGGCTTGAATTGTGGTCATGTTATGATAAACGACCTCCTCCTAGTGGAGAATTGGGTCCCTTAGCTATGTCCTTAAACGATCTGATCCCTTCCCCCTTGCACCCTTGTAACCTAGGTCTCACCCTTTTGATGAACTCCTTTAATGGCCAAATCTCCTTGGGATTCTCTCGCTCCTTTCAAACATCTCCTCGTCTGAACTAGCAGCCACCCTTGACAAGCTTTATCTGTCTCGCATGCGGGAGATCAATGCGGACTAGTCCCAAGGTTTTCAGTGGCTATTTCATGCTCGAAGGTGGCGCACTCTGTATCTCCCATGTCTCTCTCTGCGAAGGTTCTCCCAACAATTTTTTTCGAAGTCTGTTGTTTGGTATGAATATGGAGGATACCAATTTGTGTCTTTCTGCTCTACAATGTAGTAAATGTAGGAAGTCTTCCCAGGGGCACTCTGGGGGGGTTGGCTCGAAGCGATACCTCTTTGATATTTTTCATGGACACATCACTGGTGGTAATGAACTCTCTCGTAGTGGCCAGACAGAGCAGGATTTCCACGACCATTCCAAAGCTGAGGACCATGGCAGCGGAAAAAGATGGGTTCCTCTTGACTTTGGTAAGGGTCAGGGAATCAGGGGCCCTGTCCAGCATTCTGGTTGCAGTTTTGATTCTAGAAGCAAGAATTGGAAGGTCCTCTCAACTCCTTACTCTAGGTTTATTTCGACTCCTGCGCAACAGTTTCGTGGTAGCCCGGGAGAACTGGGAGGCAACAAAACTTGGCAGCATGCATTGTGCGATAATGGTATTCTGGTTAACATTGACTCTCCTTGTGGGCAGGATAACCCTTCCCCTGAAATTCTCACGCAAGTTCTGGACCTGGAAGCCCAGGTCCATTGGCTTCGGGGTGACTTCTCCGACATGAAGAAAGCAATTTCTCACCTCACTACCTTCGTTCAAATTTCTAACTGTGAAGTCTGGAATAGCAATGGAAAGATGAAACACTACTTCAAGAAACTGGTGGGCAAGCTTGATTCGTTCCATACCTCCCTCAAGATAGTGGAGGCTAAAGTTGATAGTATCAGAAACAGTGGCAGAAATAGCACATCCGTCATCCCGAACATTGATGATGAAATTGCAGGTGCAGCAACAGGAGGCAAGGAAAAGAATGCTCATCCCCATCATGGCAATTGACTCCTTCTTTGTGTTCCCGTCTTGGCGTTTTAGCAGCAGCTTTTTTTGGGCTGAAATTTTGTAATACTTCTCATGTGTATTACTCTTGCAAGTTTCTATTAGGTCAGTTTGTTAAAATGTTCAGTTGTATCAGGCATAATGCCTTTTTTGAATATCATACACTGAAATATGAAGAGATTGTTTCGACAGCTCTTGTTTTTTGGACAAGCCTTCCCTATGCTATGTAATTTGATCCATCTTTTTAATATAAAATCTCTTTAACTGTTTGTGTAAACAAAAAAGAATTTTTTGGTTTAAAAACATAGTTATGATCCTTAACCTTTAAGATTAAATCACAAACAATATATCAAAATTGCTTGACACTTTATTCAATATCAAAATTGCTTAACACTCTATTCAATATCAATTAGCATAGGATATTTGATTATTTTATTTGTGCACTTCAAATTCATATCCAGAGATCCCATTAGACATCCCTTGGGTCTTCTGATTCGATAATCGAGGCCTTACCCCCCTTTCATGGACTTGAAGCCCTAAAATCGTCTAGGGAAAAACTGGTGCCAATAGTATGATTGTAGATTACGGATTGAAGAACATACAAGATTATCCTGTTATAAAATGCTAATTGAAAAATTGGCATTAATTTAATGTTTCCGCTATCCGCAGTCGGGATAAAAGACAACTTGGAGAAGAAGACAAATTTGCTCTTTCTCTGAGAATATTTCCACTTACAAGATCCTACGAAGGCTAGACCATCAATTCATTTATATCCAAAACAGTGAGCACTGGAAGAATACTTAGCACAACAAGGGTCAACGGACCCTTCATTTACGAGTGAAGTGTAAAAATATTTAATCTACGAAGGCCAAGATGAGAATTCTGGACTTCCATCTCCCACTGTAAATGTTTGTGATCCGCCCATTCATTTACTGGATAATTTTTAACAGCCTTATTCAACAATTCATCTATATCCAGATTGGAAAACACAGGAAGGATCAACCAACCCTTCTTGCATCCTAGAACTATTGTGAATAGAGTTATGGGAATAAAAAGGGTTGGATGCCCCCTCCGTTATGAGGGATTTGTAAAAATCGACAACTTGGAGAAAGAGCAACTGCTCTTTCTTTGAGAATATTTCCACTTGCAAGCAAATTGTGCAAAGCAATGTAAACTTATTCAACCTGTGAAGGCTAGACCGTCAATTCATTTATATCCAAAATGATGAGCACTGTCAGATTACTTACCACAACAAGGGTCAACCACCCCTTCCTTTATGAGGGATTTATAAAAATATACAACTTGGAGAAAGAGCGGCCACTCTTTCTCTGAGAATACTTCCACTTGCACGCAAATTGTGGGAAGCAATGTAAAATTCATTTATATCCATAACGGTGAACACTGGAAGAATACTTACCACAACAAGGGGCGTCCGCCCCTTCCTTTATGAGGGATTAGTAAAATTATACAACTTGGAGAAAGAGCAGCCCACTCTTTCTCTAAGAATACTTCCACTTGCACGCAAATTGTGAGAAGCAATGTAAAATTATTCAACCTACGAAGGCTAGACCGTCAATTCATTTATATCCATAATGTTGAACACCGTCAGAATGCTTACCACAACAAGGGTTCGGCCGACCCTTCATTTATGAGAGTAGTATAAAAAAATTTAATCTACGAAGGCCGGTATGAGAATTATATACTTTCAACTTCCGTTGTAGATAGCAGGGATCCGCCCCTTCAATTACTAGATAATTGTGAACACCCATATTCATCAATTCACCTAAATCCAAAATAGCGAACACAAGAAGGATCAACCGAACCTTCTTGCATTCTTAAAACTATTATGAATAGAGTTATGGACAGAAGAAAAGGTCGGTCGCCCCTTCCTTTAGGAGGGATTTGTAAAAATAGACAACTTGGAGAAAGAGCAGCCACTCTTTCTCTGATAATACTTCCACTTGCACACAAATTGTGAGAAGCAATGTAAAATTATTCAACCTACGAAGGCTAGACCGTCAATTCATTTATAGCTATAACGCTGAACACTGGCAGAATGCTTACCACAACAAGGGTTCAGCCGACCCTTCATTTATGAGATTAGTGTAAAAAAAATTAATCTATGAAGGCCAGTCTGAAAATTCTAGATTTTCAACTTCTGCTGTAAATAGTAGGGATCCGCCCCTTCGATTAGGAGATAATTGTGAACACCCATATCCATCAATTCACCTATATCCATAATGGCGAACACAAGAAGGGTCGACCGACCCTTCTTGATTTATTAAAACTATTATGAATAGAGTTATGGGTAGAAGAAGGGTCGGCCGCCCCTTCCTTTATGAGGGATTTGTAAAAATAGACAACTTGAAACTGTCATTGCATTGATTGTTGACAACCATGGAAGATAAGGATTTTTAGCCAGGAGGTTGAATAAGCATGCTCTATTACAGATTTAGATTTATGGTTTAAATAATATAAATACCTGCCAATTGAAAAACTAGCAGTCGATTCTTCAAACCAATCTTACTGCTCTACCCGCCCAACACTCTTCTCGGTTCCACCTCAGCAAAAGAAAACCTCGGTCCTGAGAGAAAACAGAGCTCCAAACTGGAAAACACAGAGAGTTTGAACTTTAAGTTTCAATGTAGGAAGTGGGCGGGATATCATCACAGTATCAATGCATAAAAGTTTGTGACATTAATTATCACAGTGTGGCAGGATATCATCTGTACGTCCTGACACATAAACACAATCCATCATAAACGTGATGAGATTATTCACACGAGTGATACAATCCATCATTTACCATTGGCTCCATCAAGTTCAAGATCACTGCCAATGTACAAACCATTTTAAATCACGGAAAAGATCAACGGTCCCACATCCGTTCCAGATCCCCAACATGCGCGCTAGGACGGAGGGATGGGTGGTTGCGGGATCTGAAATCGCTCTCCGCGTGGCAGCACCACATGATTTCTCAAGTTGGAAGGGTGGTAAGGAAAACCACCTTCCTCCATTTGTGAAACCACCTTCGCCCATCCTTCACGATCGCTGGCACGCGTGGATATGATGTGGTCGGTCCACATCACACCTTTTTCCCACGCAACTCCTCCACGCTGAGGCTCCTGACCACGTGTCTCTTCTGTGCCAGAATTTCTTCCCACGTGGCTTCTCCACGTCAACCTTCACATGCACAATGGAAAATTGTAATGTCCCTTGTTAGGAATTTTATTAAAATGGCAATTTTTCACTTTTTTTCCCTAGTCCAACCTTTGACTAGTTTTGAGCTCTAGGTCTCCAAATTGCTCCAATTGCTCCCAAATATTCTGAGAAGGTATATGGATAATTTTAGAACATAAATATTTGTTTCAGGGATGCTTTTGGACCTTTAAAATACTTCTGCAAATCCTCTTTCGATTCTGGCCAATGTAGGGATCTTTACTAGTAATTTCCCTTTAACTAGTATTGGTCTCTAGGTCTCAAATTGGCTCCAAATGCCTTCATATATTCAAGGAAGGTGTATGAATGATATTTTTACTTGATTATTATTTTCAAGTATTATTTATGATCATCAAAATACTTTTTCAAACTTATTTAATATTCTGGACAAAGTATGGAATTTAACTAGCAATTTGAGGTTCAAATCCCCCCGAGGTAAATACTGAAAATGGCTTCCCAAATGCCTCCAACCCCACTCGAATTTCTGAACATAGGTATGGGATGTCTCATGGGTATTATTAAGGTCTCATATGCACCATTAATCGGTCATTAAGTCTGTTCTAACCTTCTTCCAAACAGTAGCAAAAATCACTAGTTCGACCCTTGGGGAAATGGCACCAAATCTTCTGCAAATGTAAATAAACTGAGTAAAATGACTTCAAATGCTTGAGTACTGAACATTAAAATTGTATAATAGATCAATAACATTGCATTCATCAATAAACCATCAGTATTTTACTTATCCATTCGAATCCATCAACATTACATTGTCACGTGGCATATTTTATTTTTCCATTAGTTTTGTTATTGTTTAAAAAATATTATGGATCTTAAAGGTACCATTTCAATATAAACCTATGGATTTAAGCTATATTAATAACAATGCAAGAGTAGAATCATTTTATCTTATAGTGATTCCAATGCAAGAGCAGAAACATTTTATGTTATAGTGATTCCAATGCAAGAGCAGAAAAATCGGGTGATTCCAATGCAAGAGCTGAAGCATTGAGGGAAAAAACAAGAAATACATGACCTTCGATAATACTCTTTTTATATTAATCCTATTGATAATGTTCTATTAAAAATTATTGTTTTAAAACTAGAAATTTAAACCATATTTAGATACCCATGTATATTATGCAAAGTAAATAAGGAAATTTACAAACATTAGTACTTTGAAAATCAACACAACTCCATTTTCAAATATTATACAAAATAGCTAAAATGCACTTCCAAGAAAAATATGGTTCCTCGCTCAATCTGAAAAATGAAATAAAATATGGTTTGTTAATGTGTTTCATGGAGTTTTTCTAAATTCAAAGAGTTTTTCTCCAGTAAATAATCACTATGTCGAATTGACGGCCTCGATTTTTTGTTTTCCGTTATTTAAACTATCATGAAAAAAAAATCCAAAACTTTATCTAAACTGAAATAGAATACATAAATCCAAACATAATCGATAAATAAGAGAAGTTAAGAATTTAGAGAAGAACAAAGAATTAAGAAAATTAATTAAAATTAATATTTAAAAAACTGGATAGATATTCTTCAAATAGTAGGGACATCATCACAGAGTTTAAATAATTTTTCAAAATTTAGGGCATTGAACAAAAGCCCTCCCCTAAACTTACAGAAAAGTAAACCTAAAATAGTTTCCAATAAAAACTTAACATAAGGTCTGAGGACAAAACCCGTGGCCTAAATAATAGAAAACTAAAGCTAAAATAAGAAAACTAAACCTAATATAAGAAGTGACCATGGTGGGTGGGCTGCGTTCCCCCAGGGGTTGATATCCATTGGTTTGACCCCTCCTACTGATCTTTCCGATCTTGCCTCTGAGGGAGTCGAGGGAGTTCCAACAGTTGGACGTGATGGACGGGATTGTCCAAAACCTACCGAAGTAGCTGGGCTCGCCTCGGGTTGATTTTGAATGGCTTCATTGCATTGACGGATGAGGGCTCGCATTAGACTCAGCATTTCAGCTTTGTCAGATCTGTCTTGCGTTTTGTCTTGTGCATTCCTCTCCATCATTTCGGGTTTTTCATTTTCCATGGTTTGCATTATTTTCGTTTTGTCATTTTCCATGGTTTTCTCCAAGGAGTCTAACTTCTGCCGAACCTCTACCATTTCCTTGTCCAACTTCTCGACTTGTCTGTCGGTGTGTGCATCAGCGATGTTGGTCATTCTGCGACTGCTACCTTTCGCCATTAAACAAGGAGACATGCTTGAAGAACTCCTACAAGAAAGCTTCTCGTACAGGATCTCCCAGCCGCGGAGCAGAGCAGTGGTCGGAATCCTCAGACTTTCCTGTTCTCCGACTCTAACAACCTGACGTTGATGAGGGCCAGTGGACGGAGAAAGAGTCAAACATAGAGCTAATTTAGAAAACATTTTCGGAAACCTCAAGCGAACAGGAGCAAATCCTATTTAAATCCACAACATGGATCGGAAATGATAAAAAAAAACTAGAACGCGGATCGCAGTAAATCTACAGAGCTGTCGGAATTGAAGATCAAAGCAATTGAAACACTGTTATAGCGTGTTATAGGACATTAAGGGTCAAATACATTACCCTTTGATTTAACTGATGGGACATATTGACAGCAAGGGTTCATAATTGGGCTCATAAACTTTTGAAGTCCACCGTCAATCTTGGATGGGGCAATCCTATGCTACAGGATAGTTACGCTGGGTTAAGTTGTGCAGCATTTAAATCACAGGATACGGTGTAGATTCTTTATGAAATCTAGCTAAGTGCATGTTGAAGTCCACCGTCGATGTGGATTGACGAAGATCCAACGGGTTTGAATCATTCAGCTGTTGAGCGATGCTGGAGGATTAATTTAAAGGATCGGATGCAAAATATTTGTAAATCTTAGTTGACTGCCGGTATGACGTCCACTCTGTTGAAGAGATGTTTGGCAATGGTATATTTGGAGAACAATTTGGCCAAATTGCCAACTTTGGAGAATTTCCAAAATTGGTTAACTCTCCAAAATAGTAATTTCTTACTAATTAAAACAAGATTGAAAGACTATGAAGATCAATGATGAATCGATGCCATTATAAGGATCCAATATTTTTTTTATGAAGAGGCATGATTTTCCTTAATAAAGTTCTCAAATAATAAATTTCTTCGAAAATATATATAACCATACAAGTCAAATGTATGAAGAGGACCATAGGTGTCTCTAAAGTTTTGGTAATTGCATATCAGAAGAAAGATTTGAAAAAACGAAGTAAAAACTATTATAAATTAGAGGGTTGTTGGGTGCTTCTTAGGGCAGGTTTAGGCCTTCTGAGGGAATTCTTGCCTCCTTCCAGTCGTGGGTAGAGATTTAGGGTGGTGGGGCATCCTTGTCTGTTTAACAGGTAGAAAACCAGGGGTGTAGGAGCATCCTTTCTACATTGGTAAAAGAATCCATGGGATTAAGTTCTCCTTCAAGTTGGTGCTTGTAGAACAATTTTGTATACGATTACCTCATTAATAGGAAGGATTTGGTTGTTTTACCTTTGAGGTTTCCATGATAAATCGGTGTGTTCAAATTTTTAATTGTCCTATTCACATTGAGAATGATGATTTAACTTGTGATTAATACTAATTTTATATATAAAGGTTGAAAAAGGCAATACTGATTCCCCCCCGCCTCTTGGTATTGTTGGATGAACCAAGACCTACCGCATAGCGCCCTCATCGTTGTCGAACATCTTGTGTAGTTGATGCTCTAGTGCCTCTGCTTAATATTTTAAGCACTTGGGCATATTAGCATAAGTTTGTAGGCCCCCTAAGGTAAGCGTACTTCCCTTATACTTTTTAAGCCTTCTTTGGACTCCAAAGCTCATGAACTATTTACCCAATATTTTTAGGTACTTGGGACAAAAATAATTCTAAGAATGGGGTCCCTTTGTGCAGATATTTTGTACCTTGTCCCACCTGATGAACACCTTCCAAATTTATCTTTCACGTGATCATGTATTCCATGCAACACAATATCCATTTCCATTGCATTATTATTTGTTAGCTGCTTCATCGATGCAGTCTTTTGCAGTCTTTTTAGAGCGATGTAAGCATTTGGAACAGATTTCCAGATATCAAAACCTTGTGCATTTAAATGGAGTCTCATTCTTATAATCCAATTAGATCAAAATTTGATCCATAGAACAGTCAAACCCCATCTGCGGAGTAGAGACTTTCATGTTCGTCCATGTGCTCTAGAGATCTTCGGTCTAGCTATCAAACTCTCTCGAAGGAATTGAATCCCTAGTTTAACTACACCAACTGGAAGGAGGCTCGAAACCTAAGGAAGCTCCAACTCCTCAGTTTACTAGCTCCATCTAGAACGAGGCTACAACCCCTTTGTTGTCATAATTTCCAACCTATAGATAGGACTCCAGACCTCAGTAAAGTCCAACTCAATAGTTTTACTAGCACCAACTGGATGGAATCCCCAATTCCCTGAGATCACAAGCACCAACCCAAAGAGACTTCAATCTCCTATCCTTGCTCGATCATCCCACCCTAATATGAATAAGAAGAACAATATTCCACTGCCATTGTATCACGATTTCCATCAACCTATACGTGTATCTATGTCCTTGTACTTGTATCATTGTCCATGTATCATTATATTGATGTCACTATCACAATCCATGTTCGTCACAAGGACACAATCATTGTCTTTGTCACAAGGCCACAAAACATATCGATGTCACAATGTCACTTGTACATGCCTCAAATCTGTCATCCAAGAGTGGAAGCAACTTCTTCAAAGATATACTTCAGATGTATAGCAAGACCATAAAGATGCCTCCAATGAGTGTAATAAAATCCCAAAAATAATCACCAATAGACTTCATCTATTTTCACCTTCAAACCCTTACATCATAGACCTCATAGTACATTCCAAAAGCTTAGAGGTATCTCATGCCAATATCATTACCATGGAATATTCCAATACAATCACCAATAATATCTATGCCATTGGAGAGTGGTTTTTGATCATTTCTCATTTTGAGTATTGGAGAGCATAGCTTCTCCATGCTTGTGGAGTGTTTACTCTACTTTCCTTAGTACCAATTTCGAGGGTGAAAGATTCCCATCCTAATTGGGAATTGGAGAGGCCATTGTGCATTGGACCATGAGGACACATATTAAGAGGTTGTGGCACCCATTTGTGGCATGATTCCCCACTACACTTGCCATGATTCTCTCACCAATTCGAGTTCAAGATGAAGGGTAACATACTTGGGGTAGTTTAAGAGGTATTATTCACGACATGATTCATGTAAGGTCGAATTGGAGTGGAAGAATAAGTCCCATGGAAGAGGAAGAGGCATCTTAGAAGAATTGTGACAGTTGGGCTAGATTCTGTAGCCTCTAGTGTGACAACAATGATGAAGATGTTATGACACCTATGACACAAATCAGACTTGAATGCCAACATCTAAAGTAAATGACATGTTAGAGATAAAAATAGCCTCCAAGAAGGTGCACGAGGGATTTAGTGTAGCCAAAGTGACACCCATTCAAAATGAGGGAATGAGACTAGGAATTGTTGGACAAGTGGCACACATTGGAATCTCTTCCCAAATTGAGTTGGAATGAAACCTTTGGAAGGAATTCGAGCCATGGAGGACTTGAGAAGTTGTAAAAGTCACAAATACAAAGAAGGAGAGGAGAGTTTGATCATTTTTATTTGCATCTTTGCAATTTGGAGAGCTTGTACCTTGTCATGCTAGTGGTGTGTTTACTCTAATTGGGAATTGGAGAGGCCATTGTGCATTGGACATAAAACCAGAAAACCAGAATTTGATAGAATTTGCAGATCCAAAATTCGCAGGTCACTTTTGAGGGGTAAATTTTTAGATTTTTCAAAATCTAAGCACACCAGCTTGCTTGCCTCGGTCAATTGCATCTCCCTGTCCAGACAGAAGTTTGAAATTCCAAGTTTGGATTTTTAGGGTTTCTCTATGAAACCCTAGACAGCTCTAAATCCAGTGGTAAGATCTAAATATTTTATTTCCATTTGAGTTTCTCTTTAAGATATCTCACCACACCAAGCTTGAGGATATTAAACTTGAAGGGGGTGATAACTTCCGAACATGGAAGTATAGTATTGGGTTAATCCTAGAAGAGAATGAATTGGATACCTACATAAGCTAAGAGGTTCCAGTCCCAGAGGGAGATGAGGCTAAGGCCTTACATAAGAAGAACTTGGTCAAGAAAAAGAGGATCATTGCAGATTCTATGAGGGACCATGTCATAACACATGTGTCATCCCTAAAGACACCCAAAGAGATGTTTGACTCCTTGAGCAAGCTGTTTGAAGGAAAGAACAAAAATCAGAAGATGGCTTTGAGGAATCAATTAAATAATGTCAAGATACAAAATGTAGATACCATGCAGTCACACTTTACAAGGGTCTCTTAGATAAATGAACAACTTGAAGCCATTGAAGAAGATAGTTAGAGAGTGGAGAAATAGTGATCATTGACCACCTTGAATGGTCCTCCTAGGTCATGGGATTCCTTCATCCAAGGAATTTGTGCTAGGAAGAAGCTCTCACATTCAGTAGGTTGTGGTAGGAATGATCACAGGAAGAAGCTTGATTATGTTCCAACAGAGGAACAACTTGTTGATCTGCTGACTAAGCCTCTGGCTCATGTGAATTTTGAAGCTTCGAGTGGTCCAGAGGGATTTCTCTAGAAGGAAAGACTGATAGAGATCCTATCCAAAAGGATAGATGCCTGTCCAAGAGGGATGGAAGACTAGTATTGGCTGACTGATAGTTCCAACTCTCAAGAGCTGATGCTTGTCCGTATGGATGGATGCCTCTCCAAGGGCGAGGGTAGATCAGTATTGGATGACTGATAGTATCGATATTAAGTTACTGATGTTTGTTGCAGGTCTTCCAACAGATGGTGCTGTTGATGAGGATGTTCTAGTAGATGGTGTTCCAGTTGATGAGGTTGATGACAGTAGAAGATATTCCAGCTGATGAGGATGTTCCATGAGATGGTGTTCCAGCTGACGAGGTAGCTGATAGCAAAAGATGTTCTAGCCGATGGTGTTGTTGATGAGGATGTTCCAACAGATGTTGTTCCAGCTGACGAGGTTGATGACAGTAGAAGATCTTCCCGCAGATGCTGCTCCATTAACAATGAGATGATCTAAAGATGATGAGATGATATGAATATGATGGGGTGACAGTAGTGTTAGAAAAACAGGATTGCAGAGCAATAACAATAAACATAAATGCAAATATAATCACACATACACATTACAAGAGAGACACAGATATATCATGGTTCACCCAACTTGGGATATGTCCACATTGAAGTTTCTAGTCCTTATTATTATACCATCTAGCAAAGTGAAGGGATACAACCTGCAGCCCAACCACTACACTTCCTCTTCACTGTCTCATAGTCTCTTTTATGATCTCAGAGATATTTACAATGCATAAAACCTAATACATCAATCCTAGCCATATTACAATGTCTTTCTTTTATAAGGGAAATACAATGGTAAAATACCATGGATTACCCAAAACCGTGGGCCCATAAACAGCTGACGAAAACAACCCCAAAAAATTTTCTCAGGGGCTACGCCCCCAAAACCCCGTAACTCAGGGGCGCTGCCCACTGGCCCCTGTGCAGAGCACTCCCCTGGACACCCTGGGGCTCATGCTGGGATCATAACCAAACATAGGGTACAACATGGCTGAATAATAATATCTCTAAATCTAGAGATCAAGCTCCAAAACCAACAATCTCCCACTTGGAGACTAATCACAACAACTCCACCGATGCTGCACTTGCTGGACCTTGGACTTGGCAAATTCTCGTCTTCACCTTCATGCTAGAAGGACAACTAAAACCGAGCAGGAACTCAGTTTCTCTCTGGTCACTACTTTTGTGAACATGTCTACAGGATTCTGGCTAGTATGTATCTTTTCCAGCTTCAACAGTTCATCTTCTAGAACAGAGCGTATGAAATGGTACTTGAGTTGTATATGTTTAGTCCTCGAATGGAATGTTGAGTTCTTTGCAAGATGAATGGCACTCTGGTTGTCACTATACGACCTACTATCCTTCTGCTTCTTACCCAATTCCTCCATAAACCTCTGCAACCAAATCATCTCTTTACTAGCCTCTGTAATAGCAACATACTCTGATTCTGTTGTTGAAAGTGCAACAACCTTTTGCAATTTCGAAATCCAACTTAGTTTTGTTCCACCTATAGTAAACACATACCCTATGGTGCTCCTCCTGCTATCCTTGTCACCTGCCATATCTGCGTCAACATATCCCTGTAGAACAATGTCTAAACCTCCAAAACATAATGCCTGAGTGGTAGTACCTCTCAAATACCTGAGAATCCACTGTACTGCCTTCCAATGTTCTTTACCTGGATTGTTCATATATCTGCTCACAACTCTCACTGCTTGTGCAATATCTGGTCTTGTGCACATCATGGCATACATCAAGCTTCCAACTACTAATTGATAGGGAAGCTTGGACATGTAATCTATCTCTTCCCTTGTCTTGGGACACATTTCCTTACTTATATTGAAATGGCTGGCCAAAGGTGTATTTACTGGTTTTGCATTTTGCATTCTAAACCTCTCCAACATCTTTTGTAGTACTCGCCCTGAGACAATGTCAATTTACGATTTTTCCTGTCTCTCGTTATTCTCATACCAAGGATTTGCTTTGCAGCACCCAAATCCTTTATTGCAAATGAATTAGCTAGCTTCCTTTCGAGCACATTTATATCATGCATGTTAGACCCTGCAACAAGCATGTCATTCACATATAATAACAAGATAATATATATTTCATTGTCTAGCTTCTTGAAATAAACACAGTGGTCAGAATGACATCTACTATAACCTTGTTCTGTCATAAACCTGTCAAATTTTAGATAACACTGCCTTGGAGCTTGCTTCAAGCCATACAAGCTCTTTTTCAACCTGCACAACAAATTTTCCTTCCCTTTGACCTCATACCCTTGTGGCTGCTGCATATATATCTCTTCCTCCAAATCCCCATGGAGAAAGGCTGTTTTTACATCTAACTGTTCAAGATGCAAATCTTCTACCTCCAATAGACTTAAGATAGTCCTAATTGAAGTCATATTAACAATAGGAGAAAATATTTCTTCAAAGTCTATACCTTTCTTCTGTGCAAACCCCTTTACAACAAGTTTGGCCTTGTACCACTTCTTACTTCCTTCTTCTTCCTTCAACCTATAAATCCATTTGTTTTGTAATGCTCTTTTACCAGCAGGAAACTGAACCAAATCCCAAGTTTGGTTTCCTACCAATGAGTCCATCTCCTCATTCATGCCTTCCTCCCACTTCTTTCTAGTTTCCACCTGCATTGCTTCTTCATAACACTCTGGTTCACCAGCATCGGTCATCAATAAATAATACATCGAAGGAGAGTATTGTTTACGGAGTCTACTTAACCTAGTATATTTTCTTACACTTGTAGGAGTTTCAGGTACTTGCTGTTGTTCTTGATTTTCTGGCACCTTTGGAACTTCATTTTCTTCAATTTCATCAAGTACTGTGTACTCTGTGTTTTCCTTTTCCTGTTTCTTTCCCTACAACTGATCTTTATACATGACCTTTTCATTGAATGCTACATCTCTACTTCTAATTATTTTGTGATTTTCATAATCCCATAAATGATAACCAAAATCATCAACCCCATATCCAATAAAGGTACATTTCTTGGATTTAGCTTCAAGCTTTGTTCTATTTTCTTAATCAATATGGAAAAATGCTTCACAACCAAACGTTCTCAGAAATGAGTAGTTTACCTTTTTACTTGTCCATGCCTCCTCCAGAGTACCACCATCCAAAGCACTTGAAGGCCCTCTATTTATTAAATAAACAACAGTATTTACAGCATCTTCCCAAAACTGTAAGGGCAACCCTGCATGCAATCTCATACACGTTGCATGCTCCATGATCGTTCTATTCATCCTTTCTGACACACCATTTTTTTGTGGTGTTCCTAGGACTGTTTTCTCTCTACGAATCCCATTGTATGAACAATAACTATCAAACTCCTTGCCACAGTACTCACCTCCATTGTCAGATCTGAGACACTTCAACCTTTTTCCTGTCTCATTCTCAACCAAAGCTTTCCACTTCTTAAAATTAGCAAACACATCATATTTCTGTCTAATCCAATAAACCCAAGTTTTCCTAGTTGCATCATCAATAAATCTAACATAATAATGAGAGCCACCAAGAGATTGTACATGAGCCGGTCCCCATACATCTGTATGCACAAGCTCTAACTTTTGATTCTTCTTATGTTTCCTAACCCTGAGAAACCTGACTCTCTTCTGTTTTCCATAAACACAGTTCTCACAGAATTCCAAACTTACCTGCTTCAAATTTGGTAGCAACTTCCTTGAGTGGAGAATCTGCATCCCCTTCTCACTCATGTGGCCGAGCCTATGATGCCACAATGTTGTATCTGTTCCTGTGGAAGCTAAAGAGATAGAATGGTCAGTATTATGAGGACATAAATACAACGTACCTACCGTGTCTCTTTTTTCTATCACCATTGATCCTTTAGTGATCTTCCACCACATTTCTCCAAACGTAGATAGATGGCCGCCATCTCCCAACTGCCCCGTTGAGATCAGATTTCTTTTCATAGCAGGAATATGCCTAACATCTTTCAATAGCCAATCAGTTCCATTCTTAAATTTTATCCATACCTTACCCATTCCAACAATTTTACATGGCTCATCACCACCCAATAAAACATGTCCAAAATCTCCTAGAACATACTCATGAAAGTATGTCCTATGGGGTGTATCATGACATGAAGCACCTAAATCTACTACCCAATAATCACTAGTATTATCTAATGCAAGAATCAAAGCATCTTGTAACACATCACCTACTATATTTGCTTCTTGGGTAGTTTTTTTTTGTCCATCTCCTTTCTTCTTTAGAGATCTGCAGTCTTTCTTCAGATGTCCTTTCTTTCCACAGTTCCAGCACTCTATTTTTCCCAGTTTGGACTTGGATCTGCCCATTTTAGACTTGCCACGATTACCTTGGCTCTTTCCTCTCTCCTTTTGTCTTCCCCTGCTCTCCATGGTCAACGCATTACCTGATGTCTCACCTATGCTTTTTCTTCGCATTTCCTCGCTAAGAATAACACCAATAACATCATCAAATTTCAAGGTGTTTGAACGAGAGACAGAGTTACTTACAACCATGAGCAAGCTATTCCAGCTTTTTGGAAATGAACACAAGATTAGAAGAGCCCTAACCTCATCATCGAAGTTCACACTTATAGAAATTAGTTGATTTGTAACCGTATTAAATTCATTTAAATGATTAGTAACAGATCCACCTTCAGACATCTTCATATTAAATAAACGCTTCATTAGAAATACCTTATTAGAGGCCGAGGGTTTTTCATACAGCTTACCCAATGCGCTCATCAAACCCTCCATTGTCGTTTCTTTCAAGAAATTGAAAGCCACCGACGAAACCAGGGATAGCCATATTGTCCCCAGTGCCTTTCTATCAAGAGCCTCCCATTCTTCATCCTTCATGGCCGTTGGATGCTATACTCTTCCTCCCAACGGCAGGAATAGATCCTTCTGGTATAGATAGTCCTCCATTTGCATATTCCATAACTGAAAGTTTTGGCCGTTAAACTTCTTGACCTTAAACTTTCCTTCTTCTTCCATTGCTCCCACTTGAACCAGAAACCCTAGTTTCCTGTGGGTTTAACTTCCAAATAGACCTTTGGCTTTGATACCAATTGTTAGAAAAATAGGATCGTAGAGCAATAACAATAAACATAAATGCAAATATAATCACACATACACATTACAAGAGAGACATAGATATATCATGGTTCACCCAACTTGGGCTATGTCCACACTGAAGTTTCCATTCCTTATTATTATACCATCCAGCAAAGTGAAGGGATACAACCTGCAGCACAACCGCTGCACTTCCTCTTTACTGTCTCACAGTCTCTTTTCTGATCTCAGAGATATTTACAATGCATAAAACCTAATACATCAATCCTAGACGTATTACAATGTCTTTATTTTATAAGGGAAATACAATGGGAAAATACCACGGGCTACCCAAAAACATGGGCCCGTAAATAGCTGGAAAAAGCAGCCCCAAAAGTTTTTCTCAGGGGCTATGCCCCCAAACCCCCGTAACTCAGGGGCCCTACCCGCTGGCCTCCACGCATAGCACTCCCTCGGACCCCCTGGGGCTCGTTCTGGGATCATAACCAAACCTGGGGTACAACATGACTAAATAATAATATCTCTGAATCTGGAGATCAGGCTCCACAACCAACAAGTAGGGTACACAGGTTTTTTCAGAGACAATGTAATCAGTCCTGAGATGTACCCATGGAGGACTTGAGAAGCTTATAAAAGTTGCAAGAACAAACTGGAGAGTAGATTTTGTGATGGTCCAAGAATATACATTTATTTGTATTATGATATATGTATACTCTGTATTTAATGCTCACAATAATCTTAGGCTGAAATACCAAGTGAAACTATGTAAAAATACCAAACAATGCATAAATGGTGCCATTTTCCCTATATCTTGTTGTCGGAGCTTGAAGAGACATTATTTTGAATTGTATAAGTTAATATTTGTGATTTTATTGATGTATGGAGTGTCATTAATGTTATGAAGAAGTTTCATTAGCATTGAACAAGTCCTTGGAACCTAAATCTCGAATTTCATAACTAGTGGTGAAGTTTACTAGCATTTTCCCCTAGTATGTGAAGACATGTATACAAACATATGATTTATGGTAGTTGCAGAAGCCTATAGAAAATAATTGATGATGAATTGGGGAGATCATTGAAGTTGTTTATCAGTACCATGTCTCTGTTCTAAAATTTGGAAAGGTCTTACAACATTTGGGAAGCCATCTTTGTCCCCTACCCTTTGGGGTTTTGAACCTCGATTTGACTAGTAAAATTCCCCAGCTTCTCCTGAAGTTAAATGGATGTTGCAGAAGTATTGTGATATTAGTATCCAATCACCGATGAGGTTCCTTTTTATGTCTTAATACCCTTCATATACCTTCAAACCCAATTCGAAATCCTTTAAAGAGTCTTTTGGAGCCATCTACCCTTGGGGGCTTCAACATAGATTTTCCTAGTAATTCTGCCTTTCATTCTCCAATTGTAAATGCAAGTGGATGAAGTATTTTGGAAGTTTCCAAGCCTATAATAGCTGCATAAATGTGTCATATTAAACCTCAACGGTTATGAATATTTTTCAAATTGTTAGGTATTTTTTATGTTTATAAAATTTCCTCTATATGGGTTATTGATTTATCTCGGTTAGACATTGCTTATTAAAAGCTATAGAGAGGAACGATGCAAATTTTGTCGCTTTTTATGTCCCAATACCTTTCAAACACCTTCAGACCCAAATCAGAAGCATTTGAAGCCATTTGGAAGCATTTGAGTAATTAATAGTCTAAGGGTCGAACTGGCCAAAAATTGTAATTTTCCAATTTTAACAAATTTATTAAAAAGGGACACTACATGAACAATAGAATTATGCAGCTAATATGAAATGGGTTGTGTAAAAAACAACACCAACCTTAGATGTTATTGATATGACATGTGATCTCTCCTTCTTTTCCTAATTTAATGTTTCATCTCAATGCCATCTTGGAAGATTGATCTTGTTGTTTAGACTTCTCTTATCTCTTATGGTCATCTCTCCCTCTTCTTCATCGACTTCTTCCCATGTTATACTAGATCTTCTACAAACCCATCTACGAACAATGTCTAGAATTCGTATAAGTGATCAAACAAGTGATTTCTTCATATTGTTAGCATTTTTGTCAGTTTATGTTTTTTAAATTTATTCTATATGGATTCTTGGGTTATTTAACATTAATATAACATTGCTTATTAATGTTTATAGAGAGGAACAATGCAAATATTGTCACTATTCTAAGGTCTCTACATAAGGTCTCTCACTCCAAGGGCGGAGGTGGAAAAGGCAGTAAAAAATTGGACGACTCACACCAAAACAAACAAACATGTAGCAAGGTGGCAGAATTATGATGCAGACCCACCCAGAAGCAAATCAAAGGTGGAAATGGGTTCTGCGCTAGAAAGTGCACGATGGTTAAACTTGGAAAATTAAACCGCTAACAACATGGCAAGAGTTGGTGGAGTCCGCTATGAAAATTGGTTAAATTTAAACTGCTCATCACAAGTTCCGAAACCACCTAAGCATATGTTCTATAAAAGGTTTGTTCGAAGTTTTAAAAAATGTTTTTGTCGCTTATTGCCTGGAGGAAAAGAACCCATGGGAATGTTGTTATCTTTGTTTACTAGAACAACACCCAAGAAGCTCACTTCACAGGTAGCTCGAAACCCTCAGTGTTTTGATTTTGTGTCTCAAATGGAGAAAACCCAAGAACTTCTTCCCTTCAATGAAAGTTCAAATGAAAATGAGAAGCTTGTATTTGACAGGGAAAGGGATATTTTCGACCCTGTTTTGTCTGTGTAGTATTTCGCAGTCTAAGGAGAAATTAATGGAGTTTAAGTCACAAGGAAAGGATGTATTTAATGTTTTTGGTTCTTTTATGTACTTTTTTTGTGTCGAACTAACCCTGCACTTCCACGAATTTGTTTGTTGGTGTGCGGCGAATTTTTCACAGGGCCAAAGGGTAATGATTAATGTAAAAATGACCAAAATTTTATGCTGAGTAAATGCGCAGACTATCCATGAGGTTCTACGTTTACTTGAAACATTTCCCAAAAGCCTTGAGTCATTTAATGAAGAAAATTTGGCAAAGTTTTATAGAAACTGCAGTCCTACAGAAAAAGACATGTTTTTATTACAAGTATTGAAAGATGGTCAGTCGCATGAAAACCTATCATTCCCTTTGATTATTGATGTCTTTCAGCGAGATATCCAGTTAGTTGTGTCCTTCTTGAGTCAAATTTTAGGTCTAGATAGTGATAAGTCAATCATAGAAGTTATGTTAGGTTTCCTTCTCCAAGTAATTTCACCAGAGTCACAGTCGAGTCGAGTGTGTTGTTTTAATTTTGATGAATTCCTAGCTGAAGTGATTCATGGCCAGTTGGTGAATTTCAACCAGTTGAAGCATTTCAAATATCAGTCATATCTCTTGAATCTATTTGTGTGTTCAAACATTTCGGAATCCAATTTTCTTGGTACCATCTTTTCTCATGACCTTCCTAAACAAGTTAATATGTTTGAGTTCACCCATAAAATCATGGCAGAAGTTTACAGAATTATTTTTAATGCTGAAATGCCCCGAGTGTTAGAAGAAATGAAAGAAACTTTGCATCCTACACCAGAAGGCCAAACAGATGATTGGTTCTTGTATAGAGAACATACTATAATTAGGGTGTATGGTTTTACCGGACCACCATATCTGTTTCCAGCCTGTTTAACAACGAGGGGTTTTGCCTTGGAATTTATTAGACAAAGGTTGCATTCAGAAGAATAACATTTCTGTGCTTTCAAAAAATCATCGGATGTGAAATTCCCTTTTAAATTTGGTCCATTCATCATTAAGAATAAGGCAGCCCTCTCTGTAGTAGAAAAATTACTGAATATTATGGATTTCCAAGAGGCTGAAAGGATTAATTATGATCCTCATCAAATTATATCGCAAAGGAGACATAAAAATGGAAACAAGGATTTTGATAATCAAACAATAGAAGGATTGAAAGAAATGGAAAATTTATTCAAATTTGAACAAGATAATAAAGAGGTGAATATGGAACAAACATGCAATTTGGCAATGTTTGTTCAGACACCAGCTAAATCTGATATCACCAATAAGAGAAGTATTCCAGAAGTTGATAGTATGGAATTTGATCAAGAAGTTTCAAGGAATAAATCAAAAGTGGAATGACAGAAGGAAATTATTAGTATGGAGGAACGAGATTCAATTGTTCCAGAAAAAACTAGTTTGATTTCACCGCCACCTGCAAAAATAAGGGAATATTGTTTTTCAGAAATAAAGGAATATGGAAGTAACTCTCAGTATAAGTCTAGATCTGATGTCCTTTCACAATCTACATCAAAGAGGGATCAGTCTTTTGAAGAAACTAAAAGTTGTACCCTCAAGTAAGATCGCTGGCAGAACAAAAGTTTCCCTTCTTACAGCTACGGATCCAGGAAGAAACTCTATAAGGTTTGCAGTAGTGAACGATGAGAAAATTTCTGAAATGGAAGTTGAGCTTGATGCGATTAATATACCAGTTAAGATTCAATTACATAAACAAACAGGAGATGTCCTGTATTCTGATTTATTGCAATTCACTTTAAAAATTTCTAAATTGCAGTCTGTGATAGCAAAGCTGGAGAGTCAACTGAGGCAAGAGAAGGAAAAAAACAAAGCAAATTCGATCCAGATCAAAAGACTACAAGTGGACCTTGTGACCGTGGGAGATGAGCCAGGGAACAGCCAGTGTACCAAAAGGATCATTGATGAGAAAGAAAATACCATTCAAATTCTCAAGAAAAAATTGAAGGTGCCAAATAATCAACATGTGCAATCTCCAGAGTTGATAGCATTACAACAAGAAAAGGAATCCATATATCAAGAAATGATGGATCACAAAGGTAAAATGTTAAAGTTACAAGATGAAAAGCATGTTTGGGAAAAACAAAGGATTGAATTGTTGTCACAAATTTCATTGTTGAATACCAATCAGATTGAAACTGTTCAAGCGCCAGAGAAGCGGGGGGGTCAATCTCTATGTACGGATGAAGGAAAAATGGAAAATTCCTCCACTAAGGAACTGACCAATGCTTTGTAACAAGTTAGTCTAAAATATGTAGAGATAGAAGAGTTGAAAGCAGAAAACCAGAAGTTGAAAGAGGAAGTAATTCGAAATTTTGGAGCAAAGATAAAGGCTTTGAGTGATAGAAATGAACTTCAAAAGAAAGTTGATGACTTAAAAGATAAATTGAGAGGTCGGATTCCATTACATGGAGCTAAACACCTTATATGGGATGTGATATCAGTGGAAGTCACCAAATTCTGGCCTTATTTGAATTTTATAGCAGATAAAGATGCTATAGCAAACATAGCTCTCCAAAGGTGTAAAGTGGAAAATGAGACATTACGCAAAAGGCCTTCAGCAACAGCTCAAAATACAGTCAGTTTGTTAAAAACTCTAACCCAATTAGATATGTAGAGTTTTGGAATCAAATACAGACCATCAATTATCGTTTCGGCAAGAAGAGTTATTACCAAGCATGATCATGTTAAAGAAGTAGAAGACATGGTGCAACAGATGGTTCTTGAAGTTCAAAATTTTAAGGATTTATTTATGGGGCCTTTTGAATGTGGTCTACCTTCTTTTTGGAGTGTCGATGGAAAATTAATGACTCAAGAAAATTATCACAATTTGATAGTACAGGCACGTATGGATCACTCGAAATTTGAAGGTTTGGTCAAAGGATTAACTGGAAAGACAATAATTGATAAATTGAGAGAGGATTTTGAAATAATTGATCAATTTGTAATGATTAAGAAGGGTTTTCTAGATGTATGTTGCACAGAATGCATAGAATTGGAGGCGATGGTGAAAGAAATGATGGATTATGAAATCCCAACTCAAGATCAATGGAAAATTGTTGAAAGATTTGGGAAACCAAAACACAGGTTATGTCAGGAATAAATATTAAGGTGTCTTACTTTTAAATGACATTGCGGTTCATTTGTTAACTTCCCGAGTGTTACATCAGACAGATTTCTTTGAAATTTTTTTTTTAGCGAAGAATTCAAAGAATGTTTTGTATAAATTTTTATTTTACAAAGTAATAGGGGTTGAATCCGAAACAAAGATTCATATGTTGTTACTTTCTTCAGTCTTTTAATTTCTCTTTTGTGAATGTATTTTTTGTTACACCATCTTATCCCCTTGCCTCATATTTGACTGTAATATCTAAGTTAAAATTCATTTTATATGCTCTGGTGCACACATTTAAATATTGTCAATGTTCTTTCTTCCAAATTAATGCAGAATTCATCCTAGAATGGAGTTTGGCTAAGTTATAACATATAAACAATATTTATCCCGACTTTCGACCTCTGAAAGGAAGGATCGGTTGACCCTTCGTTTATTATAAAATTGTTAACAACTATATCCAACCATTTACCTGTATCTAGAATGGTAAACACAAGAAGGATCGACTGACCCTTCTTGCAGTCTAGAACTATTTTGAACAGAATTATGGGCAGAAGAAAGGTCGGTCGACCCTTCATCTATGAGTGAATTGTAAAAATATTCAACCTGCCTAGGCTGGGACAACAATTCCAGACTTCCGACTTCCATAATGAATAGTTGGGATTGGTATATTGGCTAAGTTATAACATATCAACAATATTTATCCTGACTTGCAACAAGAAGAATCGGCCGCCCCTTCGTTTAGTAGACAACTATAGACACATATATGTTACGATTCACCTGTATCCAGAGTGGTGAACACAAGAAGGATCGACTGACCCTTCTTACAGCCTAGAACTATTTTGAACAGAATACTCGGCACAAGAAAGGTCAGCCGACCCTTCTTGCACCCCATGAGGATTTCATCTCCTTTTCCGAAGATGCAAATATATTGCAGATTGCCAATACTTAGATTTCTTAAAACGTTCCATCAATTCTGCTATCCCACAACCCACAATGCAGATTGCAAGATGGGACAACAATTCCTGACTCCCGACTTCTACAGTAGATAGTGGGGAACATATATTGGCTAAGTTATATCATATAAACAATATTTATCCCGACTTTCGACCTCTGATAAGAAGGATTGGCTGCCCCTTTGTTTAGTATAAAATTGTGAACACCTATATCTAGGAGTTCACCTGTATCCAGAATGTTGAACACAAGAAAGATTGGCCGACCCTTCTTGCAGTCTAGAACTATTATGAAAAGAATACTTGGAAGAAGAAGGTTCGGCTACCCCTTCATTGCATGGGAATTTTTAACAAAGCCAAGGTAGCCATTTAGTTACAGTCAGAATGTTTTGGTTTGGTGGAAAAGAAGAGATAAGAAACAATCCAATCAATACTATTTAATAAGTTTTATTTGTCATCTCTGTATGATTTGTAGAGCTTGTTGTCCAGTAATTGTCCAAGATTAATTAAGGTTTCCATCTATTCAATTCATGTAAATTCCATTTTTAATACCATAAATCTTTTCAAATTATTGGGTGCCTGCATATACTATTGTCCAAATATTCAACCTCCGAAGGAGAGGGTGTCAATTCATGTATATGAAGAATGGTGAACACCGAAATAATACTGAGCACAATAAGGGTCGGTCGACCCTTCATTCATGAGATAAATGTATGCACAACAAAACCCCTTTCACTGGCCCCTTCGGCATCACCTTGTAAACAGGTTGAAGTCTAACCCAAAGCAAATATGGGGGTTGCATAATCAAGGTTCTATTAACCATGGAGATGCACAAATGTCGTTATGATCTTTGCATAACTTTCTATTTAACATCAACTAACTAATGGGATAGAACATCAGATGACTTCGCACTTGGCAGCTATCGTAGTATACAGAACTACGCTGAATCTCTACTGTATTGGCCAGTTATCTATGAATTTTTCAAACTATGTGTTTCTTATTCACAATCACGCATTTGTATTCCAATTAATCAATGTGCAATTACCATTCACATACATATAAATTAAGTACAAAAACTCATAAACTCGAATACAAAACATATGATAAAATCATACACATAAACAAGAAGGATCGGCCGCCCCTTCTATGATGATCGCTAGTTCTATAATCGATCCTTATCTCAAATGACTCTATAAAATGTGCATTCGGTCTCTCATGGATAATGCTAGCAGATTTGTTCTTAATCAATCAATTGATTTTGAAAATGAGGGGTCGTTCCTTAACCATCGATCATTAGCATGAACATTTGCAAGTATGAATCTAATATTAAAAAAATAATTTATAATTATAGACATTGTATGCATTCTTATATTGACTACTTAATATTGATTGTTTTGCAGATAAAGCATGGTTGCGTTGTTGAGCTTTAGTAACTACCAAGAAATCCCTCTCTTTGAATTGACAAAAGATAACGACATTCACCTATCCACAAATGGATGGTATGTTGAGATGGAAGATCCCGATAATTTGTACTCGGATTTATATCTATTCTACTTGGATTACGAGAGAGCTTGGACTAGAGATGGAATATTGACATATGCAGATCCTGATGAATCTGATGAAAAATTGCGAGTTCAAGTTGAAGCGGTCAATGGTGAAAGGTGTTGCCTTCTACAGCTTGATATTAAGGTTTGTAATTATCGAACAGATCTACTGAAAAGTGGTCCCGATCCAGATCCGATTTCTTGTGCGAAGCAAGGGTGGGTTTTTCCCTCGTATGATGTTTTTAATCGTTCTAGAATTGATACCGTGTCATCCTTGAAGAAAGGAATTTTGTCAGTATGGAGGAAAAGAACGCTGGCTGGGAAAAATTCCTCTGTATTGCATTACATGAATATTAATAATAAGCCAATAAAGGTATGCCATGAAAAGATTCTTATGTACAACAGAAGAGAATTTCTCCAATATATTATAAAATATGTGGACAAATGTTCCTTCAAACAACTCAAAGGAAGTCCTTCTAAAGAGATGCTGCAGAAAGCCACTAAGAGCTTCGAAAGTTCAAAAGAAGTTCAACAACAGCAGATCAAATATTTTTTGTTCAATGAGAAAGTTTTTACCATTGACGTAATAAGATGTGTTGGTGCGCCTCCGCACTTACAATATCGAAAGGTTGATGAAGAGGTCATGCAAAAGATGGTTGTATCTCTTCTCCATACATTTACAACAACATTGAAAAATTCTATTCTATTGCCTTTCGATAAGGAGACCACATTGGCCTTTCTTCCTGGAAATGAAGAGGAAACTAATTTGCCATCAGTAAATTTTTATATATTGGATGGGAAGCATACTATTTCTGCACAGAAAATAATCATTGCAGATGATCGATATAAACAGCCCCATTCAAGGTATTGGCATCGAACAACTCGTCTTCTACATAGAGACGTTCCTCATAACACCATCAACAAATTATGCAAACAACAAAATTTGTCAAACAAGGAATTTGCAAACACTTCACTAATTTCTCAAGTTGAAAAAGCAAGGGAGAAATGGATATCCTGCGGTACTCCATCCCACCCAAGAAAGGGAAACATTTCCAGTGATGCTTGTTAGGTATATAATTTTTCTTCTTATCAATCAAAGTCTTTAGATTGTTGCTTGTGTTATGAAAATAGCAAATTAACTGGAATATTCAATTTTATATGTTTGCAGTCTTTCCAAGATGAATGTAAGGATATCTTTCTTGTTCAAAATAAGGAGAGCCTTAAAGAAAAGCTAACTCTTGTTTTGACATCGAATCAACTATGGAGCAAATGGAAGTCTGTATTCGAGATTTACAAAAGTGGCTCCTTGCCATGCTCGCCCAAGAGCATCACTGAGGATGATTCTATTCAAAATAAAATAAAGAGTTATGGCTCTAATTTTTTTAGACCATTGTGTGATCTTGATGAAGATGAATTGACCGTTGTCGCAGACAATATAATCAATGGATCGGTTTGGATGAGCACACTAGTCGATAAAAACGTTTGTGCAGAAACTTTAAATCAATATTGCAAACGAATCAAGGCCGAGAGGTCAACCAGGCATTTGATTGTTGAATATTTCAAAGTTAATGATGTTCAAATTGATCGATCACAGACTGTCACTGGCGATAACGTCATTGAAATATATAAAATTGTACCAAACCATCTCTAGCAAGTGTGCAGTATTTTATGCTCCGGAAAGCAAGCAAAATATCCGAGTAAAAAGAGAAAGAACGAATCTGAAGTGGATAATGGTACCAAAATACCAATTGATGCTCATAAAATATTGAATCTATATATCAATAAACAGAGGATGGGTATGTCCATTGACGACGTCGAAAATAGTTCACAGTTTGCTTGTCAATGTTGTTATCCAGAATCTTTGGTCAACACACTCATATTAATTCCATTCTTTGGTGCGACAATCAGCTGTGAATTTGTTGATGTGGATATGTGTAATTTTCATAGTCCATGGACAGAACAAGACATGCTTGCATTTTTTTACTACTTAGAAACGAATGAAGAGGCATGTACTTGTATATTTTTAGTTGATATGGAAAACCCTTGTATGATTTCTAAAGCTTTCACAATTTTTAGCAAGAAATCGAAAGAACATGTTACATTGAATCCTACAAAGGGATTTTATAGAGAATTCTCCAGGGACTTGTTTATAGGATTCTCTATTATACAGTGTTGAGGCATTGGAAGGGATAAGGATATTTTATCTACTTCTAAAATTCATATGGATTGGAAGGATGAGGGCCTACCGATGATAGATTTACCTCGGCCCAAGGTTGACAACGATAGTGCGAGAAGCCATGTGTTTGCAAAAGAAAGGATACAGGAATTATGGGATCACATAGTTTCCAGACAGGTCTCTTCTCAAGGCACAATTCTTTCATTGTACGCAGGAGGTAGGCTTCTTCGTTCGTTGATGAGGGCTCTAGAAAGAATAGTTATTTCTATTGTGGAGACAATACAACAAGAGCTGTTTATGAACAATTTCTATCATGAATTGGGTGTAAAACAAGGTATTTCTATTAACTTTTTCAGATGTCTTTGATTTTATTTTACTTTTAGAAAACTTAGGTATTTCTATTAACATTTTCAGATGTCTTTGATTTTATTTTACTTTTCTCGATCAGTTATGTTCAATAAATTCTTCAAATTCCTATTCTACTATAGCTTCAAATAAATAGCACACCTAGGTATCGTCCAATCAAATTGTACTATCCGATGACGAAAGTGAATGTGGTAGAGAATCCACTAAGAACTACCAAACAAGAGCACAAACAGGACAAGAAGGTAAAAATTTATTTTTCAGAGATTGTGGTTAAATTAACTAAATATGAAAGGGGATAGTGACCTTGAATACTTGCAAAAAATTATATAAAATGTATACCTGCAAATTTCCAGGTCAACATGTGGATCATCCACAACCAGAGCTGGCATCGACGATCACCCTCAATATTGGCCAGCAAATCGTATTGGAGAATAATGGACCAGGCGAGAGCTTGGACAGTAATGAACAAGGCGAGAGATTGGACAATATTGAAACTGGAGAGGGATTGGTGTCAAAATACGGTCTCTCCAGCGATGTTACTCACCAGTCAAATGTTGGCTTGCCATTGCCAGGTACAAGACAAATAATATTTTATACTTAAATTGATAAAACAAATTTATTCCGAAGTATATAATGACAAGATATATTTCTATGCAGCTCCCCATATAAAAATGTTATTGATAATATTAGAAATGGAAGGTTTTCTATTTCGCAAGAAAGTCACAGAAAATGATTGCAAAAGAGAAAAAAAGGAAATAAAAAAAAATATTGTTGGAGGAGAAAGAGTAAAAAAGGGGGAAGAGATTAGTAATGGTGAATTTGAATTTAAACATAGAAGAACTTCATATGAGTCACGAACACATGCCATTCAATTTTTGGATTTACTTCTTTCCAAATTCAATGTTGGGATTTGGTCATCTAAATGTAGTGTCAATGAGGAGAAGCCACTACTTACAAAAAGTTTCACGGCATGTGGTAAAGATAAATCATATGAGCAATTTTTTTTATTTATTTGGTTTTGAGAGAGATGTACCTACAATCAAGAAGGAAATACACAAAAAAATATGGAGAGTGTGTGGATGGAATTCCCAATGAAAACTTCGGAAATTAATACATCAATGATTGTTTTGGAGGGTGATGGTGAGAAAGCACTTCCATTTCAAAATTGTATTTTGATTAATCCCTTTATTGAATCGTCCCTTAGGACAGATACTGAATTGGTACATGGACTTTGGTAGCATTTTAGTAAAATGCATGAATCAACTGATATCAAAACCTTCAATGCCTTCTCCCAGTTGAATCCTGGTTGACTAACAGCCATCAAATGTAACCTATCATTGCCTATTTATAGATGTAATCTATCATTGCCTATTTTAAATCATTTAATGTGTTTTCTGTTTTTTCTGGAGACGTTGCTATTTTCATGTGAATGTAACATATTATTAGTTCAATGTGATGCTTTTATTAAATCAATTGAATTTGTGAAATTTTGGGTGATTTTTGTATTAATCTTTGGAAATCAACATCTTCATGCACAGTTGCATGGTTGTGATCATTAACTTCATGAACAAAGTGTTGTTGTTGTTGTTATATTTATATTCATTGTTCTTGTATGCAGTCGGGATATCACTACAAAAGAAACTATTGGTCCTGGGAGTAGAGGGATTGCTCTTTGGAGTTCAGATGTTATCCAACATTGGAGATTCTTCCAAACAACGCCATTCTATCCATAATTACTATCGTTATTATACACGCATGTTCAGCCCCAAAATTATCAGTGTTTCCAGATAGCATTTCGACGTTGCTCTGTGGTTTTCCTCGCTCGACAACATGGAAATTAAAAATTTTGTTGCTATATTTGAATGGTTCAAAAATTAATATTTTGTGTTTATGTGGGGTCGAGAGCAATGTAAACTTAGTAGTATTTATAATCACTCTATGTCTGCTACTATAATGTTGGTGAAGTACAGAACATATACAAAAATTCGTTCAAGGATGTACTTATCCATATGGAGATATATATAAACAAATAGACATGTTGTTTATAGATGAAGGGCAATATCAATCAGCAAACAATTGCAAGGAAAACTGCTTGAAAATGCCAACTAGTTGGAAATTTGATGGTTCACAAGAGAGAGATATAACTATAAAAACAATGTTGTGTTGTCTATTGAATTATCTCGGGCCTCACTAAAAAATGGGGCGTTGGTTAAACACATTGAATTTGAAATCACCATCATATTATACAAAAAAAAATCATTTAGTGTGTAGCTAGGGTTTTCACCCCAGCTTGTGCAAATCAGCACCTACTAAGGAGAATGGACTCCTTAGTAGCAGTTCAATAAACAGTAAATTAAAGTAATAAAACAATACGAATTCTAAACTAGCATGAGCATTAATAAACATAACAAAACATGGACATATGGTGAAGATCTTTCTTTTTTGTGTTAAAATTTTTCCTCAGGTGTAGAGGTTGGTGAAGTTCTTGCAATAGTCCAAGAGGCTTGCTCCAAACTCCAACTTTGCTCCTTCTCTTTCTCCAAAGGGTTGGAAATGGGCCAAAAGGGGCACTCGAGGGTGAAAGTAGCTCAAGGGTGAGCTAGGGTTTCGAGAGTGATTTTGGAAAAGTAAGGGTGTATTTGACTGTGGATATGAAATGAGGGGTCTCCATCACCTATTTATAGGTTTTTAGTGGTGGAGTGTTGGCCCATGGTTTTGGGAACCATATGGTTTAGGTCAGCTGTATAGGGTGTTTTCCTCTTTTTTCCCTCTTTTTCCTCTTTTTTTATGTTTTTTATTCCCTTTTTAGAGGGTTTTTGCTATTTTGGAGGAATTTTGGATTATTTTGAGGGAAAAAGGGGTTTTTTGGCCTTTTGGAGGCTTTTTTGGCCTTGTGGAGGCTTTTTAATGGGATTTTAAGGTTCTGGAGGTGAATATGGTAGGAAATATGGACAAATGAGTCATGTAATGGGGTAGATGAGGTAGTGAGCACTTTTTAGGTGTTAACAGATTGCCCCCTGATGTGTGAGGGCAGGAGCTCATCGTATGGCCGATAGACATCATAAGTGTTGTATGGTTTTCTTGGGGTGTGGAGAAGAGAAGAAACAAACTAGAGCCCGGAACAACGGTTCCGAACAAACTGCAAAAACTAAAAGTACATGACCTCAATAATGGATGAGGAATAATCTGAACATATGGATGAGGCGGGGCATTCCCATGCTCGTATCAATAATAACAATGGGGTCCAAAATATGGGGACCTGAAATATACATGGCCTCAAATAATGAATGAGGAAGAATCTCAATATATGGACGAGGCGGGCATACCCATGCTCGTATCAAGATGCATAAAAAATAACGGTGAGGCACGAAAAAAGGGGGACCTGTAGGATACATAGAGAACCACTATGTACATCATAAGGGTCCAGAGGGGACACAAATTTGGGACATACTGCTGGGATGACCATGTCTGAGCTAGAGAACTCATACACTGGAATAACAACAGTGCTGTTGAGTGTGGTACTAGAGGGACTGAGGAGCTGCTGGAGCATACTGACGGGGAGTCATGTCCTCAATGGTACACTGAACTGGAACTGAACTGGGTACTCAAGGAAGCATATAACTGGATGGCTTCCGAATACAATCGCCAATGCAACCCGGACATCCATGGGAACATATAACTGGGCATTCCGAAGTGACTCACCAATGTGCTAGAGTCGGGGGAAATCCGGGGTCTTCGACCAATAACTGAAGGATATAAACCCTGCACGATTCTCAACGATGCGATCAAGGTGTTGAAGTCGAGCATGTGAGAAACAACCACTCGGAGAGGCAATGATGACTCCTCTCAAAACGGTCCGTAGGCACTCACCACAGATGGTGATGGGTCCAAGGCGCAGGGACCTCTGGGTCTATCCTCTGGAATAGAGGGGCTGTCGTCGACAGAGGGAGACCTGCAACTATCAAGGCAATGATGTTTCCTTGACAGGAGCACGAGGTGGAGAACCGAAGTGTGAGAGTACTGATGGTAGGACTGACAAACGATGGAGGATAACTGGGCAAGTAGAGTGGGTGGACTCAAACTTCCTTTGTTCAGAGTATGATGGCGGGGATGATCGGGCAACATATGAAACTGACTAGCGGGAAAGGGATCATAGTTGGACTGGATCAATGATAGTGATTGGGATGAGGGAGACTCAAGCTAGTGTAAAATGGGAGGAGACTGCAGAATACTCTGAACAAAGGCGACCTGATTGGGGGTGCGGCCGAGATGATCGATCATAGTGCCAAGAGGCACGGGGGGACTTCTTCATGGGTTAAGGAACTAGAAGAAATGTGTGTAAAATGGTACTGTCGTGTGGATTTATACGAGCCCAGGACAGTTCATGCTCGTGATTGCTTTCAATTTTAAGGAGTCTGAAAGCGATAAGAAGACTCTGAAATAATAGAATGGTACTGTCGTGTGGATTTGTACGAGCCCAGGATAGTTCATGCTCGTGATTGCTTTCAATTTTAGAGAGTCTGAAAGCGATAAGAAGACTCCAAGGGGTTGCTTTTTTGTGTGTTAGTCTCCAAGGTCCGAAGAAGCATAAAAGGATGCAATGAAGAACTCTTCTGGCCGGTGTGACTAGAGTATTCCTTTTTCGTAATTAGTCTACCAGGTCCGGAAAAGGGTTAAACTTATATTAGATAGACGCCCTTTCAGGTACTTTAACGAGAATGAAAGGAAGCAAGATTGCTCGGTGATCTTTTCATTGTTTTAGGAGTCAGAAAAGAGCTTAACAGAAACTTCCTAAGTGCCTTTTTCATAAAGGACTTGTCCGACCCGAAAAAGGGATAAAATTATACTGAACAAAAGGAATGGCCAGGCAAGGAGGAAGTGTTCAATCAAGGAACATTGAAGATGACCAAGAACGAGGGTAGGGGGGAACATTGGCGGGCCTCCTTGCGGGGTAATGAATGGTGGCAAAATAACGAAATAATTGCAGTATGATAGGAGTGAATGGCTCATGTAAAAATGTGGAACAATCCGATGGCGGCCAATGTGGCACACAAACCAAGGCAGCAAGGTGTCGGGACACAATGGTGAAATTGTACCTAGTGAGAGCGAGAAATGATCTCAAGCATCATCACGAGCTCAGAAAATTGAATCTGGCAATATAAAAAGTGTCAAAAATGGAGAACGGCCAAAGTGGCACGCAAACTGAAGTGACGGGGGGCGTTTTGGAAAAAATACCCGAAAATATAGGGGTGAGAGCGAGAAATGATCTCAAGCATCATCACGGGCTTGGAAAAATGAATCCGATGATATAAAATATATCAAAAATGGAGAGCAGCCGAAGTGGCACACAAACCGAGGCGACAAGGTGTCGGGACACAATGTTGATATTGGTCCTGGTGAGAGTGAGAAATGATCTCAAGCATCATCACGAGCGTGGAAAAATTAATCTGGCAGTGCAAATGGTGCGAAAAATGGAGGTCATAAGGACTCCGGAATGGTCAAAGGAAAGAACTATGCGTATCAAATCAAATCAAATATACAAGTGACATGTGACCTCAAAAAATGGTTGAGATCACAAGTGTGAAAGAGTGAGCAGGGTTAATGAATTTCCCCCATGCTATGTGCATGGGGTTTGTGATTATGGATCACATATGTGTTGGTTTGAACAAGGGGATCATGGACGTGCTGAGATAGATGTGATGGGGAAGGTTCAAAATGATTGACCATGCCCCCTATCTCAGGGTCGAGGTAATCTATTATGCCCCCTAACTCAGAGGTGTCAATGTGGTGCTCTATAATAGCGGGGTCAAGGCCAGGCATTTCAGTATAGGACCAGGCAAAGACATCACGAAACTCTTGGAAAAAAATTTTGTACTCTCCAATCTCATACTCACTGCAGGAGGCTCCTAATGTAATGATTTCAAGAGCACCAGGTGGGTCAGAGATGTCTATGTGGATGACAGGTGAGATGTTGGCCATGTTGCCTTCCTCAAAGGCTTCAGGAGCGGGAATAGGATCCTTAAACCAGTTGAATTTGGTGGGAAGGAAATCTTTGGACTCAACCGCAAATTGGGTGGCTGTGGTAGAGGAGGAGTCTGCTGGGTGGAAATAAGAACGATGTTGCATGTCATCCCGGGGATAATCTGGGGCAGTGAGAGCCTCTAGAATCTCCTCATCATTGCGGAAACTTTGAGTTGTCAAATGGGTTGACGAGGAAGTGGTAGTCGAAGAGATTATATAAATGGTGTTAATCTCTATGGATGGGGATGATACTGGGGGGTGGATCTCCTCAATTGTGGGGGGTTCCGTCTGAATGTCCAAATTATTCATCTCGTAGAGAGCTTCTCTGTAATCTGGGAGATCAAGACAGTGATGTGAGTAATGGATGTAAATACCTTATATTGCACAAGGGTGGTTGGTACGTAGTGATTTATCACGAGGCTTAGGGGTTGGATCTAGTTCGACAACCGGGATGTTGGGGTCGTCGTCAAGCATTTGCATGTGTTCCTGTAATGCAGGTAATTGTGGACATTGATGAGTCGGATGGCCTAACTCATTACACAACGAGCATTTTGGGGGAGCACGAAACACGGGGGGTTTTAACTGCCTTGGGAGGGGGTACAACAGTGTATGGTTGTGGTCCTATGCCTCCAGTGGGCTTGATAAGAGGGGGGGGATTCATAGATGACGAAGGGGTAGTGGCACCGGGAGGTGGTTGACTAGTAGTGGCAATGGGTTACACCGGTTGGAGGACGACATTTGGTTTCGACGAGGGAACGGGAGGTGAAATATACCACATGGGTAATCCCAAGGTTAACCTGGGGAGGCTAAGAGTAGCCATAACTGGGGTGCTTACTATGCCCGAGGGAGGGAATAGGAAGGGGATTGTGTGGATGGGTGTAACACCAATGTGACTAGGTATCAATGGTGGTTTAGGTAACAAGGGCAGTTGATTGGTGGGTGTTTGTGTATTGTGGGAAAGAGTACAGAGGTTAGAGACTTCGGTCGTGGGTGACAGGGGTGGAATGGATTGGAATGTGGAAGTCATCGGCGTGTATGAGTACAGTCCGGGTCCCATGGAGGAAACAAATGAGGTAGTTGCACCACAAGCAGGTTGTTCAACCATGGGGAGAACATTTTCAGGTGCAGCGGGGGCATTGGGATCGTAATAGGTGAGTTGGTCAACCTTGACCACGCGTCCGTCATGGGGGAACATCATGGTATGAAAAACGGATGAGGCAACTGCCCGCATGGAAAACATGTAGCTGCGGCCAAGTAAGAGGTTATAATCAAGTTGAGCATTGATGACCTCTATGTCAATGAGCACGGTTTTACCAGCCAACTGGACGGGGACATTATCTAGGAGACCTTGGGGTTGAGCCGAACGGCCGTCGTAGGCTCGCAACGCAGTGGTGGACTACTGGAGGGTAGGGGATCCCAACTTCTGCCAAACGAATGTGGACATAACGCATGTAGAGGCACCTTCATCAATAATGCACCGATGGATGAAAAGATTCCGAATGGAAATAGAAACTTGGAATGCTAAAGTGGAAGGCAGGCGTGGTTCGGACTGGTCCAAATCGAAGGCCATCAATTGTGAATCGTTTGGGTCAATAGCACCAATGGCAGAGAGAAAAGTCTTGCACTGTGAAGGACGGTTTTTTAATACTTCTAACGCAGACATGGCTGTGGGAGATTGGGCTAAGTCATCTACAATGTTGTAATTCGACGCAGCACGAGCATTGGGGTTATTGTTGATACGACGAAGTGGGAAATGAGGTGCTTTAGAGGCGCCATCTAGTGGAGCCGGAGGTATACGTAACGTCTGATCAGTGGGATGAGCGTTAGTGTTTTTGTCGGTGGGAGGGGCTTCAGTGGTGGATCCATATTGGTTCCGACGGGTTTGGAGGTTGACATCAGTGGATGACATCATTAACAAGTGGTGGGTACCTGAGTCGAACATGGGTTGATCAGGAGCGGCATAAGTGATCTGTTGTTGTGGGGGCGCGTTGCCTTAAGGGGGATCTAACACCTTGAGGGGGAGCCAACACCTGAGTGTTCACTACGCCTTGGGTTGGTAAGGGGTTTTGCAGCACCAAAGGTTGTTGCTGAGGGGGTGGGGGGTTGGGTGGCGCCTGAGGAGCCGCATGCCCTTGGTGATGGGCATCATCAGTCTAGAGTTTCCAAGCTCGCTCCAAATGTGGGCAAGCATGTGTATAGTGGCCATAGACCCCGCAAATAGAACAAGGATGGTTTGTTCGTAAATTAGGATTGTTGGCCTGCTTGGGCAGCCGATCAGGGTTCTGGTTGGCAGGTGCCGCATTATTATTGTTTGGGGGATTGCAAGGGTGACCACCTTAGTCTAGAGGGGGGTTGTTCCCATGGTTATGGCCTTTGCCACGGTTTTGCAGGCCCTGTTGGTGCTGGTTGTTTTGGTTCTGTTGCGGATTCTGTTGGGCGTATACTTTCCCTTGGGCAGCAGGTGGGTTCTGGGGTTGTGCAGGTGCGGGGGCAGGTTGCGGTGGATAATAAGTAGGGGGAGGCTGCGTAGGTGCTGAACCTTGTGGGGGTTGTTGATACATCTGCGGAGCGGGTTGGGGGTTTGCCGCAGGGGCTGCCTGTGGTGGGTAATAAGCAGGTTGGGCTTAAGAGGACACAGGAGCTGGTGCAGCCTGTGGGTGGTAATAGGGCTGAGGTGCGACCAGGGGGGCGTAAGCGGGGGATGCATGACCAAAGCACTGAGGTGGAAAGGAGGGTCCGTGGGAATGGTGGTGATGTGCCATGGGAGCATATGAATTGGTTGCTCCGGACTGTGAGGTATCCCGTGAAAGGTCGGGGCCATGGCTAGGACATGCTATGGAAAAGGGTTGGGGATGCGAGGAAATACGGCCAATGATGCCGTCTGCAGCATGGGATGCCCCCGGCGCATCGTGTTGGGAGGAATCACCGCAAGGGGCATCAGGTATGATGGTTTATAGATAACCCGACTAGGCGTAAATGAGGTCAAATTGCTGGGCTTTGAGGATGGCCTCTTCTTCAAACTAGGGTCATTCGGATGCCACATCCTTGGCAATGACAGGAATGAGGGATTTTAGAAACCAATCTAAGAAGATACGGTCATCTAACTTGATTTTGCAGAGGCTGCGGCGTCGACGCCACTCATGAATGTGGTCAGTGATGTGGGTAGCCGTGTTCTATCTGCAAGACAGTAGGATCTCAACTCCCGCGTCATAGCAGACAGGTAACTAAAAGAACTGCAGGAAGGTCGAGGCAAGGGAAGTAAAGGTGGCATGGGTCCCATGGTGTTGCTCGATGTACCACATAGCTGCAGAGCCAGTGAGGGTGCGCTGTAACAGACGGAGGCGGACAGAGTCGTCCACTATGGAGTTGGAGGAACACCATAGATGGAAGGACATAATATGGTTCTGGGGGTCCTCACCTGCCTTGCCCTCAAACTTAGGTATGTCGGAGGGAAGCTTGGTGGGCATGTGAGGCCA
This sequence comes from Larix kaempferi, assembly GCA_027924585.1. Lineage (NCBI taxonomy): Eukaryota > Viridiplantae > Streptophyta > Pinopsida > Pinales > Pinaceae > Larix > Larix kaempferi. The sequence continues at coordinate 7,740,122 of BSBM01001134.1, forward strand.
CGCAGGGTCGTGTCTGATGGGATCATTAGTCATTCTAGCTAGGTCAGGAAGGTTGAGGCTAGCAATGAATGGCAAACTAGTAGAAGGATGTGACATACTAGTGGGTTGGACCATAGTGGGGCCAATGCCCCCAAGTGGAGGGGCTGGGTTTGGGATGTTGCCCCCAAGTGGAGGGACGAAAGTGGTATGGGACGATCCTGCACCGCCCATGGTAGTGTGAGTCACTGATGGAGTGGGAATAGGCATTCCAGCTACTGGAATGGGTACAGTGATTAGAACGGTAGATGCGGGCCCCATCGAGGGCATACCCAAAGCAGGTGTGGTAGCTGGTGTGGTGGTGGATGCTCCACCAATGGTCCCTACAAAGAAAGGGGTGGAAGTCACGCCAGCCATGGGGCTGGTTGGTGCAGTGTAAATGGGGTTCTTGGACTCTGCCTCAGGATCAGAGGTAAAATAAGGGGTGTCTAGCTCAGGTGACGGAGTTCTATGCCATTGACGAGTGGAGTCAAGTGACAAGGCTCGAGATCTATGATGAGTGGTATCAAGTGATGAAGATCTATGTCTATGACGGGTGGTTTCAAGTGAACCATGCTATGGGGGCTCCCCCCGGAGGCGCCGAGAATGTCTCAGGGACTCAATGGTGATGGATGGTGTCAAGTATCTGGGGGTTGTGTTGAGTGAAAAACAGCTCAAAAGGAGGTAAGGGAGCATGCAAACACCTAACTAAATAGTATTCTGACTCAACTAGACATATCCTCTACAAGGTGATGAAATCCAAGTCAGACAATATGGATAGTAGAGCCAAGTGGCTAAAGATATCCCCCTACCGGGAGGGACACCGGGTAGTCAATCCTAGAAGAAAGGCAACTAAGATACCTCATTCATGACACATCGAGAAAAGGTGAATCTACCGTTTGGTTCTATCGCCGCGGTATCCCCATACGGGTGATACCCCGAGAACTGCGAAAGGTAGCCTTCGGTTACTGAATGGAGTGCGGTATTCCACTCAGGCCTCCTGAACTAGTCTGGCGACTTCAACCCTCCTAGGGGAGAGGCCCTCTGATAAACTGGTTGTGACCATGCTAAAAAATACTAGGGGATTTTGTTTCCCTAATGGATAACAGCTATGTCTCAAGTGTAAGCAACCGAGGGGTGTTATTTGGATGCCTATCCCCCTGATCCTACCTAACTACAAAAATTCTTATGTGTTCCCCAAGTGGGGTTAGAATGTTGGTTGTGTTAAGTAGTTTTTTAAGGCTCACTTGAATTAGGTGACAGAGTGTGTGCGTGTGAGATGATGAACCCAAAATAAAAAGTGCCACGGGGTGGGAAACTTGCTAACTAAAAATAACAATACTGATTTTAAACTTTGAAATGCAGAATTTTCTCTTTTTCAATTAAAATGCTGAAATTTTAAAAAATATTCTGTAAATGGAATAGAAATAATACTGCAGAAAAGGCTGTAAGGAAGGATGGCTGCAGGTAGGACAGATGGTTGTTCAAGTGCAGAAAATATTGCAGCAAAGTGCTGGGTTCAAAACAGGAAAAAGTGCAGAAAACAGACCGCGGGTCTATGGAAAATCTGGGCGGTCGGACCGCAGGAAACAGCTCAACAGTCGTGGACAGGTTGCGGGATTTTGGACGAAAGGCGCAGGAGGGTTGCATAAAAATGGCTGAAAGCCGCAAACGGGATGCGGGAAAATGGCCTAAAGACGCCGGCGGGTTGCAGAAAAATGGATGAAAGCCGCAGGCAGGACGCGGGAAAAAGGATTAAAGACACCGGCAGGTTGCAGAAAAATGGCTGAAAGCCGCAGGCAGGACGCGGGAAAATGGCTTAAAGATGCCGGCGGTTTGTAGAAAAATGGCTTAAAGCCGCAGGCGGGACGCTGGAAAAAGGATTAACAGCCGCTGTTGGACCGCACGAAACAAGCTAATAGCCACGGTCGGATCGCAGGTAACAGACTTGAATCTGCCGGTAGGTCGCCGGAAACAGTCTGAGAGCCGCGGTTGGATCGCAGGTAAATGCCTGAAAGATGCGGTCAGAACGCAACTGTGGGAGGTAAAAAATGCGGTTTACGATAGCCGAAAGGAAAAAACAGGAAAATATTTAAAAACGTTTAATACTTTAAAACTATAACCAAAAATTCAAAAGAAACACAAGCGGAGTCTCCAAAACTGTAGCTAGGGTTTTCACCCCATCTTGTGCAAATGAGCACCTACTAAGGAGAATGGACTCCTTAGTAGTAGTTCAATAAACAGTAAATTAAAGTAATAAAACAATACGAATTCTAAACTAGCATGAGAATTAATAAACATAACAGAACATGGAAATATGGTGAAGATCTTTCTTTTTTGTATTAAAATTTTACCTCAGGTGTAGAGGTTGGTGAAGTTCTTGCAATAGTCCAAGAGGGTTTCTCCAAACTCCAGCTTTGCTCCTTCTCTTTCTTCAAAGGGTTGAAAATGGGCCAAAAGGGGCACTCAAGGGTGAAAGTAGCTCAAGGGTGAGCTAGGGTTTTGAGAGTGATCTTGGTAGAGTAAGGGTGTATTTGACTGTGGATATGAAATGAGGGGTCTCCATCACCTATTTATAGGTTTTTAGTGGTGGAGTGCTGGCCCATGGTTTTGGGAACCATATGGTTTAGGTCAGCTGTATAGGGTTTTTTCCTCTTTTTTCCCTCTTTTTCCTCTTTTTTTTATGTTTTTTATTCCCTTTTTAGAGGGTTTTTGCTATTTTGGAGGAATTTTGGATTATTTTGGGGGGAAAAGGGGTTTTTTGGCCTTTTGGAGGCTTTTTTGGCCTTTTGGAGGCTTTTTTGGCCTTGTGGAGGCTTTTTAATGGGATTTTAAGGTTCTAGAGGTGAATATGGTAGGAAATATGGACAAATGAGTCATGTAATGGGGTAGATGAGGTAGTGAGCACTTTTTATGTGTTAACATAGTGATTTGTATATTTTTTACAACTCTTGCATTTAATTGATGTAAGTTTTATTGCACAATTCTCATATTATTTATGGACATCGTACCATGTATCTGGTAATGTGTTTAAAAAATTGTTGAACGTGAAAGCAATATACTTAGAAACATTGAACCATAATATTTTATTGACTGGGTTGTGTGTGTGTGTGTGTTTTGTTTGTAGATAGTACTAGAAGATTTGTTTCTAGTAATAAACCATTGATAGGTTTTTATTTCAATGGCATTTTGTTACACGCATTAGATAGAAAACAGAAACCCGTATTGCGACGACCACCGGACATCAAAACATCAACAAAGTATTATTTTATACGGCCAGGCTTAAGGGAATTTTTTGAAAAATGCTTTATTATTTTTGAGGTTGCCGTGTGGACATCTGCTTAACGAAAAAACGTTGACGAGTTTTTGCCTAGATTATTAGAAAGAACGGGATTGAAAAGGGAACTATTTAGATTAATTTTAACACAGGAAGATTGTTCTTCCGTAGCCAGAGAGGGTTTGTAGGGTGATGGAAATCCTTATGTATTTTGCAAGCCTTTGAGTATAGTTTGGGACACTTTGATCCATTATTGGGATCAGACAAATACTGTGATTGTCAATGACTCCGAAGAAAAACATGAATCTAACGAGGAAGGAAACTATATTATAACAAAAACTTATGCTTGCGACGATGTCAATGACACGTTTTTGTTAGATCGATTATCGCCTTGCTTACTGCAGCTGAATGGCGTGAGCGATGTTAGGCCAATTGTGAATAAAATGAAAATGAAAATGAAAGTATTTTGTTAAATAATAAACTTGAATGTTTGTTTGTACTAGTATGTTCAATTTCTCTGTGACTATAATTCTTGTAAAGTGTCGAGTTTGGTTTCCGAAAATGCAAAATCAGAGTTTGAAATTGCTAAAATCTGTTTTAAAATTTCAAGATTAAGTATTGGATGTGTAAAAAGTAGCCTTCCAAAAGGGCAAGTGGCAATCTGCACTTGGAAAATCAGATGAATGGGGGAACCATCGAAGGAGAGAACTGGAGAAACTATGTACTTGGAGAATTGTAATGTTTTACAATCTTAAAAGAATTTCAGTTAGTTTCTCTTTTCCTTTCTTTTGATGTGTATAAAGTTTCCTTGGTTCATTTTGGTTTTTCATACATACATCTAGTACCTCTGTTTAAATTGTATTGTTAAATCATAAAACATATAAATCTGTGTGCATGATTTATCATTCATATGATTTATATGCAGGTTATGCATCAATAAATTTCTTTACTTGATTCATATTGTTTCACATTCTGCAATTACATAACAGTCATTATCATCATATTAAGTTAATTTTCTAAGTTAAGTTATTAAGCATCTAATTAACAGCTCCTTAACTAGGCTTATGCCTATCATTCTAAGAACATACAAGAGGCATCCATCCATCAATGAGTTTGTGACATGGTGTTCTTGGTTATCAGTTTGTGAAATGGTGTTCTGTTGAATTGCTGCTAGTCCTCTGCTTTGTAGGTTAATAATTATTTGTTGTACTCTAGCAACACTATCATTAGAACTTTTCAGTATTTGTTCAAGTGAAAGGGGTCCTCTAGTAGGTGACATGATAAGGATATCCCTTCTATTTTCCTGTTGAGGTGCAGGTGTACCAGGAATTACAGTTGGTTGTGGGATTATTTGTTGTTCAGAGGTAGATGCCTCTAACTGGCTACGAGTGACAACCAGTGATGTTCTTGCTGGAGGAGGTTTATGAGTATTCTGTTTAGGCATATTTTACTTCAGGCCCTCCTTCCAGTGCCATTTTTTGAGGCCTCGAGTGTGTGTGCTGGAATGGGTTCCAAAGCTCTCAATGGAGGGAGAAAACGCATCCAGAGGCTTCAGATAATCCTACGCAAGTATTACCCTATCCTCAAGTTGTTTTGGTTGGTGATCTCCCACAGATACAAAGGCCTCCGCTGACGCTTGTGGTTTTGATCCTAAAATGATCTCTCTTCCAATGAAGGAAAACAAAGTGTGTTCAGTCTGAAACAAATATACCTAGGAAGGAAAATCTAAGCTAAGTTAGACCTACTCTAAAAGTTGTCTTGTTTAAATGCAGATTAACTTGACGTGAAAATAAATAAGTACATTCATCAGATTAACAGAAATGTGAAGAAGATCAATTCCTTATTTTCTTAAGTTACAATCAATCCATTAAAATTAACTTAATGCAATATTAAGTGTTTAAGCTAATTCAAGATTAACCTGTAACCAATATGTCAATTGCAAAATTAACATAGATTATAATTTACTGTAAATCATTTGCAGAAATCGATAAATATTTTAGTTGATGAAATTCAATTAAAACATAATGCATACATATATCTAAATAAGGAAAAATCCAGATTAACAATCTCTACATGAAATAATATTTGCAAAGGATTAAACAACATATATAATAACCTAAAGTACAAATCAATATTTACCAAAGAAATTTGATCAATGAACAAAAGATGATGCAAGAGAATAACTTTACTGTATTAATGAAAGTCTATAAGAAATTACAAGCTCAGCATAAAACAGAGCATCTCCAATCTTCTTTTGTCGATTTCTACCCCAAAAATGATCATCCCTTTCCTAGGAGAGATCTACCCCTTAAATAATAAATTACAAAAATAATATAAACTAGATAAATTCCCCTTTAACAAGGATCACAAAATCAGAATATTCTATTTAGTGAGGAAATATTCCCACTTGCCCCAAACTTATATCAATTCATCCTCATCTGGATAACGAGGAGATTCGAGCCCCAGCTGGGCATCACACATTAATCCTTCAATCTCATTTTTGGCTATTTTATGCCACGTGCGGATAAACATATAGATCTTGGCCTCCAAGGAAACAAGTTACTTAATCAACCAATCCACGTCTTCAATTTGGATATGCTCAATCTACAGGATTTTCTCCTTGACTTGATCACAATGGGCTTCGCCCTGTTCTATCATCAATTATGGTGGATTTGCCCCCTCGATGAGCCCCATTGCAAGGAATGCTAGTATCTCCATGAGATTGTCTGAGGCATACCATCTTCTTCTGCAAAGGGCGTGAGCCTGGTTGATAGTATCTTGTACCATGTCAATAACATTCTCCCAAGCTCGCACAGCAGTTCGGTTCCTTATGAATTTGAGGTTGTCCAACTCAGGGATATCAGTTGGCTTATCTTCAATATACTTCTGCAATTCCATGATGTCTTCTACAGCTTTAGAAGCCTGTTTTGTTTCCTCTACTTGCTGGCACAAGGTGACAGCCATTTTGTCAAAGACAATGTAAGTCTCATGGATTTCACCCAAGGTAGAAAATAGCTCAGCTAGAAGCTGATGATGCTCCAGGTTGACTTGATTGGCTAGGTCCTTGAACTCTTTCTGTGAAAACCTAGAAAACGCAGAGGAGGCTGCACTTGCAGTTGCATCCTTTAGTTGTTGTTCAAGCACAACTATCTTTTCAACATTGGCAGTGTCCAAAGCTTCAGCATCTTGCAATTGGACTTGAAGAGAAGCATTTTTTTTCCGAAGGTCTTCAATCTTATTTTCAAATGATTTTCTCAGTTCACGAATGTCAGCTTCATGTTCTTCATTAGCCTTAACCAACTGCTCTTGAAGTTTCTTGAGCTCCTCCTTGAAATCAATTTCTTTATTTAGTGTGATTACTGAATCAAAATTGGCACCTGCAAAAGCACCCATGGCAACAGCAGTATCCAGTGCTTCTTGTTGTATGTCATCTGATTGCTTGGCCCAAATGATTTGATTAGGAAAGGGGCCCTGAAACACATCTTGATCTCTGCCTCTTTTGTTACCCTTCTTCACTACTGCCTTATCCTTTTTGCTATAGAAATAATCTCCAAGGGAGGTTACAATATCTTCCTCATAAGTAGCTACCAATTCAGTGGAAGATGTAGCCACATCTCTTGTAGCAATTATTGGGGGTGTGTGTGTCATGTCCCAAATTTGGAATTGGGTCACAATGGCCTAATCACATTAGCCATATTCATTAGAGTTTGTAAAATTGATGTTAAGGGTCAAATAATTGCCAAGGAGGAAAATTACTAGTTTCCTAGGTTTGGGGTGGAAGCTTTGGGATTTGGAATAAGGGGGATAATAAATGATGTTTAGACATTAGAAGGGTTCAAGTATTTAATAAATAGAGTGAATAAAGAAATTCAAGAGAAATCCTAGGTGACAAATGGTTTTGGAGACATATGGAGGATGTGGGACCCACACTAGCTTGATTTTTCATAATACATGGTATCTCTCTTTTGCAAATTTGAATTAATGGGAATGTGAACACTCTTGGGTGAGTTGGTAAGTCATAACACATTTCATTGAGCATCTTAGGTCGAATTGGGAAGGATTGGTAACCTCCATGGAAGATAAAGAGTCAAAGTGGAAGTTTGTGGACACTTGGGCTAGATTCCCTAGCCCCTATGACACCAATGATGGAGCATCTATGACAACTATGACAAATTGAAAACCTTACCTCTGACATCTGACCACTATGACATGTCATCCCCAAAAATAGGCTCAAAGAAGGTGAATTTGGGAGTTGGAGAAGCCAAAGAGACTCAAAATCGAATTTGGGAGAAGATGGAAGGTTGGAACTAGGAGACAAGTGGAAAATGTGGAATATTTCCTAAAGGGAAATCTATTAAATCTATTGAGAGGATTTCGACCCTTAGAAGGCTAATGTTGGTTATAAAATGTAGAAATGAAGTATGAGAATAGATTTTGATCATTTGTAGAATTTGCAATTGCATTTGTGAAGAGGGAGAGCTAGTGGATGACTAGTTTCTTGCCTTAGCCAATTTCGAGGGTGAAAGATTCACATCCAAGTTGGTAATTGGAAAGGCCATTCAGACATTTCATTTGGAGATTTAATGGAGTCTTTATTTGCAGGTGTAATCTACAGGGAAGCTCATGGTTTCTTCTATTGCATCTCACTCCTTCAACCATTTCCAGTTTTGATGGCATATTCTTGATCCTTGAGGGAGGGCGTTTTTGGTGAGCTATTGTACTATTTGGGGAAGATTTTAATGCCCCATTTATTTTGTAATATGAATTAAATACTCTGTTCTTCATCTCCAAAACGTTTCAGGTTGAAATTCCAAGTAGAAATGTATAAATCTCATTTTTAATGGAAGAACAATGCCATTTCCCCACTACCTTGTTGTGAGCCAATGTATTGATGATGATTTCGAATGAATGGATGATTCTATGATATATTTGTGATCAATATACTGCTATGGATATATTCTACAAGTTTCATGTATTTTACTTGAGCATTTGAAGCATTTTTACTCAGTTTAGTTGTATTGGGAGGTGAAATAGTGCCATTTCCCCAAGGGTCGAATTGGGGATTTTTGCAGTTGAATGGGAGAGGGTGAGAACAGTTGTAATAATCCATTAATGGTGCATATGAGACTTTAATAAAACACTTAACACATTACATACCTCTGTTCATAAATTTGAGTGGTTTTGGAGGCATTTGGGAAGCCATTTTCAGTACTTACCCCAGGGGGATTTGAACCCCAAATTACTAGTAAAATTGCATAATTGGTCCAGAATATTAAGAGAGTTTGCAGAGGTATTTTGGTGGAAATATTTCATCCATAAAAATCATATTAAAGTTATAATATCATTCATACACCTTCCTTGAATATTTGAAGGCATTTGGAGTCAATTTGAGACCTAGAGACCAATACTAGTCAAAGGAAAATCACTAGTAAAGTTACCTACATTGATCAGAATTGAAAGAGGATTTGCAAAAGTATTTTAAAGGTCCAAATACATCCTTGAAACACATATTTATGTTATAATATCATTCATACACCTTCTCAGAATATTTGGGAACATTTGGGGCAAATTTGGGACCTAGAGATCAAAACTAGTCAAAGGTCGAACTAGGGGAAAAAAGTGGAAAATTGCAATTTTAATAAAATTCCTAATAAGGGACATTACAGTGGTATCAGAGCATGGTCCTTGCACCTGTGTATTAGGTACATACATTCAAGAATAATTGGCAGCCATGTCTTACTATTATGATGAATCCTATGAGTACAATTCTTATGAGGAATATGCAGATGCTTATGAGCAATATGAAGCAGAATGTGAATGGTACGAGGAAGAGGTGCCATCATGCAACACTTCTTACAATTTCAAGAGAAATGAAGATTATTCTTATGAATTTAAATCTGATGAATATGAGTGTGTCGCACCAACCAAGGATAATTCTATGAGTGAGTTCCAAAGATGGAGAGCAAAATATAAAACCTTGCCCCAACAATATCAAAAATATCAAGAATATCTTGTTTTTAGCAAAAATACACAAAATGCCATGTCTTTTGAGTACTTTGCTGAACATGTTTTTGAAAATAGGCCCAAAAATGAATATGTGGAGTTAGTAAAGAAAGGTTTATGCCCTTCTTGTAAAGAACCTTGGAGTGAGTATCATACATGTGTGCATGAAATTATGTCCCACTTGAGGAGAGCTTTTGGGAATTCTTCAAAAAGAGATTCTAAAGATATTGATCATAAGGAAAACAAGGGGAAAAATGCATCATCTTTCTTGAAGGATAAAAATGAAGAGACATCACAAGAGCATGCAGAAGATTCTATTGAAAATATGGAAGATCATTTCGAGACACCTTCTAGCTTAGACATGAACCAAAGAGCATCTACTGATGGATGCTTAAACTATGAAGGAGTACCTACTGATGGGTGCTCACACCTCTATGTTGGTGACATAGAGATCACTTTTGAAAGTGTTGCCGAAAGCCCAAGTTCCATTAAGCATGATAATGAAGACCTTGTAGCAGTTGAAGAAGAACCAAGATCAACTTCCCCATCACCACTTGAGCTTCATGAAGTTGGTCCAAGCAAAATTGAAGAAGAAGAGGAGGTTCATTTGCAAGAGCCTCATTTTCTTGAAGGGTCCTTAAAGATGAATGAAAATAAGATCCAAGAGTCCCTCAGCATTCTCCATGACACTCAAGCATTGGTGTCAAATTCTTGTTGGAGAGCTACTTCATTGGAGGAAACATCCTTCCTTGAAGACATGGAGAATATTCAAAGAGCAATGTGCCACATCAAAGGTAATTTCATGTTTTTGATTTTTGATAGAAACCATTTGTTTGAGCTTAATGAATTGTTATATGATGCATACTTGAAGAATAATGAGGATATTCATAAGCTCACAATTCAAAATGAGCAACTTCTTGAAAAGTTGCAAGATACTTGTTTTTCCTCCTATGTTTCAGATTGTCAAATGGTAGATTGTTTGGAGGATTCTCATGACATGGTGGATCATGAGAAATGTGGGAATTTGAATGTGCTTAATGTGTTTGAATATGAACTTGAAGAGATCCAAACACTTGATGTGGTGGAAGAGGAACTTGAATTGTCTCTTGATGAAGCTTATGCAATTTTTAAAGAAGAGCATGATTCCTCTACATTGGAACCAATCTATGACAAAGGTTTCCCACTTTTGAAGGAGTTGCATGATACTACCCACATGGATCCTTCCCATGATGAAACTTCTGAACTTTTTGATCATTTGGGTGAGTTAGTACATTCTCCTACATCCTACAATTCCATGTTTTGCAGTATTAGTCTCAATGAAGTATGGGTGAAAGGGTTCTTTTTGATGGTGCCACATGAGAAGTATGGAACTCCTAGATTTAACTTTTATGATGACATGGTTGGATCACATTCTTATTCACATTTGTAGCAGCATAATTTGTCACTTTATGATGATTCACATCTACATGTATGCACCTATGATATGGATTTGAGTCACTTGAAGACTCATGGTTTTTCTTGCTCAACACTGGGTTCATTTGATGTTAGAGGAACTTCATCCAACACTTGGGTGAATAGATTAATGATGGGAGAACATTTTTGTTGGAAGCCACATACTTTGTTACATCTTTATGATTCTCACATTCATGGATGTATGGGTGAGACTTCTTTGAGTCATTTGAAGTCTCCTTGTTTTTTCTGCTCATTATTTGGTTCAGATTTTAGTGGAGATTCTTCATTCACTTCTTGGATGAAAGAATACATGGTTGAATATTTTGATGCATATCACATCCTTTTGGAGCAGCATTATAGGACATGGGATCCTCACCTATGTCATTGGAGCAGATTTGATTGGTCACTTGAAGCTTGTATGCACTTGGAAAATCGTGGTCTACTTGCTTGGAGGTACAAGCACTTTCATGATTCTTTGATGAAGCACCTCCTTGATGTACATTTTCATTATGTAGTTATGTACTTTGATGACATATATTTTGTACTCATGATGTTTGGAAGAATGCATACAAGAAAATGGGATCCAGGAATCATCTTATCTGATGGTATGGGTTGGAGAGCACTCTTCATTGTTGGGGTGCAATACAAGCAATGGGACCCTGGAATAATTTTTATCTCATTGGTTTCAATTTTTTGGGGGAAACAAGAAGTATGGGAGATGGATTTCCCACTTAATAAAGTGATTTTTATCAGAGTAGTGCAGTAGCAAGCATGGTGGTTCCTCTCTACAATCTTCATGGAAACTCAAAGACTCAAGGTTTGGCAATTCAATGGCAACTTCAAAGAATTATACAGAAAGCAGGTTCTTCAACACCCATGTTTCAAATTGCTTGAGGAAAAGCAATATTGGGAAGGGAGGATTTGTCATGTCCCAAATTTGGAATTGGGTCACAATGGCCTAATCACATTAGCCATATTCATTAGAGTTTGTAAAATTGATGTTAAGGGTCAAATAATTGCCAAGGAGGAAAATTACTAGTTTCCTAGGTTTGGGGTGGAAGCTTTGCGATTTGGAATAAGGGGGATAATAAATGATGTTTAGACATTATAAGGGTTCAAGTATTTAACAAATAGAGTGAATAAATAAATTCAAGAGAAATCCTAGGTGACAAATGGTTTTGGAGACATATGGAGGATGTGGGACCCACACTAGCTTGATTTTTCATAATACATGGTATCTCTCTTTTGCAAATTTGAATTAATGGGAATGTGAACACTCTTGGGTGAGTTGGTAAGTCATAACACATGTCATTTAGCATCTTAGGTCGAATTAGGAAGTATTGGTAACCTCCATGGAAGATAAAGAGTCAAAGTGGAAGTTTGTGGACACTTGGGCTAGATTCCCTAGCCCCTATGACACCAATGATGGAGCATCTATGACAACTATGACAAATTGCAAACCTTACCTCTGACATCTGACCACTATGACATGTCATCCCCAAAAATAGGCTCAAAGAAGGTGAATTTGGGAGTTGGAGAAGCCAAAGAGACTCAAAATCGAATTTGGGAGAAGATGGAAGGTTGGAACTAGGAGACAAGTGGAAAATGTGGAATATTTCCTAAAGGGAAATCTATTGAATCTATTGAGAGGATTTCGACCCTTAGAAGGCTAATGTTGGTTATAAAATGTAGAAATGAAGTATGAGAATAGATTTTGATCATTTGTAGAATTTGCAATTGCATTTGTGAAGAGGGAGAGCTAGTGGATGACTAGTTTCTTGCCTTAGCCAATTTCGAGGGTGAAAGATTCCCATCCAAGTTGGTAATTGGAAAGGCCATTCAGACCTTTCATTTGGAGATTTAATGGAGTCTTTATTTGCAGGTGTAAGCTACAGGGCAGCTCATGGTTTCTTCTATTGCATCTCACTCCTTCAACCATTTCCAGTTTTGATGGCATATTCTTGATCCTTGAGGGAGGGCGTTTTTGGTGAGCTATTGTACTCTTTGGGGAAGATTTTAATGCCCCATTTATTTTGTAATATGAATTAAATACTCTGTTCTTCATCTCCAAAACGTTTCAGGTTGAAATTCCAAGTAGAAATGTATAAATCTCATTTTTAATGGAAGAACAATGCCATTTCCCCACTACCTTGTTGTGAGCCAATGTATTGATGATGATTTCGAATGAATGGATGATTCTATGATATATTTGTGATCAATATACTGCCATGGATATCTTCTACAAGTTTCATGTATTGTAATTGAGCATTTGAATCATTTTTACTCAGTTTAGTTGTATTGGGAGGTGAAATAGTGCCATTTCCCCAAGGGTCGAATTGGGGATTTTTGCAGTTGAATGGGAGAGGGTGATAACAGTTGTAATAATCCATTAATGGTGCATATGATAATTTAATAAAACACTTAACACATTACATACCTCTGTTCCTAAATTTGAGTGGGTTTGGAGGCATTTGGGAAGCCATTTTCAGTACTTACCCCAGGGGGATTTGAACCCCAAATTACTAGTAAAATTGCATAATTGGTCCAGAATCTTAAGAGAGTTTGAAGAGGTATTTTGGTGGACATATTTCATCCATAAACATCATATTAAAGTTCTAATATCATTCATACACCTTCCTTGAAGATTTGAAGGCATTTGGAGTCAATTTGAGACCTAGAGACCAATACTAGTCAAAGGAAAATCACTAGTAAAGTTACCTACATTGATCAGAATTGAAAGAGGATTTGCAGAAGTAGTTTAAAGGTCCAAAGGAATCGCTGAAACACATATTTATGTTATAATATCATTCATACACCTTCTCAGAATATTTGGGATCATTTGGGGCAAATTTGGGACCTAGAGATCAAAACTAGTCAAAGGTCGAACTAGGGGAAAAAAGTGGAAAATTGCAATTTTAATAAAATTCCTAATAAGGGACATTACAGTCTGAGTAATAGTGGTATTAGGTATTGTCATAGTAATCTGAGAGATGGTTAGTGGAGAAGGGATAACTTTGGGGACTAAGGGTAAAGAGGTTGGAGTAGGGATTGAGGTAAAAACTTCAGGAAGTGAAAAAGATGCACCGGCAACTAATGGTAAAGATGGAACAACCAGGATTTGGACATCATTGGCTGGTGGTGATGAAATAGATGATCGTGGTTGTAGAGAGACAGTTGAAGACTGGATCTCTGCAACTATTGATGGTGGAATGGAAAGTGGAACTGACAGGGTTGGAGATGGAATAGTAATGGAAGTTATTGCATGAAATAACAGGGATATGGTGGATGGTGGTGTTACCCTAGAAGATAAAGTGGGAAGAGATTGAATGGATGAAAGTAAGAGTGTTGAAGTTGTGATATCAATAGCGATAGTTGTTTCAAGAGACTGTTTATTTGGGACAGGATCATCCATGACTATGGCATCCAACAAATCTGTGATTCCCTGAGAAATTTCAGTTTCTTCCTGCACCACAATCAAAGAAGGAAGTGTTTCATCTTCCACATCATTGTCTTCTATAGTAAGAGTAGGAATTTCAGAGGCAGAAGTTTGAATTTTCTGTCTTTTAGCTGGTTTACTCACAACAATCACTAATCAGGTTGGCTGTAGAATCCACTTGAATATCAGTAGTGGGTTTGGGTACTGCAACCACTTGGGTATCCAGCACTGAAGACTTCGTCTGTGCTCATTTCTGCTTGAATTGCTAAGATGTATGCATTAAGATCTTTAATTCTGTAGCAGTTTTCAACTTCGGAGTATCCTCCATAAGGCCTTTTCCTTTGTCTCCATCCAGGTAGGTCAGCATCATTGGAGCACTGGAATTGTGAACTTTCTTTTCTTCCCTATCTTTTCTTGTTTGCTCATCAAGCTTGTGTTCCATGCTTCTATAGCTCAAAACCTTGGTTTTAAGCTCCTGATGATACTGAAATATATGGCTTTGTTCTTCTTTGCTCTTTTCCCTTAGCAGGACTTCAGAGAAAATATTAACTCCTTGATAAATAGAGTCATTAGGGATGTGTTGATGTGTATAACCAATCTTCATATGCACCTATTTGAAATGAGCCTCAGGAAGTCCTTTGGGGTCATGAGTTCTTTTGGGAGCAAATCCTAATTTCAAAGAAACAATCATGTCTCCTAGTGTTGTAGCCCAAGTTGAAGTTGGGATAACCAAAGGCCCGAGGTTTAAAGGGACAACTCTTTGGGACCAGTGAACTTAAGGTAGACACCATCTTTAACAGTCTGATATGATATCTCCTCAAGTAACAGTCTGTGAGGGACAACTCTTGGTAGCAAATGTACAGTACTGCTTCACCAGAATCTACTGTAAGCAACGACTTCTCCCACATACCAGTCACCCAATGTAGGGATGAGAGTTCTGGCATCATGAGAAAAGGCAGGGGCATCTTCCTTGAAAATATGCTGGGAAATTGCACCAAAGAAATGGCCGCAGATGTGATAGAGCAAGGGAACAAAATTGCTTTCCCATAAGGAAGAACAATAAATATGAAAAGGGGGTGAGGACTTAGTCCAACTCCACCCCATGGTGGGATACTGAAACTCTGTACAGAAAACATCAATTACAAATGCATAGAAAAATAAGTATGGCTTCCTTGTAGCTGTTGTTTTCTGATATTTCTCAATGGATGTCCTTAACTCTGCTGATAAAATTGAAGCCCAAGAGAATGAATGCCTCATTGTTAGGACATGATGGGCGATAGGAGCCCATTCAGCTTTGAATACTGAACAATTAGGGAGACTTCAGCACTAGGCATGAAATTTGTCAGTCTGTGCATCCAAGACTTCAACATTTCATTGAAATTGTACCTAGTCTTTGATGACTCAAGGAATGCAACATTGAGGGGTTGAACAGCTGGTTTTAGGGCGTAAGCTCTGGTAAAAACCTCAGGGTGAAAAGTAGCCAATTGAGACCCTAAGCTATCATTGAAAGAGTGGTTTTTAGGGTTAGCATGGTCTATAATCCGCTTAACTGCATCAGTGTAGGGAAGGATAGCAGGTCTGGCAGCTATAGCGTGGAGTTGTGAATCCCTTATATTTTCATAGGCAAGGCAGTCAATCTGAATATCATTTAGGTCATCATTGTCAAAGATGGAGTAAATTTTGGACCAATCCATTTGGAATGTCTCAGAAAACTTATCGCTGGTGTCGGCAAAGATGCCAAAGTTTGGGTCTTTGTTCAAAAGATCTTTTTGAGGAGTTTTGCAGCAAGTGTTGCGAGACATGTTTGAAAAATTGGAGAAATTTGATGAATAAACAAACACCAATAAGAAAATAAACTCAAAATAGCAAAAAACCTTGAACAATTGAATAAGAAAGTGACACGAAGCCAACCTGTGCAAGCTGGAAAAAATGGTGAAAACAACCCCTGGTAGAAAGTCGCGAAAACGACCCCTAGTAAAAAGTCGCGAAAACGACCCCTAGTAAAAAATCAGAGTAAAAACTCGCGAAAATGACCCCTGGTAAAAACTCACAGTAAAATCCGCACAAATGGCGAAAATGACCCCTGGTAAAAAATGGCAGTAAAATCCACATAGCAGACAATTTTCGAAAATGAAAAATGATAAAAGAAAACAGAAACAAAATCAACATATTTATTAATTCCATCGGGTTACATCTGCGCCGTAAGATTAAGACAAATCGACGGCTGAGATCTAATCTAGGGAATGCGGAAGACAAGTTGTGGGGTTTTAGTTTTTTGAAAATATATACAACGTTCCCGCAATCCGCAATCTGCAATTGCGGGTTTCGAGACCACAACTCCAAATAAAAACAAAACAAAGTGTCATTACTTCCTATGATGTCAGTTCTCTCTTTGAGGCTGACACATGTGATATTTTGGCCTTACAAAATAGAGATCAATTCATGTATAACCAGAATGGTCAAGACCGGAAAAATATAAATCATAAGAAGGGTCAACCGATCCTTCGTTTAGTAGATAATTGTGAACAATAATATCCATCAATTCTCCTGTATCCAGAATGGTGAACACAAGAAGGATCGGACGACCCTTCTGGCAGTCTACAACTAGTATAAAAATAATAATGGGAAGAAGAAGGGTCGGTCGCCCCTTCATTCATGATTGAATTGTGCAAATATTCAACCTACGAAGTATAGGCTATCAATTCATGTATATCCTGAATGGTGAAGACTGCAAAAATACTAATCATAAGAAGGGTTGGTCGACCCTTCATTTAAGCTGGAAAAAATGGCGAAAATGACCCTGGTAAAAAATCGCAGTAAAATCCACACAGCAGGTAAATTAAGGTTTCCATCTATTCAATGCATGTAAATTCTATTTTTAATACCAGAAATATTTTCAAATTATCGGGTGGCTTGTATATACTTTTGTCCAATTTTAAGTCTTAGCTCATTTGATCTCATGGAGGAAGAATATACCTTTGGAAGTGGGAATTTTTCTTGCATGCATTGGAGCAAGCTTAAAACCCTAGATTTGCTTATATATCAAAGATTCAAAATGATTATAACTTTGTTCCATATGTGTCATGTGACTTTGCAGTGTATAAGCTCTCTTACTTGATTCTTTGAATTTTTCTTTGAGCTAGTTGTTAAGTTATTGCATCAGTTTTGTTGGACTTGGTCCCATATAGAATGTGCAGTCAACAAGGTGCTAGAGTCTATTTGATTCTATCTAAATTAACTTGTCCCCCTTGACATCGACCAAGGGGGCAAAGGGGGAAATCTAATCATATAGTACTCAGATCCTCGTGCATTCCATTTTTTATATTATCTATCCTTTCCTATCATTCTTTCACCTCTAGCAATAAAGGAATTTCTGTGAGCCGTCCATCTTGCATGATCAATATGGTACCCTTGATATTATTCCATGCTTAGCCCCATGGCCTTCCACAGTCTTCAATCTCTCAAATGTCGCCTTCCTCTCACCTTAGATCCGCGTAGTTATGATCAACTGTCGATCTGGCCCCTATCCGCATCCTTACCATCCAAAGGTGCGACCTTTACTTATGTTCATGAATTTGGAACGTGTTGATACTTCGTGCATGTTCAATATGCGAACTAAAGCTCTTTCGTTGATTCCTTTCCCCGCCAGAGTTGCACCATTGAAACATGCAGTCCCTACCAAAGCTTCGCAAATCTAAAATGTACATTTTCCCACGCATCCCAAATCACCGAAGTACCTGTCGTCCGTAGATCTGTCCTTGCACCCGTTGATCTAATTTCCAACTTGCTCACGGGCTAGCAACACTCCACCCATGCTTAAACCATCTTATCTTACTTTTGTGAACAACGCTTGTGGCCGTCGATCTCCATCAAGCTTCTGCAACCATCGATCTCCGTCAAGCTTCTGGCACTCTAGAACTAGTATTAAAATAATAGTGGGAAGAAGAAGGGTCGTCCGCCCCTTCATTTACGAGGGAATTTTGCAAATATTCAACCTATGAAGTATAGGTTGTCAATTCATGTACATCTTGAATGGAGAAGACTGCAAAAATACTAAGCACAACAAGGGTTGGCCGACCCTTCATTTAAGCTGGTAAAAATGGCGAAAACAACCCCTGGTAAAAAATCGCAGTAAAATCCACACAGCAGGTAATTTTCGAAGACAAAAAATAATAAAAGGAAGCAAACACAAAATCAACATATTTATTAATTCCGTCGGGTAAAATATGGGTTGTAAGATTAAGACAAATCGACGGCTGAGATCTAATCTGTGGAATGCGGAAGATGTGTTGCGGGGGTTTATTTTTGGAAATATATACAACGTACCACAATCCACAAATACGAGTTGCGGGAATACAACTCTAAATAAAAAACAAACGTGCGTTTCCGCAATCCACAATCCGCATTGCAGGTTGCGGGTTGCGGAAACACATGTCGCAAATCTATTATTCAAACACTTCCCGCAATCCGTAATCATGTATAACTAGATATCCACTTCAACAAGCTATAGCATGATATGATGGTGCGTGCATTTTTCTGAAACCATGAATTATGGCGGGCATTCTCTCAGAGCAGTTTTGACTACTTTTTCCATACTTTGTTAATTTCCAAAGTTTCACAAACTTGTCATAATTTTCCAGAATGATGTCAGATAGCACCAGAACACCATCATGTGTCTTTCCAACCTCATCACACATTCCATTTCATCAAAGATGCCATGTCATCATACATGCCATGTCATCACTTCCTATCGTGTGAGATGTTGGCCTGCCAAAATAGAGATCAATTCATGTATAACCAGAATGTTCAAGACTAGAAAAATATAAATCACGAGAAAGGTTGGCCGACCCTTCATTTAGTAGATAATTGTGAACACCAATATCCAGCAATTCACCTGTATCCAGACTATTGAACACAAGAAGGATCGAACGACCCTTCTGGAAGTCTAGAACTAGTATGAAAATAATATTGGGCAGAAGAAGGGTCAGACGCCCTTCATTTATGAAGGAATTGTGCAAATATTCAACCTACGAAGTATAGGCTGTCAATTGATGTATATAATGAATGGTGAAGACTGCAAAACTACTAAGGACAAGAAGGGTCAGTCGACCCTTCATTTAAAAGAGAAATGAATTTTTTTTAATCTACGAAGGTTGGGACAACAATTCCCCACTACCAACTTTCGCAGAATATGGTAGGGATCGGGACATTTCCTATGTTATAACATGTAAAAAATATTTATCCCGACTTCCGAAGACCGACAAGATGGATCAGCCGCCCCTTCTCTTAGTAGATAATTGTGAACACCAATAAATGCCAATTCACCTGTATCCACAATGGTGAACACAAGAAGGATCGAACCACCCTTCTTGCATTCTAGAACTATTATGAAAATAATATTGGGTAGAAGAAGGGTTGGCCGCCCCTTCATTCATTTATCTCGAGCCTCATTCAAAAATGGGGTGTTGGTTAATGGCATTCAACTTCAAATGAAAACAAACGAAAGTTTCTGCAATCTGCATTGTGGGTTGCGGGTTGCGGAAACTCATGTTGCAAATCCATTATTCAAATATTTCCCGCAATCTGCATTGCGGGTTGCGGAAACGAAAAACACAAACATTTACAATACTCTTCCGGCAATCTGCAATTGCGGGTTGTGGGCATCAAATCCCCGATTATTGGAAAACATCTACAACCGAAAATTAGAATGGTCAATCATGGAAAAATACTAAGGCTAGGATGTCATTTCATGTATAACCAGAATGGTCAATAGTGGAAAAATCCTAAGCACAAGAAGGGTCGGCCACCCTTCGTTTAGTAGATAATTGAGAACACGGATATCTAGCAATTCACCTGTATCCAGAATGGTGAGCACAAGAAGGATCAGACGACCCTTCCTGCAGTCTAGAACTAGTATGGAAATAATACTGGGAAAATCGCATGAATCGGGGGGACCATCAAAGGAGATAACTGGAGACACTCTGTACTTGGAGACTTGTAATGTTTTACAATCTTAAAAGAATTTTAGTTAGTTTCTATTTTACTTTCTTTTGTTATATGAATCAAATTTCCTTGATTCATTTTGTTTTTTCATAAATACATCTACTAACTCTGTTTTGTATTGTTAAATCATAAAACATATACATCTGTGGGCTTGATTTATCATTCATACGATTTATATGCAGGTTATGCACCAGTCTATTTCTTTCCTTGATTCATATTGTTTCACATTCTGCAATCATAGCACAGTCATTATCGTTATAATTTAATTTGATAATTAGCTCATCATTGACAGGACAGTCACATTCTTTTTAATCCTTTGAATAAAATAACACAGGAATCTTTACTCTTGAAAATATGCCTCAACTCTGTTCGAGAATATTATTTCAGAATTGAAGGGCTCAATACAAAACGAGTATATCTTCACGATTTCCAACCCTTACTATATTTCCAAAAAAAACATCTAATCCTTTGAATAAAATAACACCGGAATCTTCAGTCTTGAAAATATGCATCAACTTTGCTCGACCATCTGTATTCAAAATTGAAGGGCTCAATGCAAAACAAATATCTCTTCACGGGTTCCAACACTTACTACATTGCCAAAAATTTGTCTTTTATACATTGTAAAACCTGTCGAGGTAAAACCCTAACTGCTTCATAACTAAAAATATAAAATTATAAAGTAACTATTACATTCCATTTCGGTCAAAATTTATATAATTTCCAAAATTTGTCAGAATATAACATTTGATGTCTTTCTATTAGATGTAGCTGCTGACAGGGCTTCTTTCTCGAACAGTAGTCTTCAAGTGTGCAAGGTGTACTTCATTTTCCCATATCTCTCCACTGTCTTCCATTGCTCTATAGAAGGTACCTCATAACTAGTCATCTCCTTGACCAAAAATTTCATATCTATGTGCTCTGCAATGGAAGTTGGAGGAATCGTTTCAGCTATCATGGCCAGCTGGTTTAGAATTTCAAAGTCAAGGGAGAGTTTCTTCAGTAGAATTTTCCCTTTTAGAGCATGACTCAAACATTGAAATTGATCATGGTTCCTCCCGATGTTATATAGTAAATCCTTATAATTGTCCTGGGAAATTAATTCATTATTTTCATCCCAAAAAGAAGTCATCCCCTTTTGTATTACCTTTTCAAATCCCTTTTTGAATGCTTCAACCTGTTCCTTCATCTGTTCTACGCTAGCTTGAACATTCTCAATGTGATAATGTTTGCCAAGGACTCTCCTAGCCCAAGTTATGACTGTTACCCTGTTTTCGATAGCCATTGCTTTCAGATCACCTTCTATCATTGAATTTAAGAAACTTATGGTACCCTGGGCTGTATCTTTTGGTCTCTTATCTAAAACTTCTCTC
This sequence comes from Larix kaempferi, assembly GCA_027924585.1. Taxonomy (NCBI): domain Eukaryota; kingdom Viridiplantae; phylum Streptophyta; class Pinopsida; order Pinales; family Pinaceae; genus Larix; species Larix kaempferi. The sequence goes on from BSBM01001134.1 coordinate 7,761,681, forward strand.
ATTACTTTATAGCTTTGTAAGCTATCACTTGCTATGGCTTCCTTTGTCTTCATAAAATCTAAAGAAGGCCTCAATTTTGCAGCCTCATCAATGATTGAATCCCAAATCAAACGCTTTGCACCTTGCAATGCTAGTTATCCTGTCACTTGGCCTATCATCATCTGATTTATGCCTACCAAATCTTTATTGTTTTTTGTCAACTCTTTTATTTCATTTTCCTTTTTTTTATTTTCCTCTTCTAGTCTTTGTTTTTCTTCTTTTAGTTCTATGATCTCTACCTCTTTCAAGCTAACTTGGGACATAGCTTGAACTATATCATCTGTCCTTTCTTCTTTGTTTCCTTGATCTGTTCCTTGCTTCTCTTGTGTTATATTTTCCAATTTGGCCTCTAGATCTTCAATTTCAGTCTTAAGACTCGATCTATCTTCTTCCAACTTTCCTCTTTTTCCTCAAACTTGAGCAATTTAGTAAGACAGTCATCCAATTCTTGAGATAAAGTTTATTTTTATTGTTCTAACACAGTTAATTCAAAGGCTTGAATTTTCCAAGTTGCTGGAATTCTAACCTTTTTGTTGAAGTAATTGGATATTCTTTTCTTTCTCAGCTAAAAGCTTTTTAATTGCCTCCCCTCTATTTGGTTCATCATTGCTCTTCACCAGGTCATCTTGTAATCTTTTTATTTGTAGCAGATGAGCTTTGTTATTTGTTTTCTCTTGCCTCAACTATATTTGTAGCCTGTTCATTGTTTTCTATAGTTTTTCCACTGTTAAAGTAGCTTTCATCATATCAGCATAAATCACCTCTCTAGTCTGTTTGTGTAGCTGAATTTTATCAGGGACTGTTATCTTCTGCAAATTCAATTTCATTTCTGTGACCTTATCATCAAACGATACGACCAAATTCAAAGTATTTATGTCTAGATATCTGCTAGTCATCAGAGTAATTTCTGAATCAACAACATTCCTAACATCTGGAAACAACTTATGCATTGCTTCTGTTGCTGTTTGTTTGCCTTTGCCATATTTTACACATATTTCATCTCTTGAATGAAATTTGCTAGAATCACCTGCAGTTCTTGCCTCGTCAAATTCGTATTTCTGTACTTGAATTCCTGGCCCTTGGTATTTTTATTTATTCATTCCCTTTTCATTGTCAGATACAACTACTTCATCTTGTTGGCTTGATTTTAATCTTTTGGCTTCTCTTTCTTCCTCCACCTGCATATCAGTACTTTCATAAAAACTTCTTTACTTGTTTCTTCAACCTTTCCTGGGGTAGGTACCATCTCAGGTACCAACTCAACTGAAACTTTATCCAAGGTAGAAGGATTAGCATGTGAACTTCCCGAAACTTTTATGTATGATTCATATTGTAGTAAATTTTTCATCTTTGCCAATCCTTCAACCTCTTGGTGATCAAAGGATTTATTTTTGTTCTCTTGCCTTCTGTCATAAATAACATGACAAGGATCATAATTAATAGTTGTCGCTTTCCTAAAAATCGGTGCTTCTAAATGTTTTTGTACAAAAGGGAGAGCATTCTTGTTCTTCATGATAAAAGGACCAATTTTTAAAGGGAACTATATATCTGTAACTTTCTTGAAATGTAGAAAATGGTCATTTTCTACTGTCAACTTTTGTCTGATAAACTCCAAACCAAAAACTCTTGGAGTCAAAAAGGCTCATAGAATATAGGGCTCCTTAACAAATCCATAAAGTCTGATTACTGTATCTTGCTTCCCTAAAAACCAGTCTCCAATTTCTTTTTATGGGCTTAACTGCATCAAGGTCTTCATCTCTGATAATACTCTAGGAAAATTTTCTCCAAACATCAATTTGTATACTTCTGATAAAATAAAATTCATAAAATTAAACATATTGTCTTCCACTGTTTTTGAAAACACAGATTGTGGGAAATGTAAATCTTTTCAACTGCTAAACAGGAGCATTTTCATCAGGTGTTTCTGGAATCTGAAATGTCTCGAAGTGTGGAAATTCACTAACTGAGAGTGGATGTTCCCAGCCAAGAATTCATCAAATTTAAGGTAGGGTACTTCACTATAATCCATTTATGGTTTAGCAACACTTAATCTAAAAAGAAAACTTAACTGGACCTCTGTGACCATGGAATCATCATCAAACCCTAAAACTGTGAAATGAGTGACGAAACTAACTGTGAATTTTCATCAAAGAAATTAATGTCAAGTGGATAGGGGGTGTTATCAATGGCAAGGCTAGGTTTCAAACAACTAGTCATGAAGGTTTGTTTGGTATCAGGGGATGACTCTCTGTACTGGCTAACTAGGGCTTCTTCAACAAAATCTTCCTGGTGGTGGGAGGAAAACAGGGGTGCTGCTAGAGCTTTCCTAACGGTAGACGCATTTACACGAGAAAGAATTTTCTTTCGTGATGAATTCATAATGACTCTTTGACTCTGAGAATAATTTACTGCACACAACGAAATGAATTCCGGAAACCCCGAAGGTTGTTCGGGACAGAAATGGATAAAACGAGACTTATAAACCTTGTGCATAACCAAATTTTGTTTATATAAACCCTCCAACTTGATTTTGATTTCTGAAACTGAGAATTTAACCATTATGGGTCACGAATGTCATTATCTCTGTCCACTAGGGTTTCTCCTATCCTCATAGTTTCAACATCCTGACAGATGGTTTCACTAATTCCTTCCATTATGTAAACAATTCTAGTTATTTTCACGAGTTACAAGGACCTACCTGGAACAGATAGGATGAATAAACTATGCTTTGTCGCTTTCAAGCAACATAGACATGTTCCAATCCTCCGTCGTTCGCAACACAAAAGTCAATTTTTGACGTGCCCTTCTCTTTTATACACCACCGAAGGTGGTTTCGCAACGTGGGATGGTGGTTTTCCTTTCCGCTTTATCTGATTGCAGAATGATGTGGAGACGACATGTGTATAGCGGTATGGTATTTCGCAACCACTCAGACCTCCATTACGTCGGGCATGTTGGCAGTGTGGAAAGATTATGGACCGTCAATCTAACTGCCCTTTATCAAATAGTTTTTGATCTAACTACCATTTTATCATCCTCCCATGAGGTTTGGCAGGCATTTTCCCGAGGCCACCTAAACCAGTTTCCAACACTTGGTCATTTCCAAGATTTTCTCCAAGGTTGATCCTGAAACCCTATTTTGGCAGACTTATAACTTTCTCCTCAGAAATGATTAAGGCAAGCTGAGACCATGACTAGATAGCCACTTCAACAATCTATAGCATGATATGATGGTGTGTGCATTTTTCTCAAACCATGAATTATGGCAGGCATTTTCTCAGAGCAGTTTTTTGTACTTTTTCCATACTTTGTCAATTTCCAAAGTTTCACAAATTTGTCATACTTTTCCAGAATGATGTCGGATTGAGACATTGACTTAATGATAGCACCATAACACCATCATGTGTCTTTCTAGCCTCATCATGCATTCCATGTCATCACTTCCTATGGTGTCAATTCTCTCTTTGAGGCTCACACGTGTGAGATTTTGGCCTGCCAAAATAGAGATCAATTCATGTATAACCAGAATGGTCAAGACTGGAAAAATACAAATCACAAGAAGCGTCGTTCAACCCTTCGTTTAGTAGATAATTGTGAACACAAATATCCAGCAATTCACCTGTATCCAAACTGATGAACACAAGAAGGATCGAACGACCCTTCTTGCAGTCTAGAACTAGTATGAAAATAATATTGGTCAGAAGAAGAGTCGACTGCCCCTTCATTTATGAGGGAATTGTGCAAATATTCAACCTATGTAGGCTGTCAATTCATGTATATCCTGAATGGTGAAGACTGCAAAAATACTAACCACAAGAAGAGTCAGCCGACCCTTCATTTAAAAGAGAAATAAAAAATTATTTAATCTACGAAGGTTGGGACAACAATTCCCCACTACCAAATTCCGCAGTATATGGTAGGGATCGGGACATTGTCTAAGTTATAACATCTAAACAATATTTCTCCGGACTTCCGACTGCCGACAAGAAGGATCGGCCGCTACTTCTTTTAGTAGATAATTGAGAACACCAATATCCGACAATTCACCTGTATTCAGAATGGTGAACACAAGAAGGATTAAACCACCCTTCATTCATTTATCTCAAGCCTCATTCAAAAGGGGGTGTTGGTTAATGAAATTCAACTTGAAATGACCATCATATTATATAGACATAGATTCATTTGATAATTTGTATATTTTTTACAACTTCAAATGACCGTCATAATTATCATATTGAAACACCGCAAAAACCAATTTCAAAAGTGGCAATATCAAAAGAAAAAGTATGGTTTTGGAACATGGATTTGGCACTTTTGGAAACGGATTTGGCAGTTTCAGAACCGGTTTGGTCACTTTTGGAACCAGATTTGGCACTTTTGGAACCAGATTTGGCTCTTTAGGAACCGGTTTTGTCACTTTTGGAACCTTGAATTGGCAATTTCGAAATCGGTTTTGGCACTTTTGGAATTGGTTTTGGCACTTTCAGAACCGGTTTTGGCACTTTTGGAACCGGTTTTGGCACTTTTGGAACATTGATTTGGCACTTTTGGAACCGGTTTTGGCACTTTCAGAATCAGATTTGGCACTTTGGAAACCGGTTTTGGCACTTTTGGAACCTGGATTTCGCACTTAAAATCAAGTAATTATCCTCAGAGTAACTACCTAAATACTAAAGTCTCACGAACTGTGGATAATTGTACAATCACTCCAGCAAAATCTACAGAGATGATATCTTACTCAAGCAAAATCTATAGAGATGGTATCCCGCCATACTGTGATAATTACCGTTCCCCATCCATCCTATCCGTCTTCATTACTAGTTTTGAAAAAAAATATTCATAAGTTTTAAATCCATAATAAAAGATTAGTAACCTCGCTATACTCAATGTGCCACATGTCACAATATGATCATTCCACGTGTCACCCTGATACTAGATATCAAATATGCCACCTGTCACAATATGATCATTCCACATGTCACCCTGTGATACTAGATATCAACATTTTAACAACAAATTTTATAGAAGTTTTGCTTCAAAGAATTTGCTGGCAAGTGGAAATATTCTCAGAGAAAGAGCAGCCACTCTTTCTCCAAGGTGTTCTATTGTTACAATTCCCTCGTAAATGAAGAGTCGGCCGACCCTTCTTATTCTCAATATTATTTTCATAATAGTTCGACACTCAAGAAGGGTCGGTCGATCCTTCTTGTGTTCCTTATTATGGATATCGCTGAATTGTGGGATAAAGGTTTTAACAATTAACTACAAAAAGAAGGGGCGACCGATCCTTCTTGTCAGAAAATGGAAGTTGGAAAAAACCAGTTTTATATGTTATAACTTCTAAGGTGTTCTATTTTTACAATTCCCTCATAATTGAAGGGTCGATCGACCCTTCGTATTCCCAATATTATTTTCATAATAGTTCGACATTGCAAGAAGGGTCATTCGACCCTTCTTATTCCCAATATTCTTTTCATAATAGTTCGACATTGCAAGCAGGGTCAGCCGATCTTTCTTGTGTTTTCCATTATGGATATAGCTTAATTGCTTGATAAAGGTTTTCACAATTAACTATGAAAATAAGGGGCGGATGATCCTTCTTTATAGAAAACGGATGTCGGGACAAATCCGTTTTATATGTTATAACTTCCAAGGTGTTCTATTTTTACAATTCCCTCGTAATTGAAGGGTCATCCGACCCTTTGTAATCCCAATATTATTTTCATAATAGTTCGACACTGCAAGAAGGGTTGGTCGACCCTTTTTATTCCAAATATTCTTTTCATAATAGTTCGATACTGCAAGAAGGGTCGATCGATCCTTCTTGTGTTCTCCATTATGGATATAGCTGAATTGCTCGATAAAGCTTTTCACAATTAAATACGAAAAGAAGGGGCGGCCGATCCTTCTTGTTGAAAAACGGAAGTCAGGACAAACCATTTTTATATGTTATAACTTAGATGATTGAATTGCTATTCAAACAATGACTGGATATTTTAGATTTGAAATTCACACTTTTCAAATCAGAAATTGAATTTTTTGATTTGAAATTCACACTTTTCGAATCAAAATTTGTATTTTTTGATTTGAAATTCACACTTTTCAATTCAAAATTTGCATTTTTTGATTTGAAATTCACACTTTTCAAATCAAAATTTGCATTTTTTTATTTGAAATTCACACTTTTCAAATCAAAATTTGGATTTTTTTATTTGAAATTCACACTTTTTGAATTGAAATTCATAGTTTTATAACAAAAAACTGCAATTTTAAGGTTCATAAGTAGTCAACAAACACACTTTTCAAAGACAATATTGCCACTTTCAGAACCTCTTTTTGCACTTTAGAAAGGTTGATATTGGCACTTTCAAAGTCTAAATTCACACTTTCTTAGTCCAAAATTTGCCTGATATATCCAAATTTAATGAAATTGTTGTTTAAATTGCATGTTTTACAAGTCTATATAGTAAGACAACGTTGAAACTGGTCACTGCTTTTAATTTTTCACTCACAGGTTTTGCATCTCTGCATGCATAATGGAAATATTGTTAGAAAGTAGTTTACCAAACAAATATTTTTGTAAGTTTCTAAATTTTGAAATACTGGAAAGCAAATTGTAAAGACAAAAAAATATAAATATTTTAAGTAGACACCAAGAGTAGAAACCAAATGGAGGTCAACAAATTTGCATAATGACAATAATCAACAAATGAATCCAATTTTAGAAAAGGAACACGGGAAAATTCAACTCTTAAGCCATACTATTTTTCTTTGGCCAGGACACCCAAATAGATGGGTATGAAGGTTCACTCATAGTTTCCAAGGTTTTTGTGTGATTGCAGTTATACAAGTCGATAAGGTGCATGCGGGTACAAGTATGACATATTTTTTGGTATTTGGGTTCACTGGGTATACGTGTGGCAACAGATTGACCTAAAATCAAATTACAAAATTTGTAGGTTAGATGAATGCATTATGCAATATTCGACCTGACATAGCATGCCAATACTTATTTTGTTTGTTGGTAAAATTCTCCATGCCCTTATATGTAAAAACTAGTTTTTCTCTCCTCTAGGTCAAGGGGGAAAGTGGTTAGAGAAATCATCAATCAAACCAGGGGATCTTGCGGTAGCCATTATCTCCTAGGAGGGATGGAATCCATTTCCTTTTTCTTCAGCCCCGTTATCCTTCGGTGGAATATGAGCCAAGGACAGCACTATGGAGATACGTTGTCATAAAAACAGTTTTAATACATTGGAATGAGGCCTAAACAATGCTTTAATAGTTCACTTACCAGAAAGGCATTCCCCAGATTCACCAGTACGCCTTCTGTACGCATTTCGTTCAATCTGCAACAACCCCATATTCTGGGAGAGGCAGTGATTCTATTGGATTCTCTCAACTGATAAGTATTATGTTGTACCATCAGCAATCCCATCTAGATATATTGGTTGTTTATTTTCTTCTGGGATGGAATATCTAAGTGAAACTCTAATCTTTGCATGTTCCTTTGCAGAGTATTTCCATATATGGAAGGTATTCTCATCTTGTTCATGTGATTCCATCCTTGGACGTGGTGAGAGAAGGTGCTTTGGAAGCGGTATGATGCCCCTAGATCCTTCCTACTCAGAGATAAATTTCCATTTATCCTCATATATTCGTCGACAATCATACTTGTATTCGTCGACCACAATTGCATTTCTCCTCATATATTCTCATGAAAGATCGAACAACACCAACACGGTTTTATGGTTCTAGAGGCCACAAATACAAATAAGTATTTTTAGATTTAAAAATAAATCCCATCCCCATTTTACTTGATTTATCTATTCCCACCCAACTGAGGACGAGGCGTAGCCAAAAGGTAACCTATTTGCTCCTGTGTGAGTGAAGGCTTCCCAATCCGTGATATAGAATAAGCTTTATAAAATACTCTTGTGCTTCATTATGTTAGTTCGTCTTATAAACCTCATGAAACACGTGTTTTTCTATATAAAACCTTTGTTTGGAGGGTTTCAGAGGAACCTCCAAATATATACCAATATCTACATCTCTATACAATACTCTTTACATAGTTAGGCCTTGCATATCATTCATTATAATATATGTAAAATAATGAATGATTTCATCTGACTAATTCTAACACCGGAGACCTACTTCGCGTAGAAGTACCCGGATATTGTATTGATATATTCCCACCCAACCATGTTTTCGCTAACCAAAACACTTTGCAATCTTACCACTCGACATCCAGAGCCCGTGGCATCATACCTTCTGGTGACAGTGCTAGTTCGATAACATACCACATCATTTTTACCATCACCTCAATAACAACCACGAGCCAAATTATATACTTTTACCCGTACTTTCCACTTTGCATTCACACAATCAATACCTGCAGCTTGTTAATTAACACCTCAATCATTCAATGAGGGTCTTCGAGTGATAGAATATAATCTGGTCTAGAGAATAATTTGGTCTTTAGAGAACATACTGAATGGACGTGTTACTGCTATTATAAATATCTCTTATACGTCCTTGAGTTGGGGGGAGAAGGAGGCCCATACTACTTGGTAAGGGTAAAAAATTATACAATTATTAGGTTTATTGATGGTTATTGGGGAGGGTAGCTATTAACCTACTCAGATTCATTCATCAAGTGTATAAAGCTACAGGTCTAGTTCTTCATGTGGGTTACTTAGCCATTAGGAAAAAGCACTTTTGCACATAGTTGGAACACCTATGCTACTGGAGAATCTAAAACAACTCAGTCCCAATCTCCCATAGTAAAAATAAATGCAAAGTACATAAACCAAGGTGGAGGAAGCTATCAAGAAGGATACACCTTATATTTCTCGATATCGTTCCCGCCCTACTATAACATCCATCCGTTGGAACTCAATCTCGATCTCGCCCATCCTTTGCAGGTTGAAGAGAGAACAACAGTAGTTTCCACTTTGCATTTTGGCTGGCTATTGAAACCATAAGTATGTATGTCTGTGGTGAAACCCACCTACCTCACTTCACACTATGTGCGCTGTAAAAACAATCAATACGTGTTCGGGCCCAATCACAACACTAAATTGGGGCCCAAAACCTCGTTCCGTAAAGAACTATGGTTTAATGATATTGTTGAAGAAGTCAACAGAGATAGAGTAGAGGTGGAAACAACAACATCAACAAAAATGCATGCAGTAACAGTGCTCATCTACCAATAAAAATATATGCGTTTGGTAACAATACTCATCTGAATATGGCTTAAGGTGGGTGACAGATTCTTCCAATCCGAAAGAGGGGGTAAGGTCGATCTCGGATGATTCATTCCCGAGTTCTAGATCTATAGATTATTATGGGTAAGGAATTGAAGACATGTCGGTCGAGTGATAACCCTTCCCTGGTGGGTGGTCGAGTAGTAAAAGCCTCGACCTAGCACAAGAGTTGTTCTTTCCTACACTAGTGTGACTCCTTATGAGTGTTCCGAAATCTTCCACTGATCTAGTGCCCGCTTGTTCCCAGGGATGATTCAGAGGCTATGGGGACAGAGGCAGAGGTAGATTAAAAAAATAGGGGTCTATAGACTATGGTTTTTCTACTTGCTTTTATTCTGTCTAGTCAACGAGTAAGTTGTTTCGTTATAACTGAACAAGGGAAGATTGGTTAGAGCCGTTAAATTGATTAATGATCGGGGTTTTCCCTTCAAGCGGGAATACATATTGGGCCTCTTCCAAGGTTGTTTTGATCTTCTCTCTTGTATTCATTTTATAACGCGGGTGTCTTTTAACCCACAGACCACACCACCACACCCAGATAGCACTTCTTGGATATTTCTTCTTGTGTTAGGCTTCAGGATACTCATCCTTATACATTACTTACTTGATCTTTTAAGCAACACCAAATGGATGGTTCCAAGAGGGTTTCCCTTTAGCTTAGATCGTTGAACTACTGGATGTCTGGTTGTATGATGGTCAATCAGCCCTCGGTGGCTATCAAAAGGCGTCTGGAATCTAGCAAAAGGGTTCCTTACGTTGACTGTTGGACTTGGAAAAAGGTAAGAAGTATAAAGGTTACATGTTCTTGGCTCTTGGCGGGGTGTCGTGAATACTTACTCTACCCATGATTTTTTCTTTTTGTGTCTCCCTTCTGAGGTACATGATAGGCGAGCCTTTGAGAATTTGTTGGCCCTCTCGAGGTGATATAATCTAGTACACTTCTGGTTTCCATCCCCACTGAAATTATATTTCTTTCAACTTGCCTTTTTGGGTCATTTGTTAATAAGCATTTGTAAAATCCGGCAGTATTATAATAAACCTCTCATGGGCATGGAATAGGTCGTTAATGCGGGTGCAGATAAAGCGATGTATTCAGCAGTTGAACCAGGGCACCAACTACTCATTGAATCTCTACAAAATTGGTTTAGAAGCTATACCTAGAGAATCATAACCATCTGCATCCATACCCCCTCTGCTAGGTAAGATAAGACCTGGAAATCTAGATAAAATGGATCAACACGAAAACCCAACTGACATGTCAGCAAAAAGCACAATAGACGGCTTGAGGTTGTGTGTATGAATGAATCTAGGCTATGTGTGTATGAAATTATGAATGAAGAGGCTTTTATCCTTGGCTCCATAAGCTTTGCCTTCATAGGGAATTCTAATATGGGTGAGAACATAAAGTTGGGAAACAATTTTGGCTTGTTTTTTACAAAAAAAACTGCTAATTTTTATGTTTTTCAACTTTGACCTCTTCAAACCCATATCTCCTTTACGAATTTCAACTTGAAGTAAACACAAAGGTTTTACAGAATTGAATTAGCTTTCTACTCGTATTGTTTTTTTTTTTTTTTATGGACATATCGTGGGACAAATTTGTTGTCAACCAACGGCATATACTTGAAACTTTTAGTTATGGATAATGAGTGACATGTGTTGACGACAGGTTTTTGATAGATGGTTATTCATTTTAGGGAAAACAATTGTATGCTCATAATCTACACACACTAAACTTGATCCTGGACTATATTTCGAGTTTTTTAAGACTTGGGAACTATTTTTTATTATTTATCGAAACAGCGTATGTTCAGAAAATGGTGCATTATCGACACATGTTTTTTGTCTTCACATTTTATTTCAAATGTTACTCTTATCAAACAAACTAAAAGCAACCCATTGAAGAGGACACTACAAGGAACATCCTTGTATTTTTTTAAATTTTTTTGGCTTCGTCATTGTGATGATATTGAATTTTCATTATGACAGATTTTTCAGTCACTTAATTTTTTAATGATAAAGTTTAGTAAAAAAATAAAAAAAATAGTAATCCTAAATGAAATTGAAAAAAACTTATATTACTAGAAAGTAGATTGAATGGTGAATCTACTGGTATAAACTCCGACATGTAATTCTCATGTTTTGCAGTGGTCTGACCTTGTTAAAGTGACACATTTCTGAATTCTGCAGAAATGGTGCTGGAATTGTTGACCAGAAACTCTCGGGCGAGAAAATGTCTTCCAAACTCTCGGCCCAGAGTTTAGTTCAAACTCTCATCCGAGAGTTTTTTTTAAAATACAGCGCGGCGATTGGTTCAAACTCTCGGCCTAGAGTTTTTTTAAACTCTCGGCCTAGAGTTTGAACTCTCAAAACTCTCGGCCTAGAGTTTGAGTTTGACTTTTTTTCGCGTGATCATTCACCCGCGCTCCGTTTTTTTACTCTGTTTTTCACCAAAGTGTTTCCCAGGTTCGCGATTTCACCCATATGCAAGTTCCTCATACTGTATTCTATTTCTTACACCACCATCTATTTAGTTGTTAGTTGTTATCCATGCATAGCCTCACAAGTTCGATCAGGGAAGGCACAAAGAAGTGTTGGCCTTTATAATAACAAATGATAAGAAGATGATAAGGAGAAGATTCGTATTGTTCTTGAGAGATTTCTTGGAGTAACACTCTTCTTTACTCAAAAACTCTTGAGCACTCTTAAACTGGATGATAATCGTTATCTTGCACATGGATTAGTTAAATAATACCTCCATCATTTAATATTCCTTACTCTAGATCCACAATGGAAATAAATAAGGTTGTGCTCAAATCAAGCTTTAAATTTCAACAAACATACTCCCTGGATGACCTTTTTTGCTACAATCTCATCCTCGACAACACTGGGGATTATATAGTTTCAATCGCATTTAAATACGTTTTTAGGATTGAACCAGAACAACATCAACTAAGTTGCCTTGATTTGAGGATCATGCATAGACTTTTAATTTTACTTAAACCACCCCTATGCCTCTTATGTTGTTGTCCCCATGGACTTAGAATAAGGGATCACCTTAAATGATGTGCATAATCGATTCGGCTAAATAAAACACATAGCTTTAGACCCTGACCTCGGTGGATCAAACCCCAACTAACAACGGTTCGCTTTAGCCAAACACACGTTTGATAATGTTTTTGGACCAGACCAATTGGCATGGTTTTGATATATTGCTTTAGGGATGAAGTGAGGAATGAAGTGGTTTAGCCAAGGAAAGACAAGGTAGACACTCTCTTTTATTGACAAAATAGGAATTTATTAAGTCAGTCTACCACGTGATTGGGAAACATTTTTATCGACCGGAACCAGGCACTGAAGGAAGGAGTTGCATCCTCAGTAGGAATCTTAGGGGCGCCCTCCCTTGGCAACAAAATAGACTTTTCTTAATATTTGAATAAGGTAGTTCATAAGAATATTACAATTTTTTTTGTTTCTTACATCAGCTTCATAAGGGACAACGTTATTAACCTTGTTTGGGTCTTAATAAGAGTTTACTCCCTATCTTGGGTAGCACCTATCATGCAGCCTTCCACTGCATTGATGCCAACAGCCTGCAAATTTGCCTCTTCCATGAGCCATGCGGATGCTGGATATCGACTTGGAACTGATAGCTCTAGCCTTGCGTCTACATCTATGTTAGGAACCCGTGTCAACCCATCTCTTTACTATGTTAGTATATTGTTGTTGGACGCATATGTTTTGTAAGTCATCCTGTAGTACTTGTTGATTCATAGTTTATATTAACCCCTAGTATTGACCCATAGTATTGGACGCATATGCTTTGTAAGTCGTCCCATAGTATTATATGTCCCATGGTTTTGACCCATAGTATTGGGCATAGACTTAGTATATAAGTGTGTGTTGAGGTCATTGAAGGCACAGTGAAGTTAATTGTATTGAGCTTGCTCAAAGGAGGTTTCCCCCTCGAAGTGGCCCGTGATCAATATAAAAGTGATTCTGAGTTCTATTATTTCTAATATCTCTTGTATTTGCATTAATTAATTATTGTAGGTTCATCACATCTGGTATCAGAGCATTTTCTTGGGCTCACTAGGTGAAATTTCTGCCAATTTTTTTTTCGCATTAATTAATTAATATGTTTTCCTTATCCTTAGGCAGATGTGATGTGGTTTTGGGTGTTCAATGGTTATGCACACTTGGCCCCATCTTATGCGATTTTGCGGAACTTTGGATGCATTTTTCAGTCAATGGGGCACAACACAAATTAATGGGATTACAACCAGGGTCTCTCCGCATCATTAGTTCACATCGTCTGGAAAAAATCCTTAAGAATAATTCACATGGTGTCATCGCTCAACTCCATTCCATTCAGATGCACCCATCAATGGTCTCCACTACTTCCTTGGATAGATATGCAGGTGTCTTTGCTGAACCAATGAGCTTGCCGCCTTCAAGAGACCTTTCCGGTAAGAATTTAGTCGCATCTACCTCTCAGCAGGAACTGATGGCTATTTTGCATGCAATACAGAAGTGGCAGCCATACCTATTAGGGAATTATTTCTGCATCAAGACTGATCTCCCGAGTCTAGAAAATTTTCTGGAACAATGGGTCTCCTACCCAACACACCTGAAATGGGTTATCCAACTCATGAGTTATCCCTATGCGATCACTTACAAGAAGGGTAAGGACAATATAGTGGCAGATGCTCCTTCTCGCACAATTGATGACCCAGTTTCTCTTACAGCTCTTTCTCTGCTTGTTCCAAATTGGTTGCAATATGTTCAACAGGGCTATCTCTTCTATGAACTCCATGCTTCTTCATCAGCAGGGCACTCTGGGTTCTTCAAAATGTATGACCGGGAACAATGTAACTTCTTTTGGCAAGGACTAAAAATGACAATTCAACAAATGGTGGCTGACTGTGATACTTTCCAGGTCAACAAGGGTGAAACGACACTCCTTTCGGGATTGATCAAACCCTTGCCCATCCCTACACAGCTTTGGCCAACTATTTCTATGGATTTCCTAGCAGTGCTCTAGTGGTACAATACCACATCTCAAAGGACACCCTATGAAGCAGTCTATGGACAGACACCGCCAGTTCTTCTTCCATACACCCTTAGCAGCTCCCCAGTTCAGGAAATTGACTCATTTCTTCGCAACCGCGATCAGATTCTTCTCATTCTGCAGGACAATCTTCACATGGCTAGAATTCGCCTGAAACAACAAACCGATCAGAATCGTTCTGAGTGCATTTTCCACGCAGCTGATAGGGTTCTTCTTCATCTACAGCCTTCCAAGCAATCCTCCCTGACACTCCAAAGGCGTCAGTGGCCCGCAATGCAACCCGAGGATGCTACCGGGGAACCACTCCTTCATATTTTGCAACAATTTCTCCAACCAAAGCTTTGAGGACAAAGCTTTTTCTAAGGGAGAGGGGATGTTAGGAACCCGTGTCAACCCTTCTCTTTACTATGTTAGTATATTGTTGTTGGACGCATATGCTTTGTAAGTCGTCCCGTAGTATTTGTTGACTCATAGTTTATATTAGCCCATAGTATTGACCCATAGTATTGGACGCATATGCTTTGTAAGTCGTCCCATAGTATTATATGTCCCATGGTTTTGACCCATAGTATTGGGCATAGACTTAGTGTATAAGTGTGTGTTGAGGTCATTGAAGGCATAGTGAAGTTAATTGTATTGAGCTTGCTCAAAGGAGGTTTCCCCCTCGAAGTGGCCCGTGATCAATATAAAAGTGATTCTGAGTTCTATTATTTCTGATATCTCTTGTATTTGCATTAATTAATTATTACAGGTTCATCACAATCTAATACTGGCTTTCGAAATGGAATTGCACCTTTTAAAGGCTATGTTATGGATTCTTAATAGCTTTTGTGGAATGATTAATGTGCGTGTTTTGAATCCTCAAAGTATGAAGGACAGGATCTATAGTCAAATTGGGGTCTCTTGGTAACTTCCATGGGATAAGCAACTGAAGGGCTTTTTAATTGCCTTCTAATTACTTAAAAAACAACTAAGAAGTGTACACTAATTGTCAACCCGGGGTTCTTTGAGAACTTGCTATGTGCAAACTATAATCTCCTCTTACATTAGTTTATCTACTTGAAGTTGTAGTTCAATAACCTTACTTACAAACACTGGTGTGAATAGTTACATTGTCTTGGCAAGGAACTAGCCATCTAAACAACTATTGAAACTAAATCGCAAGGAAAATAAATCACATGACATGAAAGTAAATGCTAGGATTAAATTCACACTTGAAAGTAAATTCTAAAACTACATTCACACTCTGCAGAAAAGTAAATTCTAGAACTATGTCACACTTTGCGGGAAAAGTAAATTGTAATACTATTGTGCAAGAAAGTAAATTCTAAATCTAAGTTCACAACACACTTGACAGAAAGGTAAATTGCAGAAATAAAATCTAAAAGCTATCATTGCCAAATACAAGTTACTATTTATGATCTAATGGATTAAATAAAATTATTGCATTAAGCTCAATGATTGTAAAATAAACATTTAAATCTCTATCTATGCATTGAAATCAAATTGTAGAAATAAAATTCACACTTCATAAGAAATCACAACTAAGCAATGAAGTACAACTACATTAACATAAAAGAAATAAAATCATATCGCAAAAGAAATTATGAAACTAAGATCTAATTGAATCAAAATGAGAGTATAGCTTTATTCCATCATCAATTGGACTATTGCTCTAAGAGTCCTCCCATAGAATGGAGAATGAACTCTTATTTATACATGATTTCTCCATAACAAATAATTAATGAGGATCCAAAATATCCTCAATAAATTCCTAAAAGTTTGGATCTCAAAACTAATTCAAAACTAATCCAAGATCCTTAGTAACTACATGCTATTTAGAATACCTTTTAAGTCAAATTCGAATTTAGGGATAGAGGCTATAATAAAATAGTCAAAACTCATCCCCAAATGTCTCTTAACAACTTTTGACTTCTTAGGTCCATCATATATTTGATAGAGATCTTCAAATCTTTGTGAATAAGCCAAATATGCACTCATATCCACCTCCATTTACCAACTTTAATTTAACATCATGATTTGAGACATATAAGAATAATAGAAATAATGGATTTATAAAAATCCATTACTCCTAATGAATATCTTTCTCCAAAGTTGGTGGTTGAAGGTAAAATTTGAATTATTGATTTTCTGTAATGTTGCAGATAGAGTTTCTGTAATGCTGCAGATACCTGTAGAGTTTTCGTAATGCTGCATATAGAGTTTTTGTAATGCTGTGGATAGAGTTTCCGTAATGCTACAGAGACCTGTAGAGTTTCCGCAATGCTGCAGACAGAGTTTCAGTAATGCTGCAGATAGAGTTTTGGTAATGCTACAAATACCTGTAGAGTTTCCATAATGCAACAGATAGAGTTTCTGTAACAAAGGTTATGCACTGCTACATAACTCCCTCAAATATGTTGTAGCTGCTTCCAACAATGGATTCAATATTCAAAGCAAATACATAGTACACTAATTCCCTCAATGTTAGTCAAAAATCAAATGAAATACTAAGACGTGTAATGGAAAAATTACTTGAGCATAAAAACCCGGATATGAGCGTAAGAAAGGATTAATGCATGAATATGGATAGGAAAAAGGAATTATAAATAAGGTGAAATGGTGGTAAAAATATGCTAATGATCCGGATTTATGTGGGAACGAAACAAAAGATAGCATATACAGAATCATATACAGAGATATATTGCAAATAACACAGTGATACAGTAAACACATATTCTATTAAATCGCGGAAATAGAACAGACTATAAAATACAATAGCTAGAATGGTGGTAGCTATCTCTGAGAAGAGATGTGGCCGCTATGCTCATTCATGCCAAGATCCATACAAAGAGAGGCCGAAAGGGCCTATTTCTCATAAGCATGAGTGAAAGAATTCCAAACATCCAAAAACCTAACCCTAGAAGATGAACCGTCATAAAGTTTGCGGCCCCAAGGTGGTTAGTTGAACAGTCAACTTCCCGGGGTCATAACTTTTGCATACAATCTCCGTTTGGGGCGCTCGGTAGCCCGTTGGAAAGGTCTATCCGAGATTTACAACTTTCGACTAGGCCCAAATGCATGCTGTTGGCAACCATTTGGTCCCCCAAATCGCCAAAAAATGTCATTTAGGGCCTCAAAATGGCTCCGAAAGTTCAAGACCCGAAAAACTGCTAAAAATAGTAATTTACCAAAATTGCCAGAAGACTGTTTTGAGCCAGTTGGAAGAGGTGGGCTGCCACTGATATCCACCTAGATTAGCTAAATCCAAGGCCCGTCAGTAGCTTAAACATACATACTGTAGGACCAGCTCGGTAGTGGTCCCTTCCAACTATCAAATTGAAATCGCATTTCTAGTTTTTTCACTTATTCTGAAAGTATGAATTCCAATCTACTAGGGAAATTTAAAATAAGGAAAAGCGTTTTTCATGAATCCCTGGACTAAAAAAGACGTGTGCCAAAGATCTGGTATTTATTTCTGTGATCTAAGGCTTGAGCGGGTTGTCCTCTTTGAAGTGAGTTTATTGGATATCCCTTTTTGGAGTGAGTAGGAGTTTAAACATGTATCAAGGTGGTCCCACTTATGACTCAAGCTTTAAATTTCCCATGATGGATCAAGATCATAACTAGCTTCCAATCACTTTGTGCTAGCTACCTCAGCTGTTGGGTCTTAAGTTGTTGGTCTTTTACTGCTCCTCCTGCTGAGTTTCCCTTTGAAATAAAAAAAATTAAGGTGCTTCCACCTCTTTTCGCAATCCCAGAAGACATGCTTAATTGTTTCAACCTTTTAACAAACAGGGCATTGATCATCTATGAACCCTCTCTTGGCGAGCTTCCTCGCCTTACCACCTTGATGCGATAACGAATTGACTTACAAAAAATATCTGTTTGCTGAACCAATGGTCGTTGGTAGTGGTGGAGCAAGGTCTGTGATGTCGAGGTAAGACTCGACGGGATACGAAGCCTATGAGTTGTGTGAAACGTAAGGTCATAGGAGTTTTGATGGTTTCCTAGATGAGATGACAAAGTGGTAGAACCCCAGGTGTTCATTATAAACACATTATGTCAGGGATTATCGAGTTTCAGGTTAATTGTTGACCCTCCCCCCACTGCACTCACACGAGAGGAAAGTTATACCTTACATGCTTTAAATCATCAATTTGGATATAGAAAAATTCGAGTTCTCGTCCTTGATTTATAATTTTCCTCAACGTGTGGTCAAAAGGGGATGTATCTCTTGTTTGGGTTCTGTATTGAAAGGGGCTTTATCTTATATCTTGTCTCTCGATAGCTGGGGTTCCTTCTCTCTTCGTCGGGCGTTTTCAAGATGTTCTCCTGGATGGCGCTGTTACTCCAGGTTAAACCCCTTTCTTTTCGTTACGAAACAGGGGGTTGAAGGACCGACCTACTGAGGGAATAAGCCCTCCTTCCCTTCCCTTACATCCGATCTAATGTTGTAAGTGTGGGTCATTCCTTCCTTCCTAAGTAGGGTAAGTTAAGTAGACAATATCTCTAGGTAGGTAAACAAGTGGATTGATAGTGGTTACAGTGACGGCAAAGAGGCATACATGGTCTAAATAGCAATAAATTGGCCTACATGAAGGGATGTGCGTGAGTTGAGAAGCTTTATTTGGGCATCCCAAAAAATGAATTATTCTGGTTGTTGCTATGGTGCTTATTGCTCCTATTATGTTTGGTTATTCCATATTGGTGTCGCCTTTGTTGGTGGCTGAATTAAGGTTTGTGATTAGGGATTTTTATGTTGTAGTAGTGAGCCTAAAGGCCCCATCCTACAAGGGGGAACACCTCCATCACCTACTTAAGAAGAGTTAAAATTTGATTGCTAATGCCCTTACACTTAACTATCACCTCTGGATCTCCATCTCCAGTAACTTCGGACTATGTCTCTCGACCAAGAATATATTTCAGGCTTTGTTGGAACAGATGATGGGATGGTCTAAGCCACACACAGTCAACTAACCCTACCTAAGTTACATTCTTTTCAAGGCATTATGCCCATCTTCTCGAAAAATAAAAACGATGGATAGATTCGGTTTAGACCCCAGAACCACAGATAAATTCTGGGTGAAGGGATTGACGACTGGCGGAAATCTCCAGCCATGAATGCGATGATTCATCTCCCCACGTAATTATGAGGTCCAAGCTAATTACAGGAAGGAACGAGATACTCTTTATACTTCTTCCTGCGGAGCTAGCAAATATTGACTCTTCTATTTAGAACTCCTGAACTAAGGAGGCACGAAACACTAAGGCTTTCACTCTAAGGCAAGTGACCTTAAGGCATGGGACTAAGACCAGGGACTAAAATAAGTTACATGTAGTACCACTACACTACTTAATTTCTTTCTTACATTACAACCAGAAAATATTGAGTTGTTTTATCCATGGCCTCACGTTCCGCTCGGGGCAGGCAAAATTAGGTTTGTTGGAAATATGCCAACTTTGTAGAATTTGAGGACCCGTAGTTACGAAGTAACGGGCATTGTTGGATGTTTTTAAATATCCTTCTGGACAAAAGCAACTTGGCCCCTCATGGAGATAAACCTCTACCATGGCTTAAGGAGATGTAACAGGAAAAAATGATGGCTCTGCTGCTGCTGCTACTGAATAAACTTATGGATCGACTAAATCAACCGTATAAACCTATAGCTCCAGATCTATAAGTTTTGTATATTAGTCATTAACTAGATATCAATATGCTTCCTCTGTCCCTGCCTTCGTTACTACTTCTGTCTTTGATATGAGTCTAGATCTGTTTTAGGCTATGGCTGATATTGAATCAACAGAGGCGACTGATTCAACTGCTTCATTTGGACCACCTGTCTCTGCTCCTTGCAGGTTTTGATGTAGCACAGCATGCCGGTAAATTCAGTGATCCGTTTGGCTTATGTGATATTATATCCGCTCCTCATAATGACTCAATCAATGCATTTTACACACTAGGATCAGCACTGGCTAGACTAAGCTCATAATAATATGTCTAGAGGTTGTTGTCTCCATTAAAATAAAGATAGAGTGAAATCCAGTGGAAAGCCTTACGGGTTGTCTACATCCATGTTTTCTTCCTTATGTCGGGTTCCTGAAAGGCATCAAAGTGTGCTATGGGTATACGCATAAGGCAAGTACTACGACACAGCTTAAGGGCGGCTCCTTATCAAAACGAGTTTAATCAAAATAAACATAATGTCAAATTATAAGATTTTAAAAGATCTGGTCCACCCAAACTTTTTGAGATCCAAACGCTCTCAAAAATTGGACCATACAGTAGTGATAAAATTGCCAGTAAAAAAGTATTTCGAAAACCCTAACCATGATAAAATTCTTCACGCATTAATCAAGAATGTTATAAGAGATAGAGGAGGAAAAGTGCCCAAAATAATTAGAAAAGATGCAAGTCTATAGCCATTGTCAGGACACTAGTAGACTCAATGCAGTTCTATCCCAAGGAAACTGTAACTGACTTGTCAGCGACCATCTTTGAAGCAAAGCAAGCCACTCTTGAAGTTCAAATAGCTAGAAGAAAATATAAAGATAACCTTACTGACTGGAAACTGGAAAAAAGTATAAAGAAACCGTTACTTACCAAAACTGGAAGAAATTATAAAGACAACCTTACCGGAAACTGTAACTGACGGAGTAAGCTGTTTAGGTGACGTTTTGGGTCTGTGGTCCGTTACCGGCACCAGAGCACGATTGCCGCATCAGTCGCCGGGTGACCCCACTGTCGCCGCTCAGTCCCTTTCCGGCTCCCGGCTGCCACCCTGTTGGCTGTGAGCTTTTTCCAACTTTTGCGATCCTTTTCCAGCTTTTGCGTTCTTTCTCCAGCATTTTCCTTCCACCACCTCTCTTCATCATCCACACCATTTCTCCTCTCCTCCATCGCTGAGCTCTGCTGCAATCCTGTACTGTGCTCCTCCCTCCAAGCAACCGAATACGTATATCCTCTTCACTCGATCAGATCAGCAACTGAAAAATAGGAGCAACTGGTATACGCAGATTCAATCTGCTGGAGGAGGTCATGTACTCTGCTCTGTAATTCTGCGTCTGCTTCTGTACTATGCTTTGCTCCTCCCTCCGAACATGCGTAGTCTCTGGTGCCGACGATGAGCGCTCCCTCCCCGACGCATCTGGTGTAGCTGTGAACGATGCAGCTTACGACTTCGTTAGTGCAATCTTGTAAGTTGTTTTTCATTATATCCAAGTGAGGGTTTTCATATAAATTTAAATGTAAATTGCAGTATACTGGAGGTATATTTATGCTTCCGATCAATGACTGGAGGTAGATTTATTCTTTCGATCGGGCATTGGTAAAATAAAGATAATTATAAAATTTACAAGTCCAGTAAATTTTCAAGTTCTTTAAATAAATTTATAAAATTTCAAGTTCTTTACATATTTTCTCTACAGTAAAAAAATTTGCAAACATTTAATTAAATTTTAATATTTGTTTAGAAAACTTTCATATAAATTTAAATGTAAATTGCAGGAGGTAGATTTATGCTTCCGATCGGGCATTGGTAAAATAGAGAAAATTGTAAAATTTACAAGCCCAGTAGATTTTCATTTCTTTAAATAAATTTATAAGATTTCAAGTTCTTTAACATATTTTCCCTACAGTAAAAAATTTTGCAAACATTTAAATAAATTTTAATATTTGTTGAGAAAAATCGCCTTTACTGGCATTTCTACCCGAGGAGAATTCCCGTGTTCTAAAAAATCTGTGCAAACATAGTTTACTGAATAACTTCGTGTTCTATGAGATACCAGAGCATAACTTCCGTGTTTTTGCAAAACCTGTGCAAATAGAGTTTACTCAATCTGTAATGAAAAAAAACAAGTAGTTTGAACCTTCTAAAATTTTAAGTTACTGGCTTTTGGTTCAATTTGAATCGGTGATTAATCTACGTAAGCTAAATCACATGAAGGGATCCATTTTGGAACTATCATGTAGCACATGTTCAAAGTTTTCTTTGAATCTTTACACGCTTGAACGGAGTACGGAATAGGTGTAAAATCTTTGTATTTTAAAATTTTATCGTGAGGCTATATATTTATTAAAAAAATCTAAATTAAGATTAGTTATAATAATTTGTGTACACATAAATCTATAAGTTAGTGCATGGATCTATAAAAAAAAGATTGTACTTCTCTTATATTTTAATAATATATTTTATATTTTATATTTCAATAATATATTATGTTTTTTAATTTAATTAAATTTATAAAATATAAATTTATCTTAAAATGAAATCTTATATTAAATATCCATCTTATTTTAAGTTAATATGTCAATAATCATAAATAATCAAAATGAAATATTTATAATATTTTAAAATTATTTTTAATTTTTAAAAATTAGAAAAGAAATAAAAAATATCCTAAGTCAATTTTTTTATTTATCTTATAATTATGTTACACCTAACATCATAAAAGTTACAATTTACTTTACTTTAAAATATATAAGAGTGGTGTTTCTACTATATAAATCCGTATTCTTTTATACTAATGTATTGCATATATATCTTGGTTTGCCAATTTAAAGGGAAAAGAAAGATCCATTATGCTTTAATATTCATTATGTTAAAAAGACAAAATAGATGACATAAATATGGAAAATAGGAAAAATTATAATAATATTAGTTATTTTTTTATTTTAGTAAAGATAAATTTTGTTCAAATTTATTTTAAATATAATTTCTAATTTTGATTAAAAAAAAATTACTATTATCAAAACATCTTAATAATAACTCAATGCCTCTCCTTTATTTCTCAAGTTTGTAAAGACAAGCCTTGGATATTGAATTTGACTCTTCTCATTTTTCTTTCCTCCGTGCTCCATGTTAAGGCTAGATTAGGCTACTTGAAAAATATAATTTTCTTTGTGAGTGCGTTGTAGTGCAGATGTCACCAATATATACTAGCACACTCTATAGAAATATTCGGCGGTGAACACTAAAATATTTATGTCCCAAAACAAAAATTAGCATCTAAAACAAAATGTATCCTCCCATACTTTAAGTTTTTATGAAAAATAGGGTTAAGCATTTGCATCAGTTATCAAAAAACAAAAATCAAACTATTACCTTACAGTAATCCATCTTTAGATTGCAACCCTAATGAAATATCCAGTAAGGTTATTCTCTTTAGTGTTACTTTATTCCTCTTTGTCGAAGCTAAGAATCCATGGAGAATAATACACCCAAAAATTGAAGATCCTAAATAGTAAAACTCCAACATGACATATGAAGAGTAGGGATTTATATCTAGCGAAAAACTTACCAAGGGAGTTTTTCCACTCATTGCGGTGCAAAATATATCACAACCAAATCTGAAATGCAATCTTTGATTGTGTAATCGTAACAAACTATGAAATTAGCAAAACATAGCAAGCTATAAATTTATCCAAAACCCTTGGCCACTAGTGACCTTTGCAGTAATATGAACTCTAATGAGGTAGAACTCGACCTTCAAATACTAATTTAAAGAACTAACCCTTCAACTATTAAAAGAACTCGCCTTTGAACTTCCTTTTGAACTCACACTTTCTCTTGAAATCGCCTTTTAATCTTTTATTTTCATTATATAATTGTTTAATTTAAATTTTGAATGACTGCCATAAAATAAATTTGGACAGTACACTTGTCTTATCCTTGTGCAATATAAGAAAAACATAGGTGCTAATCTACCTCAAATTCTAAGATATAAACGTCTATAGGTGTAATTATCAATTCGATACCATAGAGTTATTCTTTTATATTTATTTTTTTATAATTGTTCAACTACAAGTTATCCATGCCTAGCTACACGTTATCATCCAGCTTCTTCCATTTATCTTCCATGAATTACCTAAGTTATCCATGCATCCATGTATCAAATACTAGTTATGTTTTATATTTTTTTTGTAATTGTTTAGCTACAAGTTATCCATGCCTAGCTGTACATGTTATCACCCAACATATTTCACTTATTTGACATGAACTACCTGAGTTATCCATGCATCCATGCATCACCTATGAGTTAATTTTTATATTTCTTCTTTTTATAATTGTATAGGTATCAGTTATCCATGCCAATTCCCATAGAATGAAGACCATGGCTCGGATCGACAAACCGTCAACGTTGTTGGATTCAGGACGCCGGGATAGTGCTAGGGGTGCCCCTCTCCTCCGGTCCCGTGGCCCGGGTGTCATCTTGTACGTCCATCTTGGAAAATACGGTTTTGCTCAGTCAGGGACTGTGCAATTTTTGCCCACCGGGGTCAACTTTGCAAAATCATCCACTGGGCACTTGTGGCTAGCGTTCCCAGCTAGAACCATCCTAGACACACCCGCATGTCTCCCCAGAACCCGTTTTTGCTGCACGATTGGGATTCTATGGCCCCGGTAGGCATCCTGTAGGTGTCCCTGAAGGCCTTTTGTATGCCGGAGGGAACGAGCCATAGAATGAAAACCGTGTCTCGGATCGACAAACCGTCGATGCCATTGGATTTAGGACACCGGGACAGTGCTAGGGGTGCCCCTCTCCGCTGGTCCCATGGACCACGTGTCATCTTGTAGGTGCCTTCTGTAAACTAGGGTTTTGCTCAGTAAGGGACTGTGCAATTTTTTTCCACAGGGGTCAACTTTGAAAAATCATCCACCGGGCACTTGTGGCTAGCGTTCCCAGATGGAACCATCCTAGAAACACTAGCATGTCTCACAAGAACCCAGTTTTGCTGCATGGTTGGGATTCTATGGCCCCTGTAAGCATCCGACTGGTGTCCCTGAAGGCTTTTTGGATGTCGGGCGGAACGAGCCATAGAATGAAGACCGTGGCTTTGATTGATGAACCGTCAACGCCGTTGGATTCAGGACGCCAAGACAGTGCTAGGGGTGCCCCTCTCCTCCAGTCCCGTGGCCCGGGTGTTATCTTGTACGTCCGTCTTGGAAACTAGGGTTTTGCTTAGTAAGGGACTGTGCAATTTTTGCCCAAGGGGGTCAACTTTGAAAAATCATCCACTGGGCACTTGTGGCTAGCATTCCCAGCTGGAACCGTCCTAGACACACCTGCATGTCTCCCTGGAACCCGGTTTTGCTGCATGGTTGGTATTTTATGGCCCCGATAGGCATCTGGCAGGTGTCCCTGAAGGCCTTTTGGATGTCAGACGAAACGAGCCATAGAATGAAGACCGTGGCTCGGATTGACAAACTGTCGATGCCGTTGGATTCAGGACACCGAGACAGTGCTAGGGGTGCCCCTCTTTGCCGGTCCCATGGCCCATGTGTCATATTGTAGGTGCATTCTGCAAACTAGGGTTTTGCTCAGTAAGGGACTGTGCAATTTTTTCCCACGGGGGTTACTTTGCAAAATCATCCACCGAGCACTAATGGCTAGCATTCCCAGCTGGAACCATCCTAGACACACCTGCATGTCTCCCCAGAACCCGGTTTTGCTGCACAGCTAGGATTCTATGGCCCTGGTAGCTTCCGGGAGGTGTCCCTGAAGGCCTTTTGGATGCCAGACGTAACAAGCCATAGAATGACGATCGTGGCTCTGATTGACGAACCGTCGACGCGTTGGATTCAGGATGCCATGACAGTGCTAGGGGTGCCCCTGTCTTTCGGTCTCGTGGCCCACGTGTCATCTTGTACGTCCATCTTGGAAACTAGGGTTTTGCTCAGTAAGGGACTCTGCAATTTTTTCCCACGGGGGTAAACTTTGCAAAATCGTCCACCGGGCAGGTATAGCTAGCATGATGATGATGAAGGAAATTAGAGTTATAGAAGGAAATTGAATTAGGGTTAGAGTTAGAGTTAATGATGATGATTAAGATGGTGATGATGATGAAGACGTCGATGATGATGGTGATGGCGATGAAGATGATGATGATGATGGCGAAGAAGATGTGATGATGGAGATGTTGATGAGGAACCTAGACATGGCAATGATGATGGTGATGGTGATGAAGATGATGATGGTGATGATGATGAAGATGTTGATGATGATGGTGATGGCGGTGTTGATGGTGATGGTGATGATGAAGAAGATGGTTTAGTGCTAGGGTTTGGGTGAGGGTTAGGGTTAGAGTTATAGAAGGAAATTGAATTAGGGTTAGAGTTAGAGTTAATGATGATGATGAAGATGGTGATGAGGATGATGATGGTGGTGGTGGTGGTGATGAATATGATGATCATGATGATGGTGCGGATGAGGATGAAGATGTTGAGGATGATGATGATGATGTTGAGGATGATGATGATGATGATGATGATGATGGTTTACCATGATAATGATGAGGATGATGATCATGATGGTGGTGGTGAGGATGATGAAGATGTTGATGATGATGATTATGATGGTGGTGGTGGTGGTGGTGGTGGTGGTGATGAAGATGATGATCATGATGATGATGATGATTATGAAACTTGTGCAATTTATCAAGTTCTACCAATTCTATGCAATTTATGAATCTATCAATTTATCAATGTATGGCTACAATAGTCAAAATATTAATGTCAATACTCAATGAGACCACGAAACAAAATCATAGCATTCATGTACACCACATACCTATAACATAGTACACAATAAAACAAGCAAACCACGCACCAAATTACCTACCTATGGTCATTCGACTAGACCATCAAGATCACCTAGAATACCAATGGTTTCCTTTAACCTCTCGTGCTCGGAATAAAGTAATAAGTATCATACCTTTGATGAGTTCTTCCTTGGCATTGTTTGCAGCTGGAGGTTTGTGCCAATAACTAAGTTTGTATAATGGTATACAATCTCACCTGGCCTATAATATTCATATGTATACCCTTTTCTATTTGCTGAGTGGGAAACTTGTTTCAAATATTCTCCCTTTATAACCATCAACCCAATCGGAAAATCAACTCCGTCAGAGTCCCACATTGGGATAGTTAGGGTTTGCTTCCCCTCTAAGCAACGTGCCAGCCAATAGTTAGTGCACCATGCATTGCATCTCGGGGCAACCACTACGTATATGTGACCTGGAAAAAATATAGTTCCAACGTTTTAATCAACTAATTAGACACAACTAGTTGTCAAAAATATCAAAAATATACACAGCTAATTAGACACAACTAGTTGTCAAAAATATAAAAATATTAATCGAACCTGGTTGTACAAGATCTGATATGTGGTCATAGTCTGGTGAAATACTTGATTGGTCCTCCTTCAACTGGCATAATTCTGTAGCTATCCGTCGACCAATGGGGAGTGATACATGGTCCCAGCTATCAACCCAATCCATGGATTCACATTCGTCCCATTCACCACTACTGCATGGAGAACAAAAACATGATAGTTTCCTTGTCCACATTTCAAGTATATCATTGTCTGACGTTCTAACTGAATGAAATGCACGAGTTCCTTGGATGGTCTTTCACTCATACAACTGTGAATGATCTACATCCACCACCTCCAAAAAATATCTAACCACATGTACTTTCCTGGTTGAGTGATCTTCCTGCCTTCTTGCTCCCTCCCCCATGACTAAAGCACACCATTCAATGATGGTTTTTGCATTTCAGATGATAGGTCCATCTGTGAACTTCATTTCTTTCCTACGTAATGCAGTCTTTATGCACGCACCTACTCCATTGTGTTCACCTTTTCCATGTCCGGTCTCAAAATAGTTCCAAATATGTGGCACCTTCTGACTTTTGTGGAGCATACACAACCATCGGAATACACATGCATTTTTGAATTGCCCTACAGAATTGTCAGACCAAATCCAATGATGTTCCATCCGTATACTGTTATCCTTCAAGTGATTGTAGAACATTTGAAATTTGTGCTGTACAAAATCCAAGTTGTGACACCTGTCATCACTTATGTAGAAGTGATACTCCTTCAATATAACCCTGTTGTCTTCAGTACTATCTTCCCCATGTCTATAGGTGATATGGACCATTAGGTTGACCTGGTCCGAGTGATAGTATTGACTTTGAATCTCATTTTGCGGTTGAAGAGTGTAGTTTTCTGCAAAATCGACCACTATCAGGAAATGTATCCCAATAGGAAATGTATCCCTGCACGTTCTAAACTGTTCATCTTGCCAACGAGCCACATGCACATGCTTTACATATTGTTGCATCTTTTCAAATAATTCCTCCATGAAGTCACAAACCTGTACCTGGTATATCAACAATAAAGATATTATATCAATAGATTGTTACATATGAAATTGCAATCTGAAGAAAAAATAGTATCCAATAGCTCATAACCAACCTGAGAAGTGACCAATTGTATTTTTTTTCTTTCGTTCCCTCCATCAATATCATACGTGACATATTTAATGACTTCAAGTTCACCTCCTGCCTCCCAAGTTCATGCTCATCGGTCACATGTATGCATTTTTCCAATAATGTGAATCCACCACACCTTGGGCATGTCCCATCTATGCAAGTTTTTTGATAAAATGTGCAATCATTTGGCCTGCTACTCAAAATGCTATGAATAAAGTCTCTAGATGGAATCGGTGGTAATGCAACTGAGCATTCTTGCACAAGAGTGTTATGCAATACACGAAAAATATATGTATTGTCAGGTGAGTTATATGTCGTAATGATTACGTTGCAGTAAATTGCCCAACTATTTACTTGTCAATCCGGGGTACGTAAACTGACAAAGCACGTGCACTGTTTGTGCAAGACTGAAGTAGATCTAATCTAACTTAATCTAATTTGCTGAAATCAAATTAATCTAGGAAAGCATGGAAACACTAACTAAGAAAGCATTGAAATTGCGTAAGAGAAATACAACATGTGAAGAGTTAACAACAACGACATAAGTGAGCTCACATCCACAAATCAATAATCAAATGACAAGCATGAAATCATAACAATGGAAGCTTAATTCACATTAAGAATCTCAAATCAAAAGACTAATCTAACAAGTACAAAATCCAATCCAATCCAACTTCATTACAACTCTCTTACAAGCTTAATCTAACCTAATTACAACCTTTTTTTTTTAATGGAGAAGGAGCACTCTCCTTTATACATGAGAGTCCTTAAGAAAAAGATAAGAATGCATTAATTACAAATCCATTATTCTCTCAACTACTCTCAACCACTTTCCTATTATTACAAGATATGGTGCCTTCAAATCCTCCACATATCTCTCATGAATCCTAGATAAGATATGCCAACCAAATCTTCCATGATCTTCTCCTTAAGAATAGGCTTGAATAATTATCTCCTTTGGAATGGTGTAAGAGATATTTGAGAAGTCTCTTTGATTTAATCATTCACATATTCCTACACATTACAAAGCTCACACATAATTGAGATATATATATGAAAACATGTATATTTTCTAATATTTAATCATAAATTCACTCTTAATACTAAAATGAATAAAGTGGAAAATAATAATGTGAAACCCAAATGTATTTATGCAAATGATATGATGAAGGTTTAATAGGGCGATGAAATGTAAGGAATAGTGAAGGGAAAGGTGGATGAAAATACGACATTTCTGAGTCCTAACATCCTCCCCAACTGAAGGTGTTGCATGTCCTCATGCAACCATGCATGGATCTTCTAAAGAACCTTTGGCATCTAAACTTTGGCTTTGATTGATGATGTCTTTTTAATGATGAATGTTTCCAAGATATGTGGAAGACATGAGTAACAGCTGGCATTTTCCTATGGTTGGTTCTTGTGTAACAACCATGAATATAAGAATGTTGGTTCTTGTGTTAACAACATTCATTTTTTATTTATTTATTTATTTTTATTTTTATTTTTTATTTTTTATTATTTTTCGCTTGCTGTTATAATAATAATTGTAACCACACACTTCACTGGAAATCATAAGCTATCAATGTGCATAAGAGAGCATCACTGAGTATAAGAAAGCCATTTTTTTCAATTTGGTATGAATCATGCCAATGTATATTAATGCATGAAGTAAAGTGCATCAGGGGATTGTTGGAAAAGAAATTTTTGGGAATGGTAAATGGGATGAAAATGGAATGATGATAAAGGGAAAAAAAAAATGTGGTGATTATGACAATAGTTCCCCCTCCCCAACTGAATCGGTTGCATGCCCTCATGCAACATAGTGTAGGTCATGGAAGGAAAAACGAAATGAAGTGTGGTGAGGAAATTTTCCAAAATATTCAAATCAGCATAGAAGGAATTTCATGATCAAAGCTTAGAAAACAACATACCTCCACTCACCCAAAATGTAGATGAACTATGCAATAGAAATGTAGTTGTTGCGGCGGCTAGAGCAGAAAATCGTGACTAGTACTGTAGCTGCAACTACTGTAACGGCTGGCAGAAAGAATATGGGACTGCGACGGCTGGAAGATGGAAGGTGTCACTGTTGTAGGATCATGTGAAAGGAGACTACTACTGTAGCAGTACTACTGTAAAAACAAGTGCTGGAACGGCTAAAACAACAGCTGCCGGAACTGATGTAACTACTGGAACAGCAACTGCTGTAACGATGACTGCTGTAACAGCAACGGCTGGAACTACAGCGATGGTCACTACTGAATCAAAGCATGTGAAGTGGAGAGATCTGAACTGGTGCTGATGAATCATGAAAATGTGGAACTGTCAAACTCTCATAGATGGATTCAAGCTGTTGGAACTGCTGAGGGAATCAGGAAAGAGTGTATAGTCTTCACCCGCTACAAACCCGATGGTACAATTCTAAGCATGCAAATGGATGTGTCGATGTCGAGCATGAAGAGAAATAACTGGATTACCGACCATTGATGAATGCCGTTAACCAGTGCGAGGCAACTCACCATTGATGTCAATGAGTGCCAAGGTACCCGAGTACATCTTGCGAAGTGCGAATGGATGTGCTGAGGTCGAGCCACTTGCAAGATCTGATGATGAAGGGACATTGATGTATTCCCATGATCGTCAGCGAGAGAACTTGCCATTAAGGCATGCAAGCCTCTAGGTACTCAAAATGGACTCTAGTCTATATCCCATATAAGGTGCTGAAGTCGATGGGGCAAGACTGTTGAAAGGTGGGCCTTAAGGAATCCCACATCAGTCAACGCGAGTTTTTACAAAAAGATTGGTAGGACTATAGAAAAGATCTCAGTAGAAACAATGCTTATGGAAAGGGAATGTAATTATGGAGAGGGAGCGGAATGGTTTTATTGGCGAGGAAAAAGATGAACTAAAAAATGGGGTAAAACTGTATGCAATTCAGAAAAATAGGCATGTGTGAAGTCATGACAGATAAGGTAATGGAATATTGGACTCCAACAGGGATGACTAATGTGCTTTGAAGGAGAAATGTGGGTAAACAAATCATGACGCAATTGGTTTCTGTGTAAATGCAAATGTCATGAAATGTGGGATGAGAAGCAGCTCTTTCAAGCTATCAACAAATCATGTTTTCTCTGATTTTTTTTTTTTTTTTTCATGACTGCAGCATTTAAAAATGATCGTCTGTGAATCTGAAAAGAAACTTAGTACCAATTCTGCATGAAAACTGTCAGAGTTTCGAAAATATAATATGCAGAAATAAGTATTAATGCGGCAAATTAAAAATAAAAGACATTGTTACCTGTTGCCGTTGCGCTTGCGCAGCTGTTCAATCCGCAGCTATACAATGCGCAGCTACACTACGTGCATCTGTTCAATGCGCAGCTATACTCAAATGGTTGTTCAATGCGCAGCTGTTCAAATGGTTGTTCAATACGCAGCTGTTCAACGCGCAGCTGTTCAATACGCAGTTGTTCAACGCGCAGCTGTTCAATACGCAGCTGTTCAATACGCAGTTGTTCAACGCGCAGCTGTTCAATACGCAGCTGTTCAACGCGCAGCTGCTCAATGCGCAGCTGTTCAATACGCAGCTGTTCAATGCGCAGCTGTTCAATACGCAGCTGTTCAACGTGCAGCTGTTCAACGCGCAGCTGTTCAATCAAAGCATGTGTCTTTGAAAATTTCTCGAAAATCATTTTTGCGTGAAATGTGATTGTCTCCGAAACCTGAAAAATGTGAGTACTACTCCTGCAAATTTTGTGTGAGAGCATCGAAAAATATAGAATGCAGGAAAAATATGTGTTTAGAAAATCAAATTTAAATAAAATGAAATGCATTTTTACCTGGCGGTCGTGGCGAATCTAGTTTCTTCGTTGATTCCTATTTGAAGTGACTTGAGAAAAACAAATTAGCGTGAAGCATAAATAACCATGCATTTGTATTGTTTTCATTTGCAATTTCTAATTTTTACAATGTTTTTTTAATTATTTTCTTATTTTTGTATTTCTGATCATGGTTTTTATAATTTTTATTGTTTTTATTTTTCTCACATCAAAGGAAAACGCATAAAGAAATTTAAAAACAAGCAACAAGGTGTGTGTTTATCGATAGACTTCTTTCCTGGGAATTTTTGACAGAAAAAGATAGGCCATTATTGTCAAATTGCACCATGCAAAGTGAAGTAGTAAAAATAACTATTGAAATCATGAAAATCATAGCAAACCGTGCATTTCTTCTTCTTTTCCTCTTTGATAGTTTTATGATTTTTATTGTTTTTGTTCTTCACACAAAAAGAAATTTAAAAATGATGCAAGATATAAAAAATACTCGAAATCAAAGAACTGATCTGCAGATCTGCATGCCCTCATATCTTTAAAGCTTCCAACAACACTGCTTGTCTCAGCTTCATCAAATCTTCCCATGGGCATAAGTAACAGTTTGTTGATTCTCCTAGCAATTGTCTCATCCTTAATCCTGTTAGTTTTGTGCATGTGAATAATAGCCAAGATCGTGGGAGATTGGATCAGTCAACAAATATTTTGAGATCAGGCATGCTTCCTTCTTTCAACCTGCGGCCACATACCATTGTAAGAACAACATGATAAACGAAATACTGTTTCCGATCATAAAAAAAAACACACAAAACCAAAATGCAGAATGATAAAAATAGTTCATTAATACTCGTCTCCCTCATTTAATGGGTGTTTTGTGTTGCTGCAGACTTGGAAGAGTACACCTTTTATCCCAATGGATGCATATATCAACGTGGTGTTCCTTTGGCTGTTGAGTATTCAGAGCTCCTTCCTTGAAACTTTCATCGTGTGATTGTATCATCGCGTCGAAACACACTGTGTAATTCTCCATGTGTATCGGTCGATGTGTATCAGCATGTATTATTCCCCTGAGTAACTGAGTAGAAGGGACTTGTGACTGCTTCTATTCCAGAACAGCGGTGGTATTGGGATTTCATCCACAGCTTTTGGACTCTCCACGGTTGTACTTGGAACTACAGCTCCGTAGTAACTGTTCCATAGAAGTGTTATGCACGAAACACTGCAAGCTTATAGACAGTTATTTTTCTTTTAATGAAATCGTCCTTGTCTTCTTCATTCAATGTTTTCCGTTAATTCAAAGACACTTTAAAGAGGACAGATAAGCAAAATCAAACCTGTTCTTGAAGGTTTTCAATGGAAAGCTTTTACTTGTAAGATTCATTGTATCCTTCCGGTCAAAGTTCCTGAGCACAAGACATACCTATGCGTGATCTCATTGCTGCAGCATCCACCAACAAATACACGTTGGGGAACAATTTCTTGGCCCATTCCAGAGATCTTCGGTCCCAACCAGTAAAAGCGGGTAGCTCAGTACATGGGTATGGCTTCGAACTTATGTTGGGTGGTATGTCAAAGTGGTGGACCTGTCTCGACTGGAGAGATATTTCATGGACGTCCTTCGGGGAAATAGACCATAATTCGATACTAACGCCTCAACCTTGCCAACACTGACAGAATTGTCTTCAACTCTACGTATCATCAGCAGAAGATTATGCTCCTCGATCCTTTGAGAAAATTTATAAATGCTGCCACGATTTCGTTTGCAGCCTTCTCTAATGGCCTCGATTGTTTTCAAGTTGGATGCATATAACCCAGCCATATTTACTCGTTAATACCCAATCCATTTCTCTCCGTGTGAGCATATAGGTTTATAGAATGGGGCGGCATTGGCAACTTTCAGATTTAGCTCCACGTAGGGCTCCACTATAACCACCAAAATGACAGTTTGGCAATCAAAGAGTGTCTCGCAACTCTTTATTATTTAGAGCTGCCATGCGTTATCGTTTTACACTGAGTAAAAAAAAATAACGTAATATGATGATAACCCAATGTGATGTTATGCCGCTGCATCTATTAATCTTAGGCTCCATAAACCAAGATCTCATTCCCCTATGTCGCTTTACTTATGTTATTTTGGATACGCATTCGAGATCCCTGCTGCAGCTGGATGGTATGAAGGAAAAGGCTGGGCCATGCATCAGTTACGATCCTCAGTTCATGAATTAAGACTTTTTAACCTCGTTATTGCCACTTTCAAAAACTCGAAAAATAGGTGTACCCAAATAGTGCAGGAATCCAGCATGTATCCTCATTGATCTTACCCTGAATCTTGTTTTCTGTGCGTGTAAACTTAGAATTCACTTGAAAATGGTTAGTTGCAGCTATTGTTTCGGTACTCGGCTCCTTCAAAAGAATTTTGTACTGTTCAGTACATTGAGAACCACGTCGAGGACAGTGACCTGGAGTTCTTTGACTGTGTTCGTTCTACCTGCAGTGACATTCTCACGGATTCATACATACATAAATTCTCAGAAGCTCTCTTTGTAAGAAATATATTACATAACAATTTTTATATCTTTTGGCTCCCTCGTGATGCTGGGCAGGTCCACGATTGTCAACTCCAAGGAAACAATCTTTTTCACATAAGGTAGGGCCAATATTGGAAGGAAGGTCGATCGAAGGCGGCGTTCAGTAAGGGGGAAGGTCGAACCAAGCAATCAATTTATTTCACCGTGTCCCTCTGTCTTCTTCATACACCGATGGTCCCCCGATGTTTACCCTACCTCGTCCGATAAAGCAACAGATGACGAGCCCTGCCCTGAAGTTGCTCCGTCCGGTCGATTTAAAAACCATATCAAACGCAATGGGGTGATGGCAGTATGCTTTGCCAATGAAAGAAATGAGTCCATTTACCTCCTTCAAATAGGGGCGAGGTACCACCGAATCAAGGAAATAAATTCTTATATCGCTTATGCCCTTACTTGATCCTGCAATCTTGTTGTAACCTACTTGAGCATATCTGTTATTTCAAAATCTGCAGCATGCGTCTTCTTATCCCTATATTCGATCACAATTCCACAATCCTCTACGTTGGATTTCTGCAATCTCAAAATAAGAGGGAGTTTCATACTGCAAATGCCCAAGCTTATTCCTGCCAATCTCTTCAACATCCATAGAAGGTGATCGGCTAAGAGATGAATTGGAAAGAAGATTGCATCTAGATACAGTTTCGCAGATATCTCATTCCTTTTGTCGAATCTCAAGTCTTATTTTGGGAATGGAGAGAAGTCACGGTGGAGCCTTCAACTGTCGGCAGGAAAATCGCATCCTTCTCTGTTTTGAATGAATAATATAATTGATACTATTTGCCAAATCCCGGAGAGATTGATCAACAAAAGAATGGAATTGGAGCATATCCGGAGAGGATTACGTGTAGCTTATAATGGTAAGTCGTTGTGATTCAGCCCGAAAATTTTTGGTCAAATGAGATGGACGGTCCCCAACCCATCTTAACAGATACGTGAAGAATTGCGACCAGTTGAAACCACCATGAAAAGGGTGAATCATACACAGATCACGCCTATCTTGGTTGTTTATTAATAAAGGATAATGCGTATTAAACAATTGATTTCCATCCCATCCGATTTTTGGTGGACTATCAGCAACTATTTTTAGCAGATGCGGCCTACAAGGAGGATGCTTAGGATTGTAATGGTTTGGCAACATCCATCATTCATTGCTCTGATATTATGACAAATCGACTAAAATTTTCTAAGGAAAGATCCCAGGAGCATATTATCGTGAAAAGATAAGGATAGACAAATTAAATCGACTGCAAAGACGTTGGATGATAGTGCATGGCATTTGAAGTAGTAGAAATTTATGCTAGATTAGATTTGCCCATAATTTCCAGTTGGCCATCCCTGCTGGACTAAGAGTTTTGACGATCAGAAAATAGTAGCTTCAGGATTCAAGATTCAGTTGAAGACAAATAATCGAAGATCTAGTTCCAAACAAATCCATACCGATTTCGAGATTTATCTTGGACAACCTAATGATTAGAGAAATTTGATCCCTTATCCCTTTATGCTCTCATTCATATTTTCCTGTCACATTCTTTACGTTTTAATTGTTTTTTTATTCCGCTCATAATTTTATTCAATTGTTTGTTGCAGAATTAATGTTTCATGTTTTGTTGCAGGCTTAGTTCCAGGCATCGGCAAAAATATGGCATTGCTGTGACTCCAACCGATGAGAAGCTTATAGACGTGACACTATTGCAGCTGTTGTTTCAGCTCGGAGTTGCAGCCGTTGTTTTATTGATTTTATTTGCAGATCCAAGGATGGAGACGCAAATTTTTTATTTTTTTTTATTTTTATGTTTTCAGAAAATCAAAGAACTTAAAAATTTATTTCGCAAACGTATTGAAAATTTATGAGTGAATGGAAACAAATTGTAGACGAAAAATAGATTAGGCAATTTTTGTGTCATCGTCGATAATTAAAATTCTTCCTGAAATCAATTTTAGTCATCCTACTTTCTGATCCTCGTGATCGCACGAAGCGCGGAGGAGAGCATACTTATTCTAAAAAAAACTTGAAAACAATTCCCTACCTACACTATGCTAATTGGAATTTAAAAATTAATTACGTGTAAGCAAACTTCCAATGGAACCATGCACGTAAAAGTAACAGCAACATGTTCTCTTTCAAGTTTGTAAATAATAATAATCGGAAATATGTATAAATATGCGAAATTTGTTGAAACACTACATTAACAAAATATAAACTAAATGCGTCTAACCTGGTGCGTGCTTGAAACCATTGTTCGATAAGATTTTCATAAGCGCAATTCGCCTCGCTCAGATCATGTTGCAGCTCCTCATTATCTTCCTCAATTTCCTGTTCTGATGCATAAGAATTCTCATTCGTTGGTGGAGGAGTAATTAAGCTCTCGGCCGCTGTCAAGATCTCTTCCTCGTGAGAGGAGGAGATCCCGACTTTTGCAAGGATCTGAGTGAGTTGTTCCAAACTGATACTCATGATTAAACCATATTGTAAAAGGGATTCTTACAGCACCCAAATCAAAATCTGAAAATCACTCTTGCCGAAAACAAAACACTCTTGCTGAAACACATGAAAACCTCTTCACAGTTGCAGAAATTGAAATTGCAAAAACATGCTTGCAGAAATTGAAATTTACGCTAAATTGCAGAAATTGAAATTCACACTAAATTGCAGAAATTGAAACACACTTGCAGAAATTGAAATTTACTCTAAATTGCAGAAATTGAAACACACCCTTCATGCCCTTACCCATATGTCACCTCAGAGTTAGGAGCATGAATAATCACACTTGCATAAAAAAAATTAATACCTCAATCCTTTGTGCTTCCCCGGCAACGGCGCCAAAATGTCAGGTGAGTTATATGTCGTAATGATTACGTTGCAGTAAATTGCCCAACTATTTACTTGTCAATCCAGGGTACGTAAACTGACGAAGCACGTGCACTGTTTGTGCAAGACTGAAGTAGATCTAATCTAACTTAATCTAATTTGCTGAAATCAAATTAATCTAGGAAAGCATGGAAACACTAACTAAGAAAGCATTGAAATTGCGAAGAGAAATACAACATGTGAAGAGTTAACAACAACGACATAAGTGAGCTCACATCCACAAATCAATAATCAAATGACAAGCATGAAATCATAACAATGGAAGCTTAATTCACATTAAGAATCTCAAATCAAAAGACTAATCTAACAAGTACAAAATCCAATCCAATCCAACTTCATTACAACTCTCTTACAAGCTTAATCTAACCTAATTCCAACCTTTTTTTTTGAATGGAGAAGGAGCACTCTCCTTTATACATGAGAGTCCTTAAGAAAAAGATAAGAATGCATTAATTACAGATCCATTATTCTCTCAACTACTCTCAACCACTTTCCTATTATTACAAGATATGGTGCCTTCAAATCCTCCACATATCTCTCATGAATCCTAGATAAGATATGCCAACCAAATCTTCCATGATCTTCTCCTTAAGAATAGGCTTGAATAATTATCTCCTTTGGAATTGTGTAAGAGATATTTGAGAAGTCTCTTTGATTTAATCATTCACATATTCCTACACATTACAAAGCTCACACATAATTGAGATATATATATGAAAACATGTATATTTTCTAATATTTAATCATAAATTCACTCTTAATACTAAAATGAATAAAGTGGAAAATAATAATGTGAAACCCAAATGTATTTATGCAAATGATATGATGAAGGTTTAATAGGGTGATGAAATGTAAGGAATAGTGAAGGGAAAGGTGGATGAAAATACGACATTTCTGAGTCCTAACATGTATATGTGTCATAATAGTAACCATACTCAATGTGGTATCGACAACAACATGTGTTACGAATTGTGTTTATTTTAACATACCATGGTTTGCATTTTTCAAAGGATCTTTGGCCCAAGTCAAGTTCGTTATGTTCATTCATAAATCTCTCATATAATTATGTTTGTGTCATATCAAGAAAATGTTTAATGTGTGGTTCACGATCCTTTGAACCCCTTCTCAATTTTAATACATCTTTTTGGTTGGAAGAAGGTCTAGTGTTGTCATGCCAAAAAGATTACACTAATCCCTTTACCGCTTCAATGAGCTTCATATCAAAGCGTGGCAACCTACCAATGAAGGCCCAAACATCTGTTTGACCGGTTTCAAGTTGTTCTCTTCTAAGACAAAACCTACGAAGTGTCTTCACATTCAAATTAACAATTTTGGATGTAGGTTTAAGAAAACGAAGTGCCCTAGTGCTTTTGTTAATGATTGATTGTGACAACACACGACAAGCCGCATTGCGATCCTTTGAGCGAGATTTCTTTCTAATTGTACTAAATGCATCTACTAAATTTTTAATGATATGAGAACTTGGTTCTAACTTTTTGGCCATCTTTATCCCTAATGTTCTTCTAACAACAGTCATATGCCTAGATTTCAACAATGATAAAAATAATTTGCACTTGTCCCCATCACATTTATAATAAAAAAAGTTATCAAGTATTTGTTGAGTTTGATAAGCAATAGAACATTTAGACAACGTACCTTCAAGTGAACTAATGAGAGTTTCATCAACCTAGATACGTCTCGAAGTTCTTTGGCGTGCAGCTGCTAATGGAGGTAAGGGTGTTGGAACTGGAGCATGTACACCATCACCAGGATGCTCCGGCGTTTCCATAGGAGCCCCTTGTCTTTCATTCTCTTGGACGGTCTCCATAACATTTTCTTTTTCCATTGTCAATCCTCCACTCAATGCCTCTCTAACTTCGTCGCTTGTATAACCACTACCCAACAAGTCATCCACTACCATATTTTGAGGTTGACTTGATGTGGGAATTGAAACATCACCCGATGAGCACCTACGTCTTACTTCTTCACTAGTGCCATGGGGTGCTTGTTCATCAAATGTTGTTGAAATTGAGGGCCCCTCTAGTGAATTTCTTCGTATTTCTTGAGGTGGATGGGTAGTAACGACCGTGGCATCGTCTACGGTTGGAATTGGATGAGTTTCTATGGAATGCCTTCGATTCCACATGTCTAATCTTTTCTTTTCTCTAACTTCTTCCATGGTTTCTTGAGGCTTCTCTTTCCTTGCCAATTTCCTTTTTTGATTGCATGGATTCCCCATGACCACAATGAGCAATACTAAGAAAATAGATCCTAGAGGTGTGTTCAATTATTCAAATATCCAAATTATTTATCAACTATGAATATAGGTTCTTCAAGCTTGCTCAATTGTCAATATAGATACTTCCTCAATTGTGAATATAGATGAACATAAATCTTGCGTGAAAATGTGAAAGTAAAGTTTCTACCTCACTTGTGAATATAGAAAATTCTTCATTTGTGAATATAGAAATTTCAAGCTTGCTCTATAGGGAATGTAGATTCTTCTTCAATTGTGTTCATATAGATTCATCAAACTTGCTTGACATTGTTAATATAGAATCACCTTGAAGCTTGAAATTGTGAATGTAGAATCCCCTTGAAGCTTGGTAATTGTGAATGTGGAATCCTCAACTCCAAATGCCAACTATAGAATCCTCTTCAAACTTGTTGATTGTGAACATGGAGTGTCTTGAGCTTCCTCCAATGCTTTGACTGTTAATTGTGAAGTGTCGTGTTGTATGGGAGATGGGAAGGCGGGAGGAGAAAATGCAGAACACGGGAGGATAAAATAATTTTGCTAATATTTTGTACAGACATAACGCACTAGCATTATTTACACTAAAAACGCGCTTTTCTTGAATATTAATAAAAATCATGG